>OY754314.1:38630592-38945540 GCA_963573325.1 Astragalus glycyphyllos | reverse complement strand
GTATCTAATGATACACTATTTAACAACAACAACAACAACAACAATGATACAACAACAAGAGCAACCAGAATATCATCAACAACAATAACAATACTAACAACTTAACAACTTTAGCATCTAGTGTAATACTACTTAACAACAAAAAGAACAAAAACTTAAACAAGGACACCAGCAACAACAACACTATCATTCATTTTTCCAACAATCATTTAGGTTCATAAATATCACTAGAAGTAACTTTTCCCATCACAGTGGCAATGGTACTAATTCGCTTAAGGCTGTGCGAAATTCAGGGATCATGGGACATCCCTATTGCTCATATTCTCACCCACTCACTACTAAAGAGTCAAACTACCCCCTTACCTTGATAAAAGTACTCTGTGAAATCAACAAGAACAAGAAGTCTGCCTGTAGCGACGGTTCAACACTCAACGGGCACAAAGAAAAATCCACAGGTTGTATAGAGAGTGAGATATGACTGGACAAAAACAATAGTAATTATAAACAGATTATTTCTGAAATTTCTAAAACTGAAACGAAGTTTAAAGAAATAAAAACTGAATTACGGTAACTGTCTCACCGAAAAAGGGGTCCGACGTCAACTTCACCAAAACGAAAAAGAGACCAGTGCTTCCCAAAGGTTTCAACGAGTAGAATCCGAAAAACGACGTCCTTTTTCCAACCGGGGACTGTGGTGGTCGGAAAGCTCGAAATACAGTCCGCCCAGAGTGAAAATACGTGATAAACGGTGCTTTCCTTTGACGAAACAGATGTTAGAATCGAATTCAGAAGATGATTTTGAGTTGGGTAGTGAAATTTGAGACCAAATGGTTGCCTAAGGAGAGAGAACGAAATCAAAGAATGAGGGAGTTAAGGGTTTGGTTGTTCGCTGAGTTTGGTTATGGGAGAACGGTTGGCAAGGTTGATGACAATCAATAGTTAAGGATTCTAAAAATTAAAATAAAGAAAAGCAGGGGGGTGCGAACATGAAACTGGGGGGTGTAGACAGCAAGTTATCCTTTTTTTTTAAAATAAACAATCAAACACTAACTCACAATCCTCATAACTAAATAAATAATTATCTTAAAATAATACTTCGATAATTTAAAGCTACTACTTAGTAAAAATAACAAATAATATATCACCAAAATATATTCTAAATGTAGAATAGACACACACAAAATTATCACACCATTACGAATATATGCACAAAATTAATAAATAAGAAGGGGTGTTACAATTCTCTCCCCCTTAAAAGAATTTCGTCCTCGAAATTCCAACAAGTGCTAATAGGCGAACGAACGTAATTCTCCAACTAGATGTTCTAAACTTCCTAAGGGTGGTACGTATTTCCTAAATTCTATACTCAGTATCTAACTTTAGAGTTCAAATAGATGTTGATAGATCTATATGGTACGCTAACTAATATTATATGGGTTTCTAAGTTCCACTAACAAACTAAAGTCATCTAGACATCTAGTGTTATCTATCAATTTTTTTTTTACAATGTGTTATCTATCATGTTGATCACTATTGCTTTGTTTACCGGCGGTAAGTGATTGGGCGGCCGTCCCTCCTACTCGTCAGCCAGGTAACCCAAGAAATAACAACCAAACATAATTTTCTAGTGGTTTTGTAAGGATCCTTGATAGGGGCTTGAGCGTAAACATATTGGTACCACATTATCGCCCTCAAGCTCTATTAAAGTTCCTTCTTATAGCATGTCATGATTCTGCTGCGCTACTCTGATAATCTAACTTGTAGCTATAAGCATTACTCGTATTCTACCTCCCTCATTTATCTTTACAGTGTCTTCATTAGGCTCACTCCTAAGATATCAACTTAAGTCTTAACATCACAACTATTACGTAAGGACTATATGGGATGGGAATCTGAGGGGCATATACCTATAAATAATAACAGAAAATATCAGAGCGCACTAATAGTCTACTAATGGTTTGGTTAGCTTCCTATGACAACATCATTGTTCTATTATTCACAATCTTAACCAATTTGAAACTTGTTAGCACCACAAGCACAAACTAGAACAACCATATCAATAATTCATGTAGAGCTCACAACAAGTCTAATAGTTTCACCACAAAGTTTACAAAGTGCACAATGATTGCAAAAAAAAAATCACATAATTAGAGTTTACAGGTATAGACTATATATATGGAAGTTATGAAAAAATTAGCGAAAATACAAAGTTCACAGTATTGTATGTCGAGGGAAATTTGACACATAGAACAAAACAATTAAATAAATAACATAAGAATGTAGTTAACATTTGAAACCATATTACATCTAATTACACACAATAAAAATCAATAGTTGTAGCATTTAGGTAAAAGGAAATTATTACTTATAGTGATTAGAATATTACAGCATGTTAAGCAAAGCAACAACTTAAAATAACAAAGAATGTGATTCCACAAACCACTCTACCCAAGACATAGTATCAACTAATTAAAATGAGTTAAGTGCCTATTGAGCATCCAACAATAAAAGTAAACTAATTTAATAGAATGTAGTCAGCATTCAAAAAGAACATTTTTAAGTGCCTAAATTTCAAACACTAATTCCAAAGCATTTTTTTTAAAAACTCAAGCTTGCAATGTTGTACAACGCATAGTATGCTACCTTTAATCAAAAATAAATTCATGCAAAATTAGCTTGACTCCTTAAGATTACAGAGGTTTTCATGATGATAAATTAGCACTTGAGATATGTGCAAGGTGCAACACCAAAAGAGTAAAAGGCATGAAACAACAAAACTAGCATTGTGGAACAATCCAATCATCCGCTTAAAATATATAATAAAAAAAATCACAAAATATCCAAGACCAAAGGATTGAGGAGTATGGTACTAAGAGAAATCTCAATCTTAAACATTAGCAAAATAACTATATTTGTCAAATGTGAAGATAACAAGAACACAAAGGACAAACAAATTTCAGAATGGATGAGTATCTAATATCATACTATACAAATATATGAGTATGTGAGTACGTATGCAAGTGAATACAAATTTAATATCGAACACCAACAAAATAGTAAATAATGAATACCATATAGAATAATCATTAGTTTAAATGCAGAGACAAGCCAATTCATAGCACCACAGAAACTTGAATCTACTTGTATCATTTTGAAGCATTGATACTCAAATGAGAATAAAATAACAATAACAATTACACAAACCTCATTACTAAATCGAACCAAATACATATATGAATAATTGGTAACAAAAGACTAGCAAAATAATGATTCGCAAGCAATCTCTGTATATATTTTATTCTTAGATAACAAAATCATGTAAGATGAATCATAAAATAAATAACCACAAAAATTAGAACATAAAAACTCAGGGATTTATACAAGTTGATAGTTCATAGTCTCAAACTATATAGCATTGAAATTACAATACAATTCACAAAGAACACTTACACACATATAAAACATGTTATAACAACGGACATTATACAAGACATAGTGCCACTAACAAAATTGAGTCACATTAATTAAACTAAATCAAGAACAAGTTAAATACATAAGTGAACATTCAAAATAGGATTGGTTTAACAAAAGTTCAAAAGTAATCTTAGTACACATTTTGTTCTAAAATAATATATCCACATAACACAAATAATATAAGATAACCAAGAAAAATGCCATATCATGCAACTAAGAAATTGCATAAATCTAGAGTTCACAAATCAAGGAAGTTACAAAAAAATTTACACAAATAAAGAGTTCACACAGAGAAAACACAATAGACCACACATACAGTCCGGTTAGGACCGAACTGCTCTGATACCACTAATTGTGACACCCTCTACCCCGTCATGGCATTTTAATAGCATAGATACAAAAAAAAATATTAAATAAATAAAACTACCAAACATAATTTTGTCCGAAATAAAACTTTAATTCAACGAGGCAAAGTTGTCACATTCACAAACTTGCGGAATTCCAAAAAAATATAAATGCATCAACATCTAATTAAAACAAATAATCCAAATCCCCGATGTCACAACGGTTCAGAGCTGACCCTTATATAAGCACATCGGAAAATAAACTTCCAAAACATGAACTAGCTAATTCTAAATGCGGATAACTCCGAGAACAAAAATCACTCATCGGCTCCATCAACGTCAACATCTGCAAGTACATCATCTATACATACACAATGGTGTATGTATAGCCACAACAAAGGGGTTAGTCATCATACACTCAAGTAGCATTCATCGTAGGAGAGATAGAGAAGCAATACACTTTGTAACAACAACTTTAATAAAATAACAAAGCATCACAGGCAACGTTTATGAGAACATATGATATTAACCACAACTAAACGTACCACCATGTAAAGATGTATTTACAGAGACCGTAACTACATGCAGGTGGACCAATCTACAACGAGGCCGGGATACCTTGCCCGTTCGGAATACCTTGTCCGTAATACCTCATCAACAACAGGACCGGGATACCATGCCCGAACGGGATACCTTGCCCGATAACGCCCTACTAACAACAACAACAACACAAACAGGACCGAGATACCATGCTCGAACGGGATACCTTGCCCGATAACGCCCTACTAACACCAACAACAACAACGACACAAACAGGACCGAGATATCATGCTCGAACGGGATACCTTGCCCGATAACGCCCTACTAACACCAACAACAACGACACAAACAGGACCGAGATATCATGCTCGAAAGGGATACCTTGCCCGATAACGCCCTCTTAACAACGACAACAACGACATCAACAACAACCGGAACAACAATAACAACGACAATGTGGACACCATGATGCATGAACCTATTCAAATGTGGTGTCTAACAACAACAGCAACAGCTTAAGCATTTTAGTAAAAGTACTATTGAACAACAACAACAACCATTTGACGACTTTGGTATAAAGTTTAATACTATTTAACAACAATTTAGCAATTTAGTATCTAGTGGAATACTATTTAACCAGAACGTCAAACAACTTAACAAATTTACATCATCAACAACAACAACAACAATTTAGCAACTTAACATCAATAGCAACAACAACAACTTAACATCAAAATAATAGCAGCAACAACTTAAACCACCAGCAGCAACGACCAGAACTTTACCACTTAACATCATCATAATCAACAACAACAACGACTAATTAACAACTTAACATCGGCAACAACAATAACTCAACAACTTTAGTATCTAATGATACACTATTTAACAACAACAACAACAACAATGATACAACAACAAGAGCAACCAGAATATCATCAACAACAATAACAATACTAACAACTTAACAACTTTAGCATCTAGTGTAATACTACTTAACAACAAAAAGAACAAAAACTTAAACAAGGACACCAGCAACAACAACACTATCATTCATTTTTCCAACAATCATTTAGGTTCATAAATATCACTAGTAGTAACTTTTCCCATCACAGTGGCAATGGTACTAATTCGCTTAAGGCTGTGCGAAATTCAGGGATCATGGGACATCCCTATTGCTCATATTCTCACCCACTCACTACTAAAGAGTCAAACTACCCCCTTACCTTGATAAAAGTACTTTGTGAAATCAACAAGAACAAGGAAGTCTGCCTGTAGCGACGGTTCAACACTCAACGGGCACAAAGAAAAATCCACAGGTTGTATAGAGAGTGAGATATGACTAGACAAAAACAATAGTAATTATAAACAGATTATTTCTGAAATTTCTAAAACTGAAACGAAGTTTAAAGAAACAAAAACTGAATTACGGTAACTGTCTCACCGAAAAAGGGGTCCGACGTCAACTTCACCAAAACGAAAAAGAGACCAGTGCTTCCCAAAGGTTTCAACGAGTAGAATCCGAAAACGACGTCCTTTTTTCCAACCGGGGACTGTGGTGGTCGGAAAGCTCGAAATACAGTCCGCCCAGAGTGAAAATACGCGATAAACGGTGCTTCCTTTGACGAAACAGATGTTAGAATCGAATTCAGAAGATGATTTTGAGTTGGGTAGTGAAATTTGAGACCAAATGGTTGCCTAAGGAGAGAGAACGAAATCAAAGAATGAGGGAGTTAAGGGTTTGGTTGTTCGCTGAGTTTGGTTATGGGAGAACGGTTGGCAAGGTTGATGACAATCAATAGTTAAGGATTCTAAAAATTAAAATAAAGAAAAGCAGGGGGGTGCGAACATGAAACTGGGGGGTGTAGACAGCAAGTTATCCTTTTTTTTTAAAATAAACAATCAAACACTCACTCACAATCCTCATAACTAAATAAATAATTATCTTAAAATAATACTTCGATAATTTAAAGCTACTACTTAGTAAAAATAACAAATAATATATCACCAAAATATATTCTAAATGTAGAATAGACACACACAAAATTATCACACCATTACGAATATATGCACAAAATTAATAAATAAGAAGGGGTGTTACACTCCCCCAACCAAGACATAATCTGCTGCCAATTATTCTTCGTCGCCTCGCAAGTAAGAAAGATGTGCTCTACTGTTTCAGTTTCACTGTCACAAAAATACGCAGCAGATTTCTTCCTGGCTCTGCAGAATGTCGCGCTTGAAGAGTGCCTCCTTGGTAGCTACACGATTCAACATCACCCTCCATGCGAAAAATAGAACCTTAGATGGCACGTTGTTTTTCCAGAGTTTTTTGCACGCCACAATCGTGTTTTCTTCAATCGGAACACGTCCACCTGCATAAAAAGAATTCATCCAAACATAACATCTCTTCACTGTAAAACCAGCGAGAGAATTCGGCAACCAGCACCACGCATCATCGCCGTTTTGCGCTGGTTTAACATCCAGCAGAATATCTTTTAGGTACTCAACATTTGGTCCTTCCTCCGCCATCAATTCATCCGCCCAACACCAATTCCAACACCACCCGTCTTCGGTCCATTCATCCATTTCTTCAACCACAGTTTCTTTCGTACAGCAACTGTTATATAATGAAGGGAACAAATCAGCAAAACATTCCATTCCCAGTCACCTATCGGTCCAAAACCTCACCTTCTTGCCTCTTCCCAATTTTAATTTAACAATTTCATCAAACCACCCTACCTCCAAATTAGTGCCTTCCCCTAATAAACACAAATCTCTCCACGAAATAGAATTTTTTGTCCATCGTCTCCTATATTTCGTTTCGGTTGGCCATCGTCCATTCAAACCATATCGCTCTATCAAAATTTCTTTCCACAATTTATTTCCTTCCCCCGTCAAAATTCTCCATCTCCATTTAGTTAGTAATGCCACCAAATTTTTAACTCCAAGTCCTCCCTCGTCTTTAGGTGTGCACACCAACTCCCAATTCACCCAAGCTCCCCCCCCCCCCCCCCCCCCCCCCCCAACCTCCTTTGGATTCTCTAAATCTCTTCAAGCACTTTCTTTGGTGCTCTATAAAACGAAAAGAGATATAGAGGCAAGGAAGCTAGCACCGAATTGATAAGTGTTACACGTCCCCCTATGGAAAGTTGTCGACTCTTCCAACTATTGAGTCGGGCCTTCATATAGTCAATGATCAGCTGCCAAGTACTAATTCTCCTTGGATTTGAACCCACTAGAACTCCTAAGAACTTGAAAGAGGCCGTTCCCACTTTACACGCTAGAAATTGAGAGATCCCCGTCAAAATTCTTTCTTCAATATTAATCCCAATCACATTGCTCTTAGCAAAATTTACCTTTAGACCCGATACTAATTCAAAGCTCCTTAGAATTGCTTTTAAGCACCAAATACACTTCTCCCCCCCCCCCCCCCCCCCCCCCATCACAAAAGAAAATCGTATCATCCGCGAATTGTTACAATTCCACCGATAAAGAACCATTAACCTTGAAGCCTTGAAGACTATTAGATTCCACCCCCTTCTTCACTAACCCCGCCAAACCTTCCGCCGCTATCAAGAATAAAAAAGGTGCAAGTGGGTCGCCTTGCTTTAGACCTTTTTGGGACGTGAATTCTTCGGTTGGGCTACCATTTACCAATACCGAAATGAAATGGTATGCTTTTTCAAAATCGGCTTTTAAAACCACACATTTCTGTTTCCTTCTCTTTGCCATATCCATAATCTCATTTACCACTACCACCCCATCTAAAATATTTCTCCCCGCCAAAAACGCACTTTGGCAATCCGATATTACATCCTTCAACACCCTTTTCAATCTTCCCGCGAGTACCTTTGGCATTTTGTACAAACTCCCTATAAGGGAGATCGACCTGTATTCATGTAGCCCTTGCGGACTGCTCGTTTTCGGAATTCAGGACAGGAAAGATGCACTTACCACCTTGGGTAGCCTAGCTATCCTATGGAATTCCTCAAATAACCTCATTACCTCTGGCCCGATAGTGTCCCAACAGCCCTTCATAAAATTAAAGTTGAACCCATTGGGTCCCGGACACTTATTCCCGTCACAGTCCCACACTGCTTCCTTGACTTCATCTAGAGAGAATGGTGCCATAAGCATCTCATTATCCCTTGCTGAAATTTGTTTGAATTGAATCCTATCAAGAGTTGGCCTATTGTAATTCTCCTCTTTAAATTTATCCTCAAAGTATTCTTTTACCGCCTTCTTGACACCCCCCACGTCATCCACCCACTCACCATTCACAATTAGCTTCAATAACTGTGTTCTCCTCTTATTGCCTCTGATGCATGCATGAAAGAATCTACTATTTGAGTCTCCTTCCTTCAACCATCTTATTCTTGACTTTTGCGCAAGTAAACTTTCTTTTGCGTGAATTTCCTTCCAAAATTCGTTGCTCAAAATTTGCCTCTGACCATCATTTGCGCTGCCCCCCTCCGAGACCAACCTCTCTATCTCATTCAGCTCTCTTACTATATTTTCAATATTGAGATCTTTAATGCCGAAGACCTCACGGTTCCACCTTTTAAGCTTCTCTTTCAACATTCTCATCTTATCCTTCAAAACGAAAGAGTCCCTCCCCTCCACCCGAAAAGACATCCAGCACTCATGGACAAATTTTTTAAAATCATCATGCTCCAACCAACAATTGTTGAACCTAAAAGGCTTAGGTCCCCAATTTGTATATGAGGTAACCAACCAAATCGGACAATGATCGGAAATCTCCCTGTTGCCTATCCATTGAGCACTTATCCTCCACCTTGAGATCAATCCCTCGGTTACCAAAATTCTATCTAGTCTGCTCGCCCTCCCGTCTGACCCGAAACATGTAAATTTTTTGCCCAGAACCGAAACATCAACAAGCTCCATATCCTCTATAAAAGCGACAAATTCCCTCATTTCAGCTTGGTTGAAGTTGGTCGAACAACCAGTTCTCTCTGCTCTAGATGTTATCGCATTGAAATCCCCTGCTATACACCAGTCTCCTCTTTCGAAATCATCTTTCAGGCACCTCAAATTTTCCCACAATCTTCTCTTACCTATCATGTTGCAAGCGGATTACACATTCACCAGGTAGCATACCTATCCTAGAAATTTCGTACAAACACTGATGAAATGCTCTCCAGAAAACGAGAACATGACCTCCATAACACCTGTTTTCCATACAGTTAACATCCCTCCTGACTGACCAATTGCACTTTTATTTTGCCAATCGAAATCATGATCACCCCAAATACTAGCTATCATTCTTTTTGAAAGATCACTACACTTTGTCTCTTGTATCATACAAATATCTATTTTTTCCTCAACTATCATCTTCCTTAGACGCCTTCTTTTCGCCGCGCCCCACCCTCTCATATTTAGTGTTGCTATCTTCATTGAGACTGATTCTGTTTCTCCTACTTACCCTTTGCAAACTGGTCCCTAGCCTCAAGGGATCTAATTCTACCAGAATACTCCTCATCCTTGCTTTTTCCAGAGACTCCTAAATTCTCCTTGGCAAAACTCCACACCTTATTAGCTACCGATATCTCATGTTCCACCAAGTTTCTTTCATTACAACATCTAATTTCTGAATCTCCAATTGACACCTCTCCAATGTTTGCTTCCCCAACGTCACCTTTAATTGATAAAGACAACTCAGGGTTTGACGGCTTACGTATTATAACGTGGAACTTTGATGCACCAAAACTCCCAATAGAGCTTCCCGTTGACTGTATCATACTCCCAGCTTCTTCATTAACCATTCCTATCATTACTTCATTTCTTCCTCCTGACGACATAGAGCTACATTTATGCTTAGCCTTTTTTTGTTTGTGACAATTTTTCTTCACCCTTCTAAGTCCAATATCTACGCCCCCCTTTAGCTTTCTTGGTTTGTTACTTTTTTTCTTTTTATTTGTAGGCCCCTGCTCAGTACCAAGTCCAACCAATGGGCTTGCCTCCTTTTCTTGAAGTCTCTCATTTGATTCCACTTCATTTTCAAGTCCCACATTATTTGTAGGCCCATTAATGTTTACACCAGGATCATCACACTGCCCCAACATATTATTAGGCCCAATTACATCCGCATGCTTCATCATGACCTCACCCTCTCCATTTACTCCTGGCCCACAATCTTCAGCATGTTGTTGATGACTTTTCACTACACCAAGTGGCGCAGCCTTTTCAATTTCCACATGATAATTTTTTGTAGGCTTAATTGCAGTTTTGGTCCCCTTATTATGACCAACTCACGATTTTAGTCCCCCAATTTTTTTTCTCACGATTTTGGTTCCCCTATTTTTCCAATTTCTAAAATCAAGGTCCCCCTCTAATTTGGTCAAACTTGTGCTGATGTGGACCTCACTTAACTGATGTGGCAAGCCACACCGGACTGCCACATAAGATTTTAAATTTTTTAAAAAATTAATTTTACTATAACAAATTGTTTTTAAATAATTAATATTTCTAAAAAAAAAACAAAAGGATGTCTCCATCCTCATCTCCGTCATCGTCATCGTCATCATCCTCATCTCTCCGACTCTCCCTCACGTCGAGGCATCCTCCTCATCTCTAATCCTTTCCCTCCTATGGTCATCCTCACCTCCGTCATCCACAAAGCTGCAGATTCCTAAAATTGTAATCATTCTACACTAGTTGTATATTTGAAGAAACCAAATCTCTCTCAACAATTTCATCAAAAAGCAAAAACGTGGAAGGGGTCTGGTGTCGTTCCAGAGTACAAGATGTTGGAGATGGCATGATTTTTTCCAGTGACAGAGGCTACAAAGGAATCTCCCAGATGCAATGCAATCACCGTGGAAGTAGAAGACGGGAGGTGGGGCTTTTGGATCTGATCCAAAAATTCAGAGAAAAACCAAAATCAAACCCTAGATTTGTTCAAACCCAAAATAAAATCCATAGAGAAATCAAAAATGCTGCCTATGCGTTTTCTCCTTTGGATTTTGGGAGGGGTGTTAAAAATCAGTGCCATAGGATTTGTTTGAAGCCCAACTTCGTTTGATAATGGTGGTTGGGGGCTTGGGGCGGCAGGTTAGAGAGAGGTTGATGTTGAATATTTAGCCTCGCTAATGTCTCTCGCAAATAAGCGTTTTTTTGTAGTGTCTAGTCCCCCTTGGCTTCTCTTATGTCTTCTTTCTTTTTTTTCTTCTCTTTTTTTAATAAAATTGGGGGGCAGTACTCTTTTTCCTTCTTGATATTTTTTAACATCAAAAGGTTTTAATGAGGTTTCTTTCCTTCTATTTGACAAAAAAAAAACATTTCAAAGTAAAAAATTAGTGTTAAATGTTAAAAATTGTGTTGGTGCAGCTTCTTTCAAAAAACAGTTAGATAACGAAAGTAATTTTTATGTTTAAATTGAAAAGTTATTTTGATTAGCTTATGACAAAAACCATTTTCAATAGAAGAGAAAGAAATTCAAAATTACTTTTTATATTAGTAAACAAATACAAAATAGCTTCTGGTTTAATTTCTTTTAAATATATAGATAAAAAATGTCTAAATTATTAGATGATAATGCACACTGGTTAAAATAACTACATAAAATAAGAAGGATTTAATTTTGTTTACATTATTGGTGTATAATTGTTTTATACCTCGACCAACTACAAGTTAAAATGTCTTTAAAAAGAAGTGACTCAACTAATAATCAAATTAATTATATGTCACTAGTGCCATTTAGGACACCCAGTAGATTCGTCGCAGCGGTAAAAATGCCGTTTATGGACACCCGGTTGTCGGGTACGATCCCCCCAAGTGTCGAGCATTGGTTTTTTCGTTTGTGCGTTAGGTTCTGGAGCTTGTCAGTCTAACCAATTAGACCAAAAAAATATGTCACTAATATCATGAATTTTTATTCGTTGTGAGTGTAAAAAAAAAATTGGACCGACATTGCATAGCAATTAAAATCAAATAAGAAATTGACTTAAAGAGAAAGAATGATGAAAAGTACCTAAAGCAAATAACTGCATACAATCAAAACACTGCTGGGTAGAGTTCTTTCACAAATTTGTAAAGATAAGGAACATGTTCTTGGCATTCAAATTCTCTAGAAAAGTCAAGTTCTTCTGCTTCCATTGCTAGTCCTCTTCTTTCAATGGTAAAAAGTGTCATCAACCCACAATACTTGAAAATCTTCAAGTTCGGTAAATTGACTTTAAAAACATCAAATTTAATATTACACTTATCAGTGACCAATTTTCTCAATCCTAGAAACTATTTCCCTAAATACAAGTTTTCAGAACTAAAGCACTTCAATAAACTCAAACTCTCAAGTATTTTACTACTCAACAAAAAAAGAGCCTTAATACCATACATCTTAACACTTATATAACCCAAATAAACCTCTTTGAGTAAATGAAAGTTATGCAAACGTGAAAGGTTAACTAGTTGTTTTGCGTCTAACCAATAACATAACAGCTAGTTTTATTAGTTATGATACTCGTCGTTCTTGAAAATGGTTTTTCGTGTATCACTAAGACGTTGAAGACGACAATGTAGTATTATGGAGCCAAGTGATTCACTAAAAGACCTTGTTTGTATAGCCAGTGTATCAGACTTTTAAAGTATTGGTCAAAACAGTTCTCTTATGAACATGTGCTATGTTTTCTTTCAGCTTTATGTGTCCTAGAATATGTAGTATTTTTTTGTACTCAAATAAGCTACTTAGATCAAATGGTACTGGTAGTGATGGCCGGTTGGGCCACGTATCTATATAAAACTTTAGTTGTGCCAGTTGGACCGCATATTTTGTAAACAACGGTTATGTTGTACTATCTACATATATAATTAATATAAGCTTTCTAAATGGATGTCTTAAGCTTAATTTTATCCATGTTTTTGATAAATAAATTAAGAGTAATTAAGGGTTACTATGATGAAGACGAAGGGTCATCTCACGGTGCTAGTGTTGTAAGAGTTGCAGAATCGACTTTGGTGGTCGAGTTCCGCAGTACGAAGGGTCACCTCATTACTTAGTACCTCGGCTCATTGCTTATTGGGTAACACTGTGATGGGTGTGGTGGTTGCTATTTTTCTGCACACCCCGTCATAATCCAAGGTTCACCCCCACACATTGGGCTCCGAGCGAAACAAACTTGAGTTGTCACACTCTACTCAACCCCGAAGTGGTCGAAACCATTACAAAAATAAAGACATTCGACCAACTTGAGCTTCCTCATTTTCACAAGTTTGTTGTCTCATTACTCTACCTTCATTAGGAAGAAAGACTTCATCAGCGCAAATCGTTGATGTGACCTGTAATGATAAACGTGGAGGGTTAGCTAGGATTACTAGGGCCGTGACCCATGCGATGCACGGGGACAAAGCTTTAGGGTTTACGAAAGCATTATAAGATCAAAATTAGACTAATAGTAATTGAAATCAAATTTTAACAACTAAGTTATGTTTAAAAGATTCAAAAGTATCCCAAGACACATTGTCTAACGTCACACTGTACGTAATTTGTAACAAAATTAACTTTCGTTTTTATTAATTTGGTTATGAAGGAATAGAGTTCGGCTATTTGAAAAACTAACATTTTTACTAAATCATAAAATACCCTTAAAACATAAAAATATGGATTATAGAGGAACAAATTTCACATATTTGAACAATTACGTTTTTTGTTGTATCACAAATTACTCTATATTAAAAAAATATAAAGGAAAAAAAGAGGGATAAAAAGGAAAAAAAGAGAAAGAGGGAGTTTTGGGGAAAGAAATAAAACAAAAAATAAGGGAGGAATTTTTTTGGGGAAAAAAACAAAACAAAAAAAGGGAGGGAGAGGGGAAAAAGGTGGGAGTGCTGACATCAATGCTGATGTCATAATACCACCCGATGTATATATAAAGATAGTTAAAAACTAGTTTTTTTATTCAAAAGAAAATCCCAAAATAATGAATGGTATTTAAGGTTCATCTTCATATTATTCAAAATAATGGCAATAAGGCTTTTTTATATTTGGCAATAAGGCTTGTAGTTCGGAGGCAAATGCGTAGTTTGCTACGATTTTTGAATTGAAGGATCTTTAAATCGCAAATTGTTCATTTCTAATGGAAAGAATTGCTTAATTAAATAGCGCTATCGACTTTGGATTTGTACCCAAATTCCTGCTGGCATGCACAATTTTTTGAATTAGATTTTGTTAACACCTAAAAATTGCCAAGTTGCTGGATGAGGCGGGCATTAGTCAAGGGAGGCCTTAGCCGATGTGAGTGATTAGTCAAGTCTACATGAGCTGATTGATCCAAATTTTTTATAAAGTAGAAGCCAAAGGTCTAAAAAATAGCATACTTTTCTCCTACATCTTATAGATTCCTACACTATTTTTGAGTAAGCAGCCACAAATGAAATGTTGGTAACCTCAACAAACTATGATCAATAGGATTAGCCTTCTTGGATGAAGGAAGAACATATTCTGCCCGGGACCAAAATGGTGAGTGCTAAATTTTCAAAAATCATCAATTCTGATGAGATTCAAAATGTTGTGAGGCCTTCTGAGAAATGGAAAATATCCTTGTTGAGGGAGGTGAAGAGGACTACACTAAAGAAAAATCATTTGAAGAACCTCAATGTTATGCTTAGTCTCAAAAAATGGCTTAATAATAACTTCCCTTAATTTTCTCACCACTAAATTATTAGTGCTCACTCTCTCACCTGAAACTTCCCAAACTACCTTCCTAGAATCATGCTGGTCACTACCATAGCCGTCCTCTTCCTCTCCTCTGTCGTCGGCGACCTAAAAATTATCATGCCATTTTTCCTATGCAACCCATGTATCACTGAGAGAAGATGAATCGCTTGCTTGATTCTTCGCTACCCTAGACCTCCATTGAAGAGGGCCACACTAACCCTCCACAATCTTAATAGAAAAAGGAACCTTGTTGATATTTACGTGAATGGTTTGATTCAAACACTCTGTTGAATACGTACGAATCAAAAAACAAGCAATATCATACAATCTTCTCTTTTTTTCGTATTATCATCTGCATACATATATGTCCCTACAGACTCTATGATCTTAGAGAAAAAAACAAGATTCCAAGCATGCATCGGAACTCCAACACATCTAAGCCAAACAACATGTTCCTTATCCACATCAGATGGGTTCCTGTTGTGTGAAAAGGTGTGCAAGTATACACAGTCTAAAAACAAGTAATACAATGATAAGAAGAGATTGTACCCACAGGGATTAGGTTAATTTTTGAGAGTTTAAATTGGTAGCAAGACTAGTGATAATAGAAATCAAAAATGAAGATGAGTGGTGTGTGTGGACAGAATTTAAAATAAGCAAAGTAAAGATGAGTTGTGAATCAATTGAGAGAAATAGTTGGAATGCTCTTTTCTAGGTAATTTACTTTGATGGCATTATGTTATTCATGATGCTCCTGCAATGGATGTTGCTGCAATGGATACGTGTCTTTCAGCAACTAACTTCAAGGTTTCATTACAAGTCTTATGTCTAAGCCCTAAATAAGTTCACCCTTGTATATTAAGCTCCCACAGTATCACCTTATGGACTATGATATCTTATGTCTAGGTTTTAGCATGGAATTAACAAAGTTTCCTTTTATTAAAACATTTATCCATATTAGTTCTTGAGTTCAAATCATAAACCATGTCTGTATTTATGACCTTACACAATTGAAGATCTTTTGCATAATCTGCCTAGCAATGTTGGAGCAATCACCGCACAGCAATGAATTCAACAACAATAAAATGAACTAAAAGTAGAGAAAAGTTGTCACTTTCTCCTTTTCCTTCAAACAAAAGTAAACTATCTACTATTTAGAACTAAACTTTGAGATGGAATTTTGAGATGATTTCGGATGAGGAAGAGGGGATGTATTTATAGGCTCCATGAAGTGAAGTTGTCTTGGGCACCAAGGTGATTTAGGGATTCTTTTTCCACTTGTTCTTCAAAAGTGTGATTTGATCATCCACCAACTAAGAAGAAGGGGTCCAATGGTGTGAGGACAAGTGTACCTAAAAAGTTACCACTTGTAGTCTATGATTGTTCAAAGTTGGCGCCGCAACTATCCTCTTGGGCAACTTGCACTTGCAACTTGGCATGATGACATCATCATCAAAATGCTAGGGCATTCTGTGTTGTGAACATTGCTGAGGCAATGATCGCTGGGGCAATGATTGCTGGTGTAGTGGATGCTCCTTGTATTGCAGGTGCAATACTTCTGCTTTCTTGAACATTGCAGGAGCAATCATTGCAGGGGCAATGGTTGCTGTGCATATTGCAGCAATTGAACAAACACATCAAAAATACCACAAATCATATGAATTAGTGATGATGTATCCCAAACTCTTCTTCATCATAAATTTATGTTTTTCTTTTGTATTTCTATACTTGACACAACATTATTATTGAGATTTCTACAATTATTTAGATTTGGAAGTATAAATAACTCTATAAAAAATATAGTTATCAGTTCTACGATCGGATCCACCTAAACCATTGATATAACCGATCTTTTACTTCTTCGACAAAATCCTTAAAGTCGTCCTCGTCGCTCGCTCCTTCTAACAACACTAAATTAGTCCCCATAGGGGTAGCTTTGATAGAAAAGATCCCTTATATTCTTCAATTTATACGAAAGTTTTAGTCTAATAACTTTTAAAGTAATTTTAAATTTTTTATTAAGAATAATAGTGAAAACTATATATTTTTTTAAAAAAATATGGATTCAAATCCTCTGCAGTCACTTTTCTACAGTTTCCTATATTTGCACAAAACTCATCTTGAATGAAATAAAATTTACCCGAAAATAGGACCTCTCCCACGAATGCATTCGAACACTGCCTAAAAACGTCATCTTCTACGTCAAAAGACAAGTCGTTCTCACCCGATCTCTGTCTTTCAAACTCCCCCTATTGACGATGAGCTCCTCCCTTGAACTTGGGTTCCTGAACGATATCACGTTTGAATCTATGGAGATTAGGGTGTTATCTAATTTGGTCTCCATCCTCTCCATTTCAATCACATTTTGAAACCTCACAAACCCAAATCTCCTTCTTCTACCATCCTTCCTCGCCATAATCACAACCTCTAACACCCATTCCTCCTGGCCGGAAACATTTTTTTTTATATTGTGTACCGAAAAAAAGGTGGTACTTTTTACTTATTTATTTATTTATTTATTAGTTTTCATTTTAATCATAGTCAAACCAAATAAATTTGGGTTAAATATGTTTTTAGTCCCTACAAAATTTCACTATTTTGTTTTTAGTCCCTATAAAATTTTTCATTGACTTTTAGTCCCTATAAAATTTCAAAATTTCGTTTTTAGTCCCTATAAATGCCAACTAGTGTATATCCATTGAATTTTTGAGTGGTGTTTTGCATACATGTTGAGGACATTATAAACATCTCTTCCATAAAAACTTTGAATTTTTTAACAACGCATAAATTAAATCTAAATTTTTTAAGTGCAAAAGATTCGATAAACAAATTAAAGGAAATACTAACCTAGAAATCAAATTTTGAGTTTATTTTTTGTGAGGGAGATATTTTTAATATCTTTAACGTGTATGCAAAATATCATTCAAAAATTCTAAAGGTATACACGAGTTTACATTTTATAAGGACTTAAAACAAAATTGTGAAATTTTGTAGGAATTAAAAGTTGACCGAATTTTTTATAGGGACTAAAAACAAAATAGTGGAATTTTGTAGGGACTAAAAACATATTTAACCCAATAAATTTATTCAACAAAAAAAACAAATGAATTTATCAAAGTATTATCTTTAAATAGATCTCGCCAATATTACAAATTAGTCTTCTCAACCAAAAAGATCCACCGAACCTTGTTTCGTATTCCACAGTCAGAATCCGACGTTGGCCGATAACCCAGCACTCAGAGACTCATCGTGAAATCCGCATCCAAATTTCTGATAATAAGATCTCTCTAATTTTCTTTCAATTTTTAAAACCTTTCTTTTCTTCGCTTTTGACGATTTAATTGTTGAAACAAGAAAAAAAAATCCTTTCAATTTTTTTCTTCTGCGATGGAAGCTGTGCCGGATCAAGCCACTAGTACATGCACTCACTGGTAAATCATCTCAAATTCTCTATACTGATTTTGTATTAATTTTCTCCCTTGTTATTTAAACTAGGTCTAGTTTTATATCCATGATGACTTAATTCCCAGCTTAAAAAAAATTAGGAAAAAAAATTAAAATTTATGGGAAATTGGGATTATTTGATTGGTAGGGAGAAGCTATTTTATGTGAATTTCATAATGTCGTGTTGAATTGCGTTTGTTGATAAAGATTATGCTGGTTTGACTATCTTAGGGCCCGTTTGGATTGACTTATTTGTGTTTATCTACTAAGGTCCCTTTTGGATAAACAGCTTAATTAAGCGCTTATGGCATAAGCATTTATCATATAAGTTCTTATGCATAAGCTGTTTATAAATTAAAGGATGAAATAATGTTAAACTATTTTTCTGTAAGTCATAAGCGGTTTCCATAAGTTATCTTTTGTAGCTTATGGAAATTAGCTAAAAACAGCTTATGAATATATCATAAGCTGTTTTCATAAGCTCTCCCAAACAGTTTCATAAGTGTTTATGCAGTAGATAAGCCCAAATAAGTCGATCCAAATGGGCCATAAGTAACACTAGTAAGATTGTTTAGAGAGGTTAGCTTATGGCTTATACAACAACAGTTTGATATTATTTCATCATTTATTGTAAACTTAGCTTATACATGAGCACACCTATGTTATAAGTATTCAATTAAGCAAACAGGGCGTTGGTCATATTTATGTTGGATATTGTGATTTGTAATCTTAGAAAATTGATGATGACTTTTTTTTATCTTTTTTTACTTTAATGGTTTCAGTGATCGGGCTATCCCTGCTGCAAATATTGACTTGCATTATGCACATTGCTCCCGGAAACTTGAGAAATGCAAAGTTTGTGGTGATATGATTCCCAAAAGAAATGCTGAGGATCACTATTTAAGCACTCATGCGCCAGTATGTGAAGTTTTTTCTGCTTTTACCTTTTTTTATATTCTTCCAGTGTTTAGTTTTAGAGAAAGTAGTGAAAAATCTAGATGTTTATGTCACTTGGAAATAAAGAAAACCTCGAAACACAGAAAATGATATAATGAGGTTGTAGGTTTAACTACACTGACTAAACCATGATGATATAAATAGATGAAAATTTTGAAAGAGGAAAAGTCTATCAACATTTTTTTTAAATGAAGTTGGGATTTATTTTTCTTAATTAAAAAGCGCTAAATGATGAAAAGTCTTTTCATAATGGTCGGAGCTGTTTTTATGTCATGAGGAGGTTATAGACAGAAGATAGATAAATCGAGTTGCTGTATATCTACGACAGAACTAAAATGAGTCCGATACTTCCCTGAACTCTGCCATGAAGGATGTTATGTCACTTATAAAAGTGCTCTACCAGTATCAAATAATGCTTTTCATTGATTGGAAAAGAAACCAATGGAGCCATGGCGGAGAAGCATTCAGGTGGGATGGATTCTTTATTAACCATTCAATAAATGGATTCTACTTAATAAGTCTATTCCTTGAAAAATAATGCACAAGTCCATGGTTTTGTTGGTCTGAATGGATGTGTTGTTGAATATTTGATAATTTATCTATATGCAGATGGTATACCGAAGATTTGGTAATCGGAAATATAATGGCGACTTATTAAAGCATCTTTATTATGGCTTTTTATTTTCCTTATTAGCAAATGTGGTTTATAAGCAAATGCGGGTAATTTTGCATATTATGAAGCATTAGTTTTTAGAGCTTTTCCTCAAATGTGGTTGCTTGTATCGTGTAAAATTAAGAAAGAGTTTGTATGAAAAGGTGTTACGATCACAGAAACAGAATAATGGGAATGTGAATTTCCTTGTATTATTTACTGCAATTTCAGAGGATCTCTCTGAAATTGATATGGTGAATTACCAGGAAAAGAGAAGGAAACAATGAAACAGTAAAATGGTGATCCTATCACCAAGTCCCTTCCCAAACAAATCCCAATCCAAGCCTAAAAAGGAAAAAGTTACATCAAGGAATATTAATACTATCATCTTCTCTCTCCAATCATCAGGAGATTCTCTTCCCACGCCCTCCTACCTGCCACGTAGGCACTTCTGCTAACAGAATTAAGGTGTGTGTTAGTGGTCCCCAAGTGATGGGTTTCCACTTCTTTCTTTCATAAACTTTCTGATATTGCCTATTCTGTCCTTCTTCATTTGCATTCGTATCAACACCCTCCCCTTCAAATTTCACCTTGTCAAGTTCTGGGAAAGTCTCTGTCCTCTTGCTCAGTGATTCCCAGGAATTCTCACAGGCTGGCATATCTTTCCATTTCACCAACACTTCACAGTTCTGCATGGTTTCTCCTCTGACAGCTAGGATGTCCTCTGGTAGCACCTGAAACTCCAGTTCTTCACTGAGGTATGCAGGCAGGGGTTGGACAGTAACATCAGCAGCAACATTGGGCTTCAATAGTGACACATGGAACACAGGGTGGACTCTACTATCCTCTGGTAGCTTCAACTTGTATGCCACTTCTCCAATTCTTTCCAATATCTCATAAGGACCATAAAATCTAGGACTCAACTTTTGGTTGATCCTCTTAGCTAGTTTCTTCAGTTTGTAAGGCTGAATTTTCAAGAATACCAATTCTCCTACCTTGTACTCCATTTCTCTTCTATGTTTGTTGGCCTTTTGTCTCATTCTATTCTGTGCTTGCACTAAATGTTCTCTGAGGGTCTCTAGAACTTCATTTCTGTCTTGTAGCATCACAGTGACCTCCTCCATTGGAGTAGCTTGAACATCTCCTCTTATCACAGGTGGAGGATCCCTTCCATATAAAGCTTTGAAAGGTGTCATCTTAGTGGACTCATGATAGTTGGTGTTATACCAAAACTCAACCCAACTCAACCATTTATGCCACTACTTCGGTTTAGTGCCTGTCATGCACCTCAAATATGTCTCCAAACACCTATTCACCACCTCTGTCTGCCCATCAGTTTGAGGGTGGTAAGCAGAGCTGAATTTGAGTTTTGTGCCAGCCATTTTGAACAACTCAGTCCAAAATGAGCTTATGAACACTCTGTCCCTATCTGACACTATAGACTCAGGGAACCCATGAAGCTTAACAACCTCTTTTAGGAACAGCTCAGCTACATCTTTAGCATTGAATGGATGTGCTAAAGCAATAAAATGAGCATATTTTGTGAATCTGTCTACCACAACTAAGATAGTGTCCATACCTCCTACCTTAGGCAATCCCCCAATGAAATCCATTGAAATGTCAGTCCATGTTTGCTTAGGGATTGGTAGTGGTTGCAAGAGTCCAGCTGGGCTCAGGGTTTCATACTTGTTCCTCTGACAGACTTCACAACTTTGCACATAGTCCTTGATACTTTTCCTCATTCCCTCCCAATAGAACAGGGCAGTAATTCTTTTATACGTTCTAAAATAGCCAGAGTGACCTCCCACAGCTGTGTCATGAAATTCTTTCAAAATTGAATTAATTTTGAGGGAATTCTTTGGAATTACCAGTCTGTCTTGGTAATAAAGCCTGCCATTGATCAATTTATATCCTGGATGATCATCCTTTTTTACCAACAAGTCTTGGACAATCTTCTTTAATTTCTCATCATTGTCCACTTCTGCTTCAATGCCTTCCCACTCACAAAATTGAACTGTGGACAAGGCAGAATACTGTAACTGTCTTGATAAGGCATCTGCTGCCTTGTTTTCTAACCCAGGCTTATATTTGATTTCAAAATCAAATCCCAACAGTTTGGAGATCCATTTGTGCTGCTCTTCACCCATCAATCTCTGGTCTGCCAGGAACTTCAGGCTTTTTTGATCTGTGTGCACAACAAAATGTCTTCCTAGCAGATAATGTCTCCATTTCTGTATAGCAAGCACTACTGCCATTAGTTCCTTTTCATACACAGATTTATTCAAGGCCCCATAGACAATGTCTAGCTCATATAAGCCACTGGTTGTCCTTCCTGCATTAGCACAGCACCCAAACCCTTCCCTGATGCATCAGTTTCTACCACAAAAGTCTTGTTAAAATCTTGCACAGCTAGTACAGGCACCTGTGTCATAGCTGTCTTCAATTTCTCAAAGGCAGATTGAGCATTATCATCCCATTGGAACTTGTCTTTCTTTAGTTGCTGTGTTAAAGGCCAGGCTATCTTCCCATATCCCTCTACAAACTTCCTATAGTACCCAGTGAGTCCCAAGAACCCTCTCAGACCCTTCACATCTTTAGGAACTGGCCACTCTACCATGGCTCTTACCTTAGCAGGGTCAGCAGATACCCCCTGACCCGAGATTATATGCCCCAGATATTCCAGACTTCCCTTTCCAAATGAACATTTCTTCTTGTTAACTACTAGATCATGCTTCCTCAGTACTTGCAATACTAGTTTCACATGCTCCAGATGGCCATCCATACTCTTACTATATATGAGGATATCATCAAAAAACACTAGAGCAAATTTCCTCAAGTAGGGATTCAATACCTGGTTCATGAGTGCTTGAAATGTAGAGGGCGCATTGGTAAGCCCAAATGGCATTACCAAGAATTTATAGTGACCTTCATGGGTTCTGAAGGCTGTTTTAGGTACATCTCCATCCTGCATCCGAATCTGATGGTACCCAGACTTAAGATCCAGCTTAGAAAACACTCTAGCTCCACCCAATTCATCTAGTAATTCATCTATCACAGGGATTGGGAATTTGTCAGGCACGGTTAGCTTGTTCAAAGCACGATAATCAACACAAAATCTCCACCCTCCATCTTTCTTTTTCACCAAAATTACTGGGCTACTGTAAGGGCTGTTACTGGGCCTGATAATTCCTGCTGATAGCATTTCCTTCACAAACTTCTCTATTTCATTCTTCTGATAATAGGGATACCTATATGGTCTGATATTAGGTATATTGGCCCCCTCCTTGAGAACAATGGCATGGTCACAACTCCTCTTTGGAGGTAAATCAGTAGGATCTTTGAATAAATCCTCAAACTCACTCAAAACAGCTTCTAACTCTGAGTTCTGAGTTACTGTCTGCTCTGTTTTCTCTGCTTCTGTGACTTGGTAAGACAGCATATATCCCTCCCCTTTATTACTGAGAGCCTTCATCATAGATTTCCAGGATGCTTGAGCCTTGCAGAGAGCAGGATCCCCCTTCATCATCTTCCTATCTCCTTTTCCTCCCCATGTCAACTCCAAGTTTTTGAAGTTTGCCTTCACTTCTCCTAAACTGGCCAGCCAATCCATTCCTAACACAATATCAGTCCCCCCAAGCTCCATAATAAAGAAATGTTGCACTATGGAAACTCCTTGCACCTCTACCTCCAAGTGCTGACATACTCCTCTGTTCCTCACCTTCTCCCCATTGCCCACCTCCACTTCAAACTCTGTTGTGCCATTCACTGCTAGTTGAAGCAATTCTACTAACCTTTTAGAAATAAAGTTAGCAGATGCCCCACAATCAACTAATATCAACACCTCAACCCCTCCAATCCTCCCAACTACTTTGAATGACCTATTGGAAGTCAATCCCTCCTTACTTCTTAGAGATAACTGGAGTACCTTAACAGTAAGTGATTCTGCAGGATCCTTTTCTTCCGCAACACCTCCATCAGATTCTTCACTTTGTGACTCTTCTAGTAACACAAACTTGTAATGCTTCAATTTACAAATGTGATCTCTACCCCAGTTCTCTCCACATTTGAAGCACAAGCCCTTACGACTTCTCTCCCTCAATTCATTCTGAGAGAGTTTTCCCCCAGCCACATTCTTCTTCTCAGAAGCTTCATTTTCCATTCCCTTACTACTTGATCCTTCCTTACCTCCTTTTTCCCATCTGGTAAACCCCTTAGTACTTTTCACATGAGATTTCTCACCCCCTTTCTTCTCTGTGCTCATCAGACCCCCTTTTCTCAGGGCATTATTCTTTTCCTCCAACAATAGGGCTCTGTCCATCAATTCATCTAAAGTTCCAGCAGCATGGAGCTTTAATTCAGCTTGGATTTCCTCCTTCAACCCGTTAATGAAAATCCCTTTCAGCATAATTCTCTCCTCCTTCTTCAACGGCGCAGATTCCCTTTCAAACTTCTCCCTGTACTTCATAACAGAGCTCGTTTGCTTGATACTAAGCAAAGGGCCAAACTGGTTCTGAACGAGACCCGGTTGGAAGCGTCGGATCACAGCAGCTTTGAAATTCTCCCAGGTTAGCTCAGTGTTCTGCTCCTCCCACCATTGGTACCAGTTCAACGCCTTATCTTCAAGTGCGATCACCACCGCGTCGAGTTGGTCTTCTTCTTCTACCATATTCAATTTGAAATAACGCTCTGCTCTCACGATCCATCCATAAGCGTCGTCTCCTCTGAAGATAGGTATCTTCAATTTGCGTCCTCCAAAATCGCGAGATGCATCACGACTACTGCTTCGCGTAGAAGAGTTGGAATCGTCAGCTTCATCGGAGTTCACCACTCCTTCTTCTTCAACCGGGTCGGGTCGGGCCCGGTGTCTTCTGTGAGAATGTCGTTTGCGAGGACGACCATTGCGAGACTTGCTGCGTGAAATGAGCAGCTGCGTCAGTTCCTCAAGCTTCTGCTCAATTCTTTCAACGCGTTTCTCCATTGTCAAGCGTGTAAAGACCATGCACTAAGATTCTAGTGCTTTGATACCAGTTGTTACGATCACAGAAACAGAATAATGGGAATGTGAATTTCCTTGTATTATTTACTGCAATTTCAGAGGATCTCTCTGAAATTGATATGGTGAATTACCAGGAAAAGAGAAGGAAACAATGAAACAGTAAAATGGTGATCCCATCGCCAAGTCCCTTCCCAAACAAATCCCAATCCAAGCCTAAAAAGGAAAAAGTTACATCAAGGAATATTAATACTATCATCTTCTCTCTCCAATCATCAGGAGATTCTCTTCCCACGCCCTCCTGCCTGCCACGTAGGCACTTCTGCTAACAGAATTAAGGTGTGTGTGCTAGTGGTCCCCAAGTGATGGGTTTCCACTTCTTTCTTTCATAAACTTTCTGATATTGCCTATTCTGTCCTTCTTCATTAGCATTCGTATCAAAAGGGAATAAAATAAGAACTTTGAATATCAGTTCACGAGATATGTGAAGGCTAATACCACCTACGAGTAACAATAGAAAAGTTGGGGATGCTGGCTATATGTCCACTATGTCCTCCCTGGACGCGTAATCCCTTGTAGGACTCCACTCCAGCCTTCCTAGCACGCTGCAACCATCCTAAAGTCAGATTTGAAATCTACTTTTATGTTAGTCTTCTAAACAAAAACGTGGATTTGTGTAGGTTTCCTGTTCATTGTGCAGTGAGACAATGCAGCGTGATATTTTAGATGTCCATAAAGGTGAAAATTGCCCTCAAAGGATTGTCACATGTGAGTTCTGTGAGTTCCCATTGCCAGCAGTTGATCTAGCTGAGCATCAGGTAGAGTTTATAAAGAACTTTTGAGATAGAAGGTTTTATTAACATATGTACTTTGCACTAATTTCCGTTTGACATTTATGTCTTTCAGGAAGTGTGCGGGAATCGAACAGAACTGTGTCACCTCTGTAACAAATATGTTAGACTTCGTGAAAGATACAATCATGAAGCTGGGTGCAATGGCATTCAAGATAGGGCTGCCGGCTCTTCAAGGTAGGAAATATCATTGTTTTACATGAACAAACTCTCCTATTCAATTTTTATTTGTCCCTTGTAGACTGTAGGTAATTGTTCGTTAACTGAATCCCGCAATTTGTCTTTCATATTATGCATATTTATTTCTCACCTCTAAAAAAAACATTTCTGTTTTGATACCAACCATTATGAGGTTTGAGGAATGGTCTTGTATCCTGATTATCTATCTACATATTTCTAGTTTTGCGGCCCCCTTTGCAAGTGTTAAATGCATGATTGCACTGTTTTGTTTTGTGGCCCCCTTTGTAAATCTCATAGATATAAATCCAATCTTGAGCCTTCTCCTAATAATTGAGGTTTGAAGGAGCATTGATCATTGACATAGTATTTAAACCTATGACTAAGTAGTTATGAGTTTTTACTTTGCTACCTCATTCTTAGAGTTTCAGCACAAGGTAGAGTGTTTTGTGCATTGTCCATACTTGAAGAATTTGATGGGTATTAGATATAAAACCAATATTGAACCTCTCACATAATTAAACCACCTAAGGTTGATTCTTCTTGCCTTTTTATGTCTTATATTGCTTCTAGAAGATTTTGTGTATTTTTAAAGTTTGCTGTTTTTAGGTGGGTGATTAGGTTGTTGAGACTTTTTATAGTTTTTGATAGTAGCAATTGTGATTTATAAACTTCCATATTGTATATGATCTATTAGTATAAAACCATTCATGTTCTCACTCAATACTTGAACTTCGGGATAGTTGGTTCATAACATGGTATATGAGTTTTCATGCGATCTGGTGCTGAAAAACCCTAGTCATGTCATTCTAGCTGCAACTTTCGAGGCTGGATAATTGTACTTCATGCTCTCTGCTACCAAGCAGAGGAAACATCCTGTCTCAAAAGTCTCTGATTGACCTCCTCACCTAGCTTGGTTTCCTGAGTGAGAGTACCCTACCACATGTAGGCGTAGCTCGCTATTAACCTCGTATTTTATCAGAAAGAAATTTGGAAAATCCCCATCAATTACAGTAAAATTCTACAAGACTTCAAGGGTCTGCTCCACTCTACCTGAGGTCCCAGCTGTCTCAAATGAGTGTATAAATCTCTCTTTCAACCTTTAATCATCATGCCACAGTAAAATTCTTCTCAGCCTGTATTTGGGCCAGAGGTCGGGTTTGGCCCTATAGGAGTATCGGGTTCTTGGTGTCCATGTCTCTCGTTTTCTTTGTTTAGATATGTTGTGTCCAGTGTCTCTCTCAAATTATACTTCATCCCTTTCCTTTTTAGTTCTTGGTATAACCCAATCAGATCCTGGCTATCTCATCATTATCTCTAAAACAAACAAAAGAAGGCCTTATCTCTTTGCTTTCTTAAGAGTTTGTACTAAACATATGTGCGAACTGAATGCATCAAATCCTAAATCATGATTCAAATTCAAATTGTTAATCGCCAATCTAATTTCTGAGTTGTAAATCACCCGCGTGATTTGAATCACAAACCATGCAATTTATATAACTCTTTCTCCAATTGTTCCAAATAAGTGTTAATTTCAGCACAATGCATGTTTTAGTTTAATTCAGAATGTGTTTTTTGGTAACATTCTAACTAACCTATTTGCTTATTTTTTGTTTGAAGCAATAATGTGAGGGAAGCTGAAAGAGAGGAAGGCGTGCGAAGAAGGCCAAGGCCAAGGGCACAGCAGAATGAGTTCTCCACTAAACATCTTCTTATGACAATTGCCATCACTGGTATTGCTGTTATACTGGGATCTATTTTTCTACAGCGGAAGGCAGAGCCCGGTGAGGTGCATTAGCAATACAAAGGAAGTATTTTAGGATCTTGCAAATCTGTTTTTTCTGTATGAGATGTACTTTTGTTAGGGTATTATAACACTGCGGCATTGACATTCTATATAAATAAATATGAATAACTATAGTCTATATACATTATTGAAAATTATGACTATAGTTCTGCATTTTGTAATGGATTCCTAATGGACTAATTAAGTATTTCGAGCGCTGAGATATATAGATTTATTTGATGAGATTGGAATTTGTTGTTAATCCTACAGTTAGCTAGGTGAAGGAAGCCTTGCTTTCCTTGTACATTCCTTTTACCCAAGTTTTATGGAATATAAGGCCAAGGCTCAGCACTTCCTGGGTATTGATGTGGTGCTCTTAGTCCATTAGGAATCCATTACAAAATGCACTTTCTTTAATTGGAATAATTAAATACTCCTAGTTTTAATATAGCTTGAGCTACCTGAGACATTAGGTATTGATGTGGTGCTCTTAGGTTTCATTCCCGTGGTTGCAAACTCAGTGTTGGTCGGTGTAAGATCTGTTTCTAAGTACAACTGGAGATTAGTTTTTAGTTAAAAGTATAAGGACAATCTATGAGTGGTCAGCTATGGTCCGAACTAACAAAAAATACTCCCTTTGTATGCAAATGAACTTTTGAATGACAAATTGATTCACCTTCGAAAAATATATTTCTAGACCGTTAATATGCTATCGAAGCCGATGGTCTTTTAACACTCTGTTTTTGTCCATGTTATGGATATCAGTTTCTTTGCACTGCTTTTTTTACCTCCACATGCTTCACACCTCCATGGTTCTTAAATGATTTAGAGCCTGTTTTTACAAACACAGAAAAGAAAAGTATTAATAATTGAGTTTTTAAGATAATAGTAGATTTTTGTAGAAACTGAAATTAGTTTTTTGCAGTTCAATTTTTAGCAAGTTCTCTTGTACAAACTTATTTATAAATACCTATAAGTTCATAAAAACTTTTTTTAAGTAAAATACTGTAAACTTTTTGGTAAGCCAAGATATCATCCGTGCGCAACTGCACAGACTAATTGCTCGAGATACTGAGATTTATTTAAAGGGTTGACTCCAAATATTGTAAAATTATTTGATTGTGAAACTCATGTGAATTAGACGCTACTACTAGTAAAATTATTTTTGATTTTACAATATCAAGATAGCATTAGTTATATCTTTTCAGTAATACTCATATATAAACCCAGGGGGTGTGGTTGAGCGGTTGGGGCTCATCTTCCCTTAACCAAGTGTCGAGGGTTCGATCCTCGTCTTGGGTATGAAGCAGCTTTGAATCCCTAGGCTAGCTGTCCCACCCTTCGAGGTGCCTCCAATCCAGCGAGGGGATTAGTCACTGAGTTCGGCGGTGGATACCCTGGTCTCGACAAAAAAAAAGTAATACTCATATATATTTATATCTCAACAACCTAATATTAGTTGATCTTTCCACTTAACTTCGTCCCTGCTTAGGGCTTTTAGTTAACAAAGATCATTTTATCATGAAAACAACACAATCAGTTTGGTCACTTATTTTTTATTAAAATTTCAGTTTTGGTCATTTATTTTTTTCTCGACTTTTGTTTTTCATATTCGTGTTAGTTTGGGTTTTTATCTTTAATTTTTCATTTTAGTCATTTATCTTTCACATTTGTTTCCATTTGGTCCTTTAAAACAAAACTTAGGAAAATGAAGAATGCTACTATGAATGTCTTCAAGCCAAGGTTGTCAAAATCGGACCGGACCGGCCGGTTGAACCGTGAATCGGACCCCTATCCGGTCCAAATGAACCCCAGAACCGTTTGGGGTGAAAACCGGGAATTGAACCGGTTAACCGGCTGAAAACTGGGAACCGGACAGGAAACCGGCCAAAAACCGGGGAACGATGCAAAAAACCGGGGAACCGTGCAGAAAACCGGATTTGGTTTATTTTCCTTTAAAAATGGTATACCATGTTGATTTTTGGAAAAAAAATGATAAATGATGTTGATTTTTGGTATATGAGATATTTTTTATCATTTTTTATAATTAAATTGATGTAATAAATAAATAAATAATTAAAAAACAAATGTGTACACTAATATTACTATGAGAGTACTTACATTATAGTATCTAATTATCTATGATTGTTGAATATTATAGTTTTAGTATGTCATACTATGATTCTTTTTTGTTTTTTATCCTTTATATATTGTAAAAAAAATATATTAAATAATCTATTTAATTAATTCCGGTTTAACCCCTGATTCAACCGGTTGAACCCAAGAACCCCGGAACCGCTACCTCTTCCGGTTCAATGTCCAGTCCGGTTTTGATTACCTTGCTTCAAGCATACCATCGAATTCTTGTTTATTGAATAACTCATGCAATATACGACCAAATTGAATGAAATTGGACTCTAATTTGAATAAAGTATCGCAAGGAATTCAATGGAACCAAACCTAAGCTCGAAAAAGTGTTTATGCGCAAAATCACTTCTAGAACCGAAATCTTGAATATGAAGTTCAAAAAACCTTCAATCTCAAAAATGGTGATTTTGCAATAAAACACTAAATTGAACGATTCTTGAGCTTAAAATTCAATAAAGAATCAGAATATGACAAGAAATTTGTTCAGAAAATAGCTTAAAATACAAAACACTGAAAAACTAATTCGCATCTATAAAACGTGTTTTGATTTTTATTTGCTCATTTCTCAACCAATTTGCGTCATACCAATTGTGTTTCACTCGTATTGAGTGCACAAATTGAACTATAGCAAAAGGTTTCAACAAAAATTATGCAAATTTGAGAACGATGCAAAAAAAAGAAACTTTCATTTGCGGATACTAAATATCTCGAGGAGAAAGCGTCAAAACTTCTAAAGATAACCTCGTATAGTCCTTTCGAAAAGGAGTATTCGTACAGTAGTATTCGTACAGTAGTATCGTCTCAAAGCTAGGAAATTATTGTGAGACAAAAAAAGAAGAAATCTCTGTTTTATGGAGCGCGCATTCCATTTATTCCAAATGTCCTTTAAAGGAGTCTTGTCAGCTCACTCAACAAATATATATATTTTTTGTCCTACAAACTCTCAACGGTAACCTCTTCGAAGAAAACTATGAAAGTATAAGAGAAATAAGAATCTTCATCTATAGTCTCCAGAGAAGAAATTTTCAATCACTCATATTCTGGTACACTAAAAAGGAAGTCTGAGAATGCTAGAGATAAAAGAAGATGTCATCACAAATGCTTAGTACGTATGAAGGAGATTCAAAATGAATTCCTACAAAATAGCTACTATGTGCTATAAAGGAGATTTATGTTACCGTAGTGTAATTATCTCATTTTCTTTATTAGGCTATCCAAAAAAAAAGGCAATGTACAAAAAAAAAGTACACATGAAGAAAAAGTCTTTGAACAAGTTCCAGTTTTATTGTTTATCCTCTCTAGGGAGAGTTGATTAGAAATTTTATGTAAATCAGACGAAGCAATTATGAACTCTTATTGTTGTATAGGATTGAACTAATCTGTCTGATACAGGATTTCCAATGATTTTATATGCTCTGAAAAGAGTTTAAATCCTTGGAACGATTTTGTGTCACATCAGACACAAGCTCAATGTATTGTAATTGTCCCATCAATGGCAACAATCTTTCTTTGACAAAAAGGGTTTGAAGAGAGATTAAACACTTGTTACTCACTAGGCAAGTGAAGCCAATATTAGCGAGGATTGTTAAAGAGCCGAAAGATGATATGAAGCTTGGAGAGGAAGAGGATATGAAAGGATTAAATCATTAAAGGTTTAAGACAAAATCACTCTGTAAGAGATGGACTAGATGTAGCATTCTGAACTAGTATAAACATAATTGTGTATTCCTCTTCTCCTCTACTAGTTATGCTTTATCTTCTGTATAGTGTACTTTTCATTTTCCTAGGTTTATTAAATCTTATTGTCAATATAATCTTTGTACCTAAAAACTTTGTAGGGCGATAGAAGTAACCCTCTAGTAATTTTGCTTTGGGTATTGGTTTAGAAATTAGAAGTTTATACGGCTACATTGTAATAAAAATTCGAGGAAATTAATCTATTTGCCAAAAAATGATCACAGTTCAAAATTCACAACAGTAATTAAATCTTTAATAACTAGGAGACACATACATTTGGTGATGTTGGTTGGTACATCAAATATGATTATCAAGCTTCAGCTTCAGTTTTGTCCCCACAATATTCCTGAACGTACACGCCTACATCTACAGTGACGATTGAGTACTAAAGAATTCACTAAAATCAAATAAATGAAAAAAACAAGCATTAGAATAACAAACAACGAAAACAACCACATGGTTACCCATTACATCAAAACCAAACAAAATTGAAATTCTTTTTAACTCAAGAACTTATATAACATACAAAGAAAACAAATTGCAGCAAAAATACATTGTAAGAATAGATAGTTAGATACAGCAACAACTAGTGAAGGTTCTTCAAAAATGTCCTCACAAGCAGTGAAGTTGCGGATCAAAGACAATCATGTAAGACATTAATTGTTTTCTTCAATATATTATCTAGAATATATATATATATATATATATATATATATATTATGAATTACTAGCAAATTGAATTTGCTTGAGACTTTGATGTTGGAGTTTCAGGTGGTTATGGACAATGGAATACTACAAGTGTATTTATCCAAGCCAGGTGGATTTGTTACTAGAATACAATATAATGGCATTGATAATCTTCTTGAAGTTCTTAATAATGAAAAGAATAATAGAGGGTATGCAAAAACTATAAGATTTAGATCTATGTCTTTTTATTATCCTTACTATATTCATGTGACTATATATAGGGCCTGTTTGGATAGGGCTATTTTGAGCTTATGAAAAACAACTTATGCAAATAGATAAGCTTTTATGTATCAATTATAAGCTTGTTAAGGTAGTTTATGGAAAAACAACTTATGGAAATATAATTTTTGTTAGTGAGAACTTGTGAATCAACATAAAAACTTATTTATTTCCATAAGCTGTTTCTCATAATCTCAAAAATAAGCTAATCCAAACGGGCCCATAACATATGTATAGGTATTGGGATGTTGTTTGGAGTGAAACAGGAAGTACAGGAACAACTGGGACATTTGAACGGTATGTGATAATTATTAATTGCCTCTTAATTAAGCTAATTTTTTTAATGTCTTTTCTTCAGCTAAATCTTACAATAGGTTCTTTATTATAAATGAAACCATGTGAATTGTTAATAATTGGCTACATATGCAGGATTGTAGGAACAAGTTTTCATGTTATAATGGAAACTGAGGAACAAGTTGAAATCTCATTTACAAGAAAGTGGGATCTATCTCTAAAGGGAAAGCAATCACCTCTAAATATTGACAAAAGGTAATTAACCATTACATAGGTTGCTTATTAAAATTTCAATTAAATAGTCCAAATTAGTAATGAATTTTGAACTAAACAACCATTTTTGTCACAATAGTCTTTGAATATGTCAATTATAAATTAATCTCTGAATTTTGATTCATTAACCTACATTGGAGAGAAAATGGCTACTTACTAGTGTCACACAGCCTCGCCCATTCAAGGACTAACGTGTTTTTTCTTCAGATAAGTAGTAGTACTTTTATTAATGTGGTTTAAATCTAACACCATTGTCCACACGCTAGCTAAATCCAATCTAAGAAGGGCTACAGTCAGGTACTATTGTGACAATGTCTCACACATTTAACGATCAAAGTGTCTGCTTACCTAGTTAATTTCACAAAATGATAATTAATTACTAGTACATTTTAACAATATGATTCTGCAGGTACGTGATGCTTCGCAATTCCTCGGGTTTCTATTCTTACGCCATCTTTGAACATCTAAAAGAGTGGCCTGCATTCAACATACCACAAATCAGGATTGTTTACAAGCTTCGAAAAGACAAGTATGTGAGTTGCAATAGTCGATACTTGACAAGAACATGCAAAATGATTAGCTTTCTTCAACTAATGATAATTTTCGAGGATCCTATATTAGGTTTCATTACATGGCCGTGGCGGATAATAGACAAAGATTCATGCCGCTTCCTGATGATCGATTACCTGAAAGAGGGGATGAACTAGTTCCCCCAGAAGCAGTTTTGCTCGTCCATCCTATAGAGCCAGAGTTCACAGGAGAGGTACTTTTTTTTGACAGTAGGGGAGGAGCCTATAAACATATTGTAAAAAACAAAAAGTTGATTGATTGGTTGATGAATGAATTCAAGTTGAAAAAAGTAAATTTGATAATGGAATAAATTGTAATTGGTTTTGGTTTGAGCTTAAAATGATCGATTAAGTGAATCAACTATCCAAACGAATTCAAACCGATTTAATTAATTTGTTTTGGTTTATGGAGTTGGCTAGATCTAACAAACATACCTTCAGACAATATTTAGATATTACATGTGTCTAACTCTTTTAGTAATAATATAGGGTTTTATTCCACTATGTTAACAAAATTTTCAATTTTATTGGTTAAGGTGGATGACAAATATGAATACTCAAGTGAGAACAAAGATCTCAAGGTCCATGGATGGATAAGTTCTGAAACTGATCCAGCTATGGGGTTCTGGGTGATCATCCCCAGTAACGAGTTTCGATCAGGTGGCCTTGTTAAACAAAACCTTACCTCCCATGTTGGTCCCTTCAGTCTCGCGGTAAGTATTCTTTGTAAAGAAAGAATATAGCAATCTTGTTCATGGTAATGTGACGATGTAAACTAGTAAGTTGGTTCATATTAGCAACCACAGGTTAAAGGATACTAAAGGAGTATAAGAAGAAGGTTCTGGGTTTAAATCATAGAAACTAATGTTTCCCCTACTCCTCTAACAATCTACTATAGATTTATACCAATTAACCTCCAATGAAATTACCTATCGGCTCATTTGAGAAACATGACAAGTGTCAAAAATGAGGGTTACATTTAATCAATTATTCCTTTATATTCTTTTTTATCTTTCTTCTTACACTCTATTTCCTCCTTTTCACTTTCTCTTACACTCTCTTTCTTCCTTTTTTCTCTTTCTTCTTACTCTCTCTTTCCTTCTTTTCACTTTTTTCTTACACTCTCTTTCTTCCTTTTTTTTACTTTACTTTTATTTTCCCCATAAACAATTATTCTATTTTTCTATCATTTTTCACTTTAGTTTTTTTTAACTAAATTTCTAAACTTATACAAATTAGCTATAAAAATGTAAATTAGTCACACTAAATAAAACTATCACCTTTTTAGAAAAAATTGTCCCGTTAAAATTTTAATTTTCTCTCCGAAATCTGTTTTCACTCTTCTGTTTACACTCTTATTGATAATCAATTAACACCTCTTATTGATAATCTACTATCTATTTTTTACTATCTACTATAAGATAACTGCAAGATATATAAAAAAACACACGGGATAACTGTACTGATATAAAAAAAAACACGACATTAATATTTGTCAATGATAATTAATTTTTTTTGAAGACTACTACTACAAACCTACTATCTAAAAAACAAGAAGACTTAATGACTATTTAAACTACTAATTAATATTTAAAATAAATAGGCTAAATACCTGTTTTGGTCCTTTATGTTTGGGCGAAGTTTCACTTTCGTCCTTTATCTTTTTTTTGTTCCGTTTTAGTTCTTTATGTTTCATTTTGTTTCGGTTTCGTCTCTACCGTTAGCACTATTTGTTTCATTTTCGTCCTCTGCTTTTTTGTTTGGTTTAATTTTGGTCCCTCTCAGTTTTTAATTTGTTTCGTTTTGGTCCCTCACTTTCTTGCACAATGAAACATAAAAGACTAAAACGGAACAAAAAAAAGATAAAAGACGAAAGTGAAACTTCGCCCAAACATAAAGGACCAAAACAGATATTTAGCCAAACAAATATTTCTTATTGAAAATCTACTATCTAACTTTGACTATCTACTATAGTTTACTAATCAACTAAAATAATCAATTGAAACTATGAGATAACTACACTGATATATAAAAAAACACGGGATAACTGCAGTGATACATAAATAAAACAGGATTAACATTCGTCATTGATAATTATAATTTTTAAAGACTACTATAAACCTACTATCTAAAAAAATAATAAGATTTAATGACTATTTTAACTGATTATTATTTAAAACAAGGGATACATATTTCTTATTGATAATCTACTATCTACTATAGTCTACTAATCAACTAAAATAATCAATTGAAACTAGGGGATAACTACACTGATATATAAAAAACACGGGATAACTACAGTGATACATAAATAAAACACATGATTAATATTTGTCATTGATAATTATAATTTTTGAATACTACTATAAACCTACTATCTAAAAAAACAAGAAGGTTTAATGACTATTTAATCTGATTAATATTTAAAACATATACATATTTCTTATTGATAATCTACTCTCTATCTTTTACTATCTACTATAATCTACTAATCAACTCAAATAATCAATTGAAACTATGAGATAGCTGCACTGCTATATAAAAAAAATACGGGATAATTGCCGTGATACATAGAAAAACACGGGATTAATATTTCCTATTGATAATTATAATTTTTGAAGACTACTATAAACCTACTATCTAAAAAACAAGAAGGTTGAATAATTACTTAAACTGATTAAATTTAAAACACGTGATAAATATTTCTTATTGATAGTCTACTATCTATCTTTTACTATCTACTATAAACTACTAATCAACTCAAATAATCAATTGAACTATGAGATGACTGCACTGATAGATAAAAAAATACAGGATAACTACACTGATATATCAAAAAATACGGGGATAACTACTGTGATATATATAAAAACACGAGATATATAGCTGCACTGATATATAAAAAACACTACATTGATATAAAACTCACAGGATAAATGCTCAGATTTTTTTAAATGATACTTTTACATTTTTAGATTTTAATATTTATTTATTTTTTATTTGAAACTCATTTTTTATTTACTTTAAATTTGCCTTTATTTTCACAGGATAATGTTCAGACTATTTAAACACTGTGTAATTCATTCATAAAAAGAACACAACAGCACCCGTACATGGGTATCCTACTAGTTAACAACTAATGTTGTTGCCTATAAAAAATGACAAGCGAATCAACTCGTACGCCAATGAGAGCAAGTGGTATTAATGTGTTGAGCCCAATAAGCTAACTTCAAATTTTGTTGGCCCGACATGAATTGAGCAATCCTGATAACCTAAACGATTAAATAAATTGCATTCCTTAAATTTCCCACTATGAGAACTTGTTTTACGTAATAAAAGAGTTATTGGAAAATAAAATTTTAATTAATTGAAGAGTATATCTATACCTATATATAAAGGGAATTCATTTTTTTGGTGTTAGATTTTTCTATTATTTATATATTATATATCTCTACCTATATTATTATTTATTATTTATATATTATTTATCTATTACTTTTATAACCACCCATCAACCCACCAACACATGAAAGACGGGCCCGAAGGACCTGTCTTTCCCCTAGTAACCATAAAGAATGTTTCTACAACAGTAACTTTTTAAAAGACATCTAACGTAAATACCATCTTAACAATCTAAAGTTAAAAAATTGTATACCGTAAAAAATTTCACGGTAGCAATTTTCCAAAAGAATCTACCATAATCATCTTTATGATATGCATTTTTTTAAAAAGTTGTTTACCATAAAATCAAGAAAGAGTATTTTTGTTCATAAGAAATTTTGTGGAGATGTACTAATGATGTGAAGGGTGATAATAACAACTCCCTTGACAACTCCTCCTAATAGAGAGTTATTGTTTTGTTGACCCATTTCACTTACCCCTACTAGCTAAAGTGGATTCAAAAAGGGTGGGTAGGATTGACTCATTTTGACATTTCTTATTTTTTTTATAAAATAAAATATATTTTCGTTTTTTTCCCTTCATTTTTGAATTTTGTTTTTGTTTTTACTTTTAGGTGAGCAAATCACTTAGCCCACTAACCATCAATGGCTTTTATTTTTTGCTCACTCCAAAGTGAGCTGCACTGAGTATTCTCAATTTTTATTAACCCGACACTAAATTTGAGCTGGTTCACTTTAATATCTCTTTCTTTAATAGGGAAAGGAAAGTTATTATTAAATAAAGTCGCACTAATGATTATTTTACAATCGTGTCCGGAGGAATTTGAACTACATCCTACTAGGTTAGAAAATCAAACTCTCATGTTTTTGCATCCCCTGAAAAATATATTTTGCACCCAAGTTCTTAGTTTTGCACCAAAGTTCCTAATTTTGCACCACTCTAATGCACTACACTCTTATATTTTATTTTGCACCCCCGGACTAGAATAGTCACCGACAATTATCCTTATTATTCAACGATTTCAGAATATGAAATCACGTAGAGGACAATTATGAAATGCGTAATTTATCTATTTAAATATATTATAGTTGCTTTTAATTATATTTTTAGCAAATTGTTTATTTAAAAAATTTGACACCCCTGACCCCAAGGTCTTGAGTCCGCCACTGCTGATAGTTAAATAAAGAGTAAACTTTCGGTTTATTTCTAGAAACTTACATTTTCTTTTGTACTATAGTAAAGTATATAAAATAAAAAGTAGTCCTTAACATTGTAATATTTTTGTCAAATTGAGAACGGTTAACATTGTAATATCTTTTACACACTATTTCCAACACTCGCTCAGTGATCGGTTAAAATTCATGTGGGTCTCAGCACTTTAGAATTGAGATCTATTAATTTAGTGGGACCACGTGAATTTCAGTGTAAACATAGAGACTAACTTGATGATTTGCTCTAAACTAAATTTTGAGTTAAATGATTATATTACTTGATTTCTACGAATCAAATGGGAATTTTAAGAAATAAAATTTCTGAAAGTCATATTAACCAATAATTTTAATAACGAATTTTTTTTTCTATCTCTGAACTAGGGTTATGGGTTCCACCCTTCACACCTCTTGTTACCCATTAGTATAAAATTGTTTATGGGTGCTTAATCTTAATGGTAAGTTAAAACAAAGAATTCACAATTTTTTGTATGTGCCAGATGTTTCTTAGTGCTCATTACGCAGGAGAGGATATAGTTCTCAAACTACAGCCAAATGAACCATGGAAGAAAGTTTTTGGGCCAACATTTGTTTATCTAAACACTTCATTGAATCCTGAGGAAGATCCACTAAAGCTATGGGAGGACGCCAAACATCAGGTTCATAATCAGATTAATTAACTTTAGTAGCAATGAATTAGTACTAGTTAACTTTTGATCACTGAAATTATGATCTTTAGATGGAGAAGGAAGTTCAAAGTTGGCCCTATGACTTTCCAGCTTCAGATGATTTTCAGAAGTCTTGCCAACGTGGCAGTGTGTGTGGCACGTTACTAATTCGAGACAGGTAAACACTCAAGTATGCTCTAGTGTCAAACGAAATATCTGTAGTCACAATAAAAGTGGGTACTAAGGTGGTAAAAACTTCAAGTGGTTTATGATGGTCGAATGCTTGAAAATCACCTCAAACTCCACTAACGACCGCCACTTGTAAGTAGAAGTCCATATTCCTCTACGTTCACATGGTCCTTAACATTGACTTGATCGATGTTGATTTAGCTAAAAAACGAATACGAGTGTCTAAACATTGACTTTGTCGATTTTTCTTTTTTCTTTTTTAGTCAAATGACATCGATATTGAGGAGCATGCAGACATGAAGGAATATGAATTTCTACTATCTGTTATAAGCTATCCGCTATAAGCTAGCAGATTGACATTGTCAAACCTAAACCTAAATTTTAAGGTCTCAATTGAAAATTTTCAGGTGTATAAGTGAAGAGAACATAATAGCAAAAGGGGCATATGTAGGATTGGCACCACCAGGAGAAGCTGGTTCCTGGCAAAGAGAATGCAAGGTTCAAAAACTAGAGGAGTACTTTACTTGTTATACAACTCATTTTTCAGTTCTATTTTAATATGGTTCTAGGCCAAACAATGGAACATTTTAGATATACAAGTAGTAATATGGCATCAATTTGAACTTGAAATGATCAGGGATATCAATTTTGGACAAATGCAAACGAAGAAGGTTACTTTTCAATCAATAATATACAGAGTGGGGATTACAATCTCTACGCATGGGTTCCTGGTTTCATTGGTGAATATTGGAACAACCTTGTCCTCCAAATAACCCCAGGTTCTTCTTCTATACAATCTTGGTTTCATCTAATTTACAGACAAAGTAAACTTGATTTTGTAAAATACACAAATAAGTGTACTCTCAATTGTATTTTAGAATAAAAACTCAAACTAGTACTACTTGGCATAAATATGCAGGTTGTGAAATAAACTTAGGTAGCATTCTTTATGAGGCACCAAGAGATGGTCCAACATTATGGGAAATTGGCATTCCTGATCGCTCTGCTGCTGAGTTCTATGTTCCTGATCCAAATCCAAAGTACATAAACAAGCTTTATGTCAACCATCCAGACAAGTAAGTCATTACTGACATAAATAACAATAAATAAATTAAACCTTAAAGATTAAACATGTTTTTATCCTAATTTAATCTCCCATTAAACAACCATAAATAAAATCTTGTTAACCAATCACAGGTTTAGGCAGTTTGGCTTGTGGGAGAGATATGCAGAATTGTATCCAAATGAAGATTTGATTTATACAGTTGGTGTCAGTGACTACAAGAAAGATTGGTTCTTTGCACATGTCACCAGGTACACTTTTTCAAGAAATTAGTACATAAACTTTTTTTCATTAGTAAAGTGGTTGTTAGTAAATAGTGTGTTAGTTATTAGATGGGAGGAGGAGACCATGGTTCGAACCCCGTACACCAACGTTTTTCCACCGACAATGTCTCTTTCACTCAACTAAGTGAACTACCCTTCTGGGACAATTAGTACATGAACTTAGATCATATAGGAAAGTGGATCTTGTGCAATCGCCATATTGTACAGTCATGCATTCAGTAGATCTTGTTCATCCAATTTTGATCAGACACTCTAGATTAAGACTCTATGTTTGATATCTGTTTTTAATGTTAAAAATCTAGACCGTCCGAACAATATTTAATTATCTAGATCCGTCGAATGCATGACTGCATAACTTTACCGATAGCACAGAATCTGGATCCGATCCTATAAGCATATGCATAATTAGTTACTTAGTAAAAAATTTATAAATTAGTTCACGACAATCGGGATTGCAATAACAACCGCCTAACACAATTGGGCCTAGTTAGTTTGCTTTTAATCCATTTGTTTAGAGAAGTTAATACAGATTTTCAATTTCGATTTCAATTCCTCTCTCGTTTCTCTTTCTTCCAACGAGTTAGTTGGAATTCTGTTATGCAAGGTGATCAAGACAATTAGCTTAGACCCCATTTTGTATTGTCGAGTCACGTTAACAGATTCACGCAATAAAATATTATTATTTCATAAAAATATTATTTTAATATGTGTCTTCTCTTTTATTAACGTTGTCAAGTGACTGGAGAGGATGTAAACCCATTTTTATGGGGTTTCTATGATCCAAAGATTAATCGTTATATGCATGAATTACAGGAAGAAAGATGACGGCAGTTATCAAGGAACTACATGGCAAATCAAGTTCAACCTTGATGATGTAGAGGCAAGTGGAATCTATAAATTGAGATTGGCACTTGCAAGTGCAAATGTCTCTGAATTACAGGTTTGGAAACTCATCAAAAACTTTTAACATGAAATTTTTAAGCAATGTTTTTAAAATCGAACCACAGATCAAATCGAGGAGACCTCAGATTCATGGTTCAATCAATTCACTCGGTTTAGTCATGGTTGAACCAGATGACTAATAAATAAAAGAACCGAAATAAATAAATAAATAAATAATGCATTTCGGGCGGTTTAACTCGGGTCAACTAGTGGTTCAGGATCGGTCCAACTCGGATTTAAGCAATTAAACTAGGCTGCGGGTCAACTTGGGTGAACCAGCCGTTGGATCGAGCGATTCTCGACTAAACCGTCCGATCTGATCCGGTTCTTACAACACTGTTTTCAAGTGCATTTTTAACTTTCTGTCACCATGTCTAATCTGATGATTTTTTTGAATTGGAATTTAAAGATTAGGGTGAACGATGCAAAAAAAGATCCTCCAATATTTACTACTGGGGTAATTGGGAAGGACAATGCAATTGCTAGACATGGAATTCATGGACTCTATTGGCTATTCAACATTGATGTGCCAAGTCTTCTGCTATTGAAAGGAGATAATACTATATTTCTAACACAGGCTATGGCTACTGGCCCCTTGGCTCTCTTCCAAGGGATAATGTATGACTATATTCGTTTTGAAGCACCCAACCCTATTTTTTCCATCAAAGAAAGTTAAATTACTTCCTCCAATGTGAACATGATACTATGGCACCTCCCTTGTTTGTTTCTGAGAGCATACTGTTATGATTCTAGAATCAAGCTTAACTCAACTTAATCTAGAAGGATTTATTAGTTGTTATATTTGTTCATCGAATGCTTTGTAATCTGTTAAGAGATATTATTGAGTATGTTTGGGTGTAGCATTCATATTGTCGGTATGCATTAGTGTTATATAAGTATAGTACCTTTGTAAGTATTAATCAATAAAAAATATTGTGGTCTATTTTTCTTTTCTATCTTGTTAGCAGACTTCTTTGACCTCGAATCAAAGTAATATTCTTTTCTCCCTCATTTGCATATCTTCTTTAAAATCTCATCCCTTAAATATGATTCAGTGATAAAACATAAATAAGTGTCGTGTGACTATCCAGAACGCAAATTCAAACCTGCAACACTCTACTTTCTCTTTAACCATTCCTCCACTCGACAGTTTGTACAAACGACAAAAAAATCTTGTTTGTATATCTTATTCTGTGTTTTAAATATGAAGAACTTCCATATGGCCTATAAATAAAATTACAAATTGCTGAGAAATACAATTGCTACCAACACCTCCTTGTGTTTTAGAAATTTCTTTTTAGAATGTTCTAGGAAGTAGTTTCTAGAAATCAGTATATTTTTTTATCGATGAGAAATCGGTTTATTTAAGTTGTGAAAACTAATTTCCAAAATACATAAAAGAAAGATGTGGGTAGGTGTGGTAATAATTGTAGGAGGAGGTGTAAGTAGCAAACACTATTTTTGTCAAAGTAGCAACTAGCATGCAAATTTTGTTTACTCATTTGTCCTCAAAAAATTTGTCCAACATTAGTTACGTGTCAATTGCAGGTGATTTACAGTTTCTGTCAATCACACGTGTCTTAAATTTGTTTCTACCTTTTTAATGCATAAGGAACAAAGCATAAAAACAACAAATTATCCATTGAAGTGAGATCAATTCACTCTTAAACTTGATTATTAACAACATTTCATGATCCAATTCATGTGTTACTTAAAATACTATAAAATTAAGTAAGTAAATATTGTGCCGACATCGAAAGTGCGAGTAATAATCATACAAATATATAACTTAGATGGAAAATCGAAAAATTACATGGATTAATTATTGAGTCTTTTCTTGATATCTTCAGCAGCATCAGCAGCTTCAACCTGTTTCTTAGAAGTCTCAAGTTCAGCTACACTTGCTTCCTTTTCATTTCTTGCAGTAATTATCTTTGCCTATTTTTTTCCACACAATAAATAATATTGAAATCAATATTAAATTAATTACTATACAACAAAAATGGAAAAAAGGGGCTTATATATTTAGATTTCCAAGTACCTGACCAACGAGTGAGGCTTTAACATATCTAAAGGTTTCTTGTATAGAAACTGCGAAAGATAAGCAACTATTCTTTAGACGAGTCCCAAACGAGGCCTTATTGTGATTTGACAAAGGACTTGAAGATGAAGAACCAATATCTTCCATTACAATTATTTGATATTTGATGCTTTGTTCAGAGACAGCAATAATATAATAAAGAGTATAAAACTTACAAACAAACTTAACCGACTTCCTTTTAAAAGGTGAAGAAGATTACAAGTGTCAAGGCTAAGTTTGGATTCGTGAAATGAAATATTTTTTGGAACTTCGTGATATTTATAATTTCCTTTGTTCACCAGTTTTCTTTTTCTTAGTTTCACAATAAATTGGAACTATAAATAAAAAGTTTTATATAGAGTTTAAATGTTTGTTACGCGCCGTGTTTAAATTTTGTCCTTTTCTATTAGATTTAATTAGTATGTATCCATGGTTTACAGATGAATAATGACTTCAAACAATTAGATGGTTACATATTAGGGTCTGTTTGGATAGAGTTTATTTTGAACTTATGCAAATAAATAATTTTTTATATATTATTCATAAACTTAATAATTTAGTTTTTAGAAAAACAACTTATGGAGATATAATTTTTGTTAATGAGAATTTGTGAAATGATATAAGAGCTTATTTATTTCCATAAATTGTTTTTAATAAACTCAAAAATAATCTATACCAAACATGCCCTAGTTTTATTCTATTCATATTGAAAGTCACATTTATCATGAACTTTTTGTGTAGAAAAATTTTGCATTGTGAGACACAAATTAAACTCAAAAATTATTTGGTATATTTTTTTTTGGCATCCTAATATTATTTGGATCATGATCACATAGTTTGGCTTCTCCACGGTTGTTGCATCCATATTCATAAATTCTTCTATTTTATTTCATTTTATTATATAATTTTTGGTTAGGTTCTCCATTATTATGCATTGAACATAGGCTTACACGTAACGTAACACGTATTTGAGTCTGGCTTCTTTCTTTACGTGGCAGCTACATATCCTATCCACCTCATATATCTTTCTTTATTTTTTCTCTATTTCTCTATATCCCTGGAATGGATGAATTATATGATCTGGGTTGGATCTATTAAAAATTCAAACTTCTAGAGGTTGCTTTCTGCGCCTCCATTTTCTCATACACCCAATTTTTACTATTCAAGTTTTCGTTCGCTATGCCTTTCGGAAGTAGGATATCTTGTTATTTATATATTTTGGAAGTAAGATTTCATAACATGAAAAAATAGGTGTTAAAAGTTAACATTTGAAAGATATTATGGATTCGATCAACTTTTGGAATGTATAAAAATAGTCCAAAAGTGTAGATGATTGACTGGAATTGGATTATGATTTTAGCTTTCCTTGTCATTCACAGTGGTGAACAAAGATATGCAAACAGTTACATACATAATATTGGGCGTATCCTTGAAGATACTATTTTTAACTGGGAAGCCTTTTGATTACAAAATAAACTAATTATCCAAACACAAGTTATACCTCCTTGGGATCCAAGCAAAGGAGATAAGCTATTAAGCCAACAACAGGTACATATCTTAGATACTTTACAACTGCAACCCTATTTTCCTGGAGATTCTGGAGGTTGTCACTAATTAACCAAGGCTGGAAAATAATGTAAAGACATATATCCCATATGAAGGCATAAGCCAGCCTTTCTGATCCAAGATAACTGACCAAGTACTCCCATCTGTCGACGACGCCACCGAAATCTGCATCCGTTCGACCAAAAAGAGCCCACAATAGAGATATAAGACATGCACTTCCACCAATCAGTCCAACAAGTGGAGCACCAGTTGTCATAATAGAGCCCAAATTTGACCGTTTGATTGGAACATTATTATTATCATCATCAGCATCATTCAATCTGATAGCCATGTATGGGATCAAAAATGCTGGCATCACAAAATGGAGTTATGTTATGTGATGCAACTACAGCATACATAAAAGAAAAATCAGTTGACATCAAACCACTTTGACATGCTAGAAATATTCTCTTCAATGCAGGTCTATGAAATACCGACACGAACACGGACACCAGACATGATACTTACACAGACATGTAGACATCGGTTTTAATTTGACAAACAGAAGTAACTGAAGTGTCAGTGTCGGTGTCCGACACGACATGTGTCGGACACCGGACACGTCTACAAACTATGGTGTCGGTGCTACATAGATGCAGATAATCAAAAGAGCAGTCAAACAAGGGAGTTTCATGGAACATACTGTTTGTCAGGAACATTTGCATGCCCCAGAGTACATCTAGAGACCCCTTGAATCTATCTCGTTTACGATCTGTGAATAGCAATGGGGCGAACATGAACGTCCAGCCAATCACAAAGTTGAATAGTCCTTCTGACATCTGAAGTGAGAAAATGGTCCAACATCAGTAAATAGGGTATATTTAGTGCCAAACATATTTTACTTTGTGCAGTGACACTTACAGGATGAAGAACTGGGGCATCAATAAGATGAAGGCCAACTACTCTGCCAAAATTGTCAGTTCAGAAATCATTGAAGTGCAATGATGATAACCCTAAAGAATTTCTTCAAAATCTAAAAAACAAAAGAACAGCATATATATTCCCCATAATTCTCAAAAAAAATCAGATAAAAGTTAAATCATGTCTGGCATTGAATATACTAGCTGGCTTTAAAGAAGTAATTCTGGTAGTAGGGACATAAGCAATGTCTAAACACAAAAACACTGTTCTTTAAATAATTATATTAGAGCAAAATACACTCCCCATCCCCTCAAAGATACGATAATTAAACTCCTCTCCCCTCTTCTATTAAAACACACTTGGCTTCTCACCTATGGAGTAACTTTGGGGTCACTTGCAAGACATATATGTTCTCACCTAGAAGGCCCTTGGCTTCTCATGGGGGATAAAATGGGTGTTAGAGGAAAGAAATGGAGTCAAGAATTAAGGTGATTAAACAAAGAACAAAACTTGCAAGAACTGCATTATCGGGACAACATGCTTGCAAGAACTGCAGCATCGCACGGACCTTGAGACAAAGAGGAGGGTGTAAGATGACGTTCAATAGCAGCAAATGTTCAAACGAACGGAGACACTGCAAATTGCACCAGAGGGCCAGTGGAGACCATTAAGGATCTCATAGGGGAGCGACACTCTGGGAGTCGGAGCAATAAGGCCGAACGAGACGGGGAGGAGAGGCAATAACAGAAACAAAGAGAAAAAATCATATCAAGCAAACTGGGGCTACATCACCAAAGTCTGAATGCTTTTTTAGAAATTATCTGAAATCCACGAACTTCCAACCAAAATAAAAACACTAAAAGCTTCCAGAAACATAGGGACCAAAAACTAGTTTATTGAACAATATAAAATCAATGTCAGAAAAGGTAAAAAATCATTAGCACATCATCAGTTATTCTTGTCTGACAATCAAATGCTCTGATTGAAACGAATGCATTCAACATGGACATTATTTATTAGGTGTATTGAGCAATAGGCAAACGTACCAAAATTCATGAAAGGCACGATGAAAAAGAAATTATGGACATTATTTATTAGGTGTATTGAACAATAGGCAAACGTACCAAAATTCATGAAAGGCAGGATGAAAAAGAAATTGAGAGAAAGACCCACAAGAGAGTTAACTGTGTCAGAACTGATGGCCCATACAGGATCTCCCTATTACAATTCAAAGAAACAATAAGATATCAAAACCAAATACAATCGTATAATAATATCATAAAATAGAAAAAGAAAAAAAGCTCATGCAATACAATAATTGATGACAACCTAGGAGGGACACTTGAAGAATAAAGGAGGAAGGGTTGGGCGCATGACTTCAACCCATATTTATCGTATTTACCTAGTTTATTTTTCTTAATAAAATATGTTTGGTTGCTATTTGCAAAACAATGTTTGAGCCCACACACTTGGTTTAATTTTGTTACATTAATTTTAGGTGAAGATTTGATTGTTGTGTGGCCGAAGCTTTCTAAAACACTTGAGTTTATTTTAATTGTGTTTAAAATAAGCTTGAGCTGATATACACATGCAGAAGGACCCATAACAAGCTTCGGGGAGATAGGGCATGAGAAGGACCCATATCATGTAAATAATAATAGAATATCAAAGTGGTTTGAGCATCGGCAAAACTCCAAATCCACTTCTTTAGTTGCACAAACTCGTAATTCATCTGCTTGCATAACTAAATTCTCCATTGGCCCTTGGGTCCTTGATTCAAGTGCATCTAACCACATATTTGATAATAAGCCTCTTTTCTCCTTCCTGTTTACATCTGGTTATTTACCAACTATAACTTTAGCCTTCATATACTTGAGCATCCACTCAATTTGATCTCTATTAGTCATTTAACTTGTTCTCATAAATGGAAAGTTACCTTTACTTGAGACGACGACTAACATCAAATATGAGTCTCATGGCCCCGCACTCTTTTCCCCTCTCACTATACATACTCAACTGGATCATCCTAATCGTATCGTACCATACTACCAAACTATACATACTTTTATCGATTCATTGAAAGAACGATACAATATTGCCTCAGGTATTTGAGAAGCCTTAACTCTTCCTTCTACTTCCTAATTATCTCATTCCCCACCTTCCTCTCTCCCTTCCCCCTCTTTTACTCACCTCCTAACTTTCTAAATTAGGTTAGTCATTAGTTATAAAATGCCAGCTATAATATGGGTAAATAATTCAAGCCTTCAAGAGAGGCATTTTCATGACAACAATTTTTATGAGAGAGTAAATGTTATTATTATAAAAATCTTATCAACATGCTGCTTTATTTATATCAGGGAACTATGAATTCCAAAGTGAAAACCACATAATTTGAGAGTCATATATAAAGTAACTAAAAATTACACAATTTCATAGAGTACTTACAGGGGCATAAGGAAGAAGAAAGAGCCACAAAATGTAGACAGCTTCAGCAACCCACAACGCGATTTGGAGTATTCTCCTGAATTTGAGATTGTCTGGTGGTGGGGAAGGTTCGCGGAGACGCGGGAAGCACAAAAGGGTTGTTGAATAAGCGCGTTTGTGTTTGGAAAGTGAAAGAATTGGATTTGAAAGAATCGGTTTTGGAATGTGGCATTGCCGCGGAGGATAATGTTGAAGCGATGATTTTGGGGAGAAAGGTTTTTTGGGTGAAGGTGAATGGAGGAAGGAGCACAAAAATGTTGGAGATGACGTTGTTGTGGTCATCATCATAAGCTTCTTCAGTTGGACATTCGAGTGAATGAACTTCCCGTCTCCGTGTAAATAGACGTCAGCTTAAGTTGTAGTACAACTTTTTTGGTTGCTCGCGAGACACAAGAGAGTGTCTTAACGCTTTCGATGAAAGATTAAATATTATTTTTATTTTTTACTTAATAATTGTGTTCTCTCTTTCCTATTTTATTGAGTTTCTATTTGTATTTTACTGGTAACTTGGAATGACTAGCTTGTTCTGAACAAAATACTTGACAAATTCAGATTTTTTGTTGAATTTCGAGCATTTAAGTTCAAGAATCGTTTAATTTGGTGCTCTATAGCAAAATCACCATTGTTGAGATTGAAGGTTTTTTGAATTTCAAATTCAAGATTTCGGTTCAAGAAATGATTTTGCGCATAAGCACTTTTTTAGATTAATTTTGGTTACATTGAATTTCTTGCGAAATTTTATTCAAGTTAGAGTCCAATTTCATTCAGTTTGGTCGCGTATTGCATGAGTTATTCAAGAAATCAAAGTGTTTTTGGTGTCCTTTTCATTTTTCTGTATTTTTGTTTAAAAGGAGCAAACCGAAACAAATAAAAAAGATAAATGACCAAAGTGAGAAAATAAAAACATAAAGGCCAAAATGAAACCTAAATGAAAGATTAGAGACCAAAACGGGACAAAAAAAGATAAACGACCAAAATAAAACTTAGAACAAAAATAAAAGACCAAAAGTGTTATTTAGCCAAGATTTTATTATTTACATGTTTGGTTTCATTTTTTTAAAATACTTTCGTAATAAGTAATTTTTTTTGACAAAATAATATGTGAATATTTTGAAATTTTAAGTTAATTGCATACACGGCAATAATCATTTCCATATCTACTTTCTCATTTTATAATAAATGGATTTTAAAAGGTAAATATACAAAAAACAATATCCTCAGACAAATTTAAAAAAAAAATTACTGTTCCGGACTGGGCACATAGGCCCAATCTGCTTGAAAAACGCTAAGCAACTAGAAACGACCCAGTAACTCATCTCCACGCGGACCCAAGATCAACGGTCTAAATCACCTCGCCCCGATACGACGGCTCGAAACCTGGCACAATGCGCAGAGCTCCTTAGCCTGTGTCTATAAATACAGCGCTACCCCACGAAATCATGTACACTTCTCTCATTTGTGCCTCTCACCGACTTTTGGTCGTTGACTTTGGCATCGGAGTGTCTATAGGTACCCAACCCTTCCGAGTCCAACCTCGGAAGAAGGCGATGTTGACAAGGACAACCTCGGAGGATTCCGACTCAGAAGGCATTCTTCCAACCTCAAGCCAAGGAGAAGACTTCACAGAGACATCGAACAACAGCTATTGACTCAGGATCAGAGATCTGAGGTCACGAACTGAACAATTACTAGGAATAAAAATATCGATGGACATGACATGTATAAAAAAAATACTTTATTAAAAACATAAAATGGTGACATATATATATATATATATATATATATATATATATATATATATATATATATATATATATATATATATACAAACCGTCAAAAAAATATAAATGAATATGTTGGGAGTATACTAGTTGGAGAGGGATTTTGACTCAAAGATACGGCGGTCTTTCTTCTTCCTTAACTACTGATCCTATCTTGGGAGGCAAGAATGATTCTTTTTGGTGGCGGGATCCTATGTTGGGTGGTTCAATGATTGCATAGACATGGTTTGGGGGATGGTGAAGGTGTAAATTTGTGGAAACATCATTGGATCGGCAGTCAGCCCTTGCAATTTGTTTTCCTATCTTATTTGCAGGTTGTGAAGATAAAAAAACATCTCAGTCGCAACGGTTGGTTTCTGGTTGAATGATTGATGGCATTGGCATCATCTTTGGCAAAATTCTTCGATCCAGGATTGTTTGGAGGAAGCGCAGATGTTGGCAGATATCTTGTTGGAGGTCGTTCCGGTTCAAGGAAAGGTATTAGAATCTCACAATCATTTTTCGGTCTGATCTTGTTACAACTATTTGGATTGTTTTAGGGAGGTTATCGAAGTTGCAGCTGATGCGGATATCTGTACGGCTTTGTGGAGGGAAACAACCCCCTCGAAAATCATTATTTTCGGTTGGAGATTTTTCTCCAATGCCATTCCTACGTGTGAGCTTTTTATTCAACGGCCATGTAATTACTATAGAAGACGTTGATGTCTGCAACTTATGTAGTCAGGTGCGTGAGACTTTGGTGCATTTTTTCTTCCATTGTGATTTGGCCAGAAAGGTGTGGGCGAAAATTGGGGATTCGCTTGATTTACAACTTCAACATTGCAATAATTTGATAGGTCAGTTTTTCTTATTTGGAATTGCGCTTTCCGAAAACAAGGCAAACAAAGCGAAATATATTATTTCCTCCCGTCCCATATTATATGACTTTCTAGCCAAAAAAATTGTCCCACAATAAATGACTTTTTAGAATACCAATGCAACATCAATTTTCTTTTTCAGTCATACCCTTCATTATTTAATATATATCTTCTTACAATTCTACTTTTTATGTTTCTAATGTCATTAATGAAGGACAATTTGGTAAACTAACCCACAATCTCTCTTTTCTATACAAAATTAACTACTTTTCTTAATATGGGAAGGAGAGAGTATACAATTAGCAATATGGTGGTGCATTAGGCTAGCTAGAAACAATCTAGTATTCTAGATTTTAAAGGGGAGACCGAAAGGCACTGTTTCAATAAAGTAAAAAGAAAATATAATAGTATAATAAATTAATAGAATAAAAAAAAATAAAAGGAGGGGTGAGGTACTTTCGGACCACAACACCCACACTCCTCTCTCACTTTTCTTTTCATTCTCTCTTTTAAACCAAACCCCAACTCTCTTTTCCTCTCCCGAAACAGCAAATCCCCTCCCCATTCTTCTCTTCCAAAACCCATTTTCTCTCCCTACATGTAAAATTTCTTTCTCCTCTCTTCACCTTAACTTTATATCAACTAGGAATACAAGCTTGACAGTAATATATTGAGTTGGAAGTGGAAATACCCACTCTTGGGAATCTATTTCTTTGGTGATTGAGATTCGGTGCAAGCAACTCCGGTGGTTCTTGTTGAAGGCAATGGAAGCAATCTAGCTCACTCTTCTTAGTCGTCAGTAACTAATCAAGAATGTGGCATTTTTATATATCTACTTTCTTTTTGGGAGAATCGAATAAATTCTCTTAAATAGATTTTATCTCCAAATATGAATTCAAAAGTTGTTTCTATTTTGTTGTTGTTGTTGTTAAAAGTTGTTTCTATTTTGTTGTTGTTGTTGGTTGCAACGAAGAGATAACGCAGCTTATGAATGAAATGCTCATAGTTTTTATTTAAGATTACCGTTTTGCCGTGACAAAGAGATAATACGGCCTGTGATTACCGTTTTGCCGTGACGAAGAGATAATACGGCCTATGATTACCGGTTGCCACGACGAAGAGATAATGTGGTCTATGTGCAAATAGTAAATGGATTATCTTACCTGTGTTATTCTTGATGTGAGGCATGTTGAATAAGTTTAATATTCTGATGATATATATATATATATATATATATATATATATATATATATATATATATATATAAAATGATGTTGGTCTCCAAGTTTCATTTATGTTACTACATAAAATCGTATTTGATCAAAAATCACTCGTGCTATCCTTGCTTCTCCTTCATGTCCACTTGTTTATTATGCTCTCACCGAGTCTTTTTTTTTTTTGACAATTCTCACCGAGTCTTTGTGACTCACCTATCATTTCTTTATTATTATTTTTTTTAGATTTGCAGATATCAGAGTAGATTGTCCTTGGGATCTACGGTTCACCCTTGGACTTGTTGCATTTTGGGTAGGCCTCATCTTAAGCGATAACTGTTATTTTGATGACTTCAGTACGATGCAACTATAGGAATAGGAGTTTTTGTGTCTAGAATGGTCTATGGTCAAATAGGAATTTTGTAAGATTATATAGCTGCTTCTTATTTTTGAACCATATCGACAAGGTGATGAAGGCTTTAGTTATTATATTCTAGATATAGAATTCATAATTATATAGGTTTGTTTTGTGTATGGAATGTTCGAAAAACAGAGGAGACTCTGCTGAAATTTGTGGATATATTGTTCCTCTAAAAGTGAGTTAGACTTGCCAAGCTTATGACAAGTTTGTCTTAGCTTGTGCGCCGGTCATGGCTTATCAGTGGGTCGTGACAGAGACTCTCATTCTAGACTCCATTGTAACATATGTTAAAGGTTTATCATGGAATTGGTTTGTCTAAGGGGTGGGTAGATTTTCAGGTTATTCAGATTCATCTTGGTGGGAAAATGTCGCTTTGTGCTCAAATTTTTTGTAATTCACGGTTTCAAGCCCACCTAGTGCTTGATTTTCAATGAAGCATTGCGTATCCACAAAAAAAAAATATAAGTGAGTATTATATAAAATTATAACACTTTATTTTGTTGGTAGTAAAATTACAACACTGTATGCTATGATGTATAATTTTATCCAATTCAACCAACATCGTTGGTTAGTGGCATAAGCTATTCTGGGACATGAAAGTTGACATGTTGCTCCTAATCACTTTTGTTAAAAATGTTTGGCCGTGGGTAGCCAACAATAATCTAAAAAAATTAATTTTATCCAATTCAACTTTTTTAGGCTAAATTACACTAGATGTACTTTAAGTTATTTAACTGTAATAAGTTGGTCTTTTAAGTTTTTTCGTACCACTTAGGTCATTTAAGTTATTTAATTGTAACAAGTTGGTTCTTTAAATTTTTTCCGTACCACTTAGGTCATGTAAGTTATTTAATTGTAATAATTTGGGGTTGAAAAATGTAAGTTATTCGAACTTTAAAAGTTACAATTAAATAACTTAAAGGACCAACTTGTTACAATTAAATAATTTAAAGAACTTAAAGAACCAACTTGTTACAATTAGATAACTTAAAAGACCTAAGTGATACGAAAAAAACTGAAAGGACCAACTTTTTGTTTGGTTACAAGAGAGAAACTTAAATGACTAACTTGTTACAATTAAATAACTTAAAAGACCTATGATATAATTTAGCCACTTTTTTTTTACTTATTTTAACATGTTTGAGACTGGAGGTATTTTTTATTTAAATTAATTTTATCCAATTCAAAATAGTAGTATATAATTGTTTTAAAATATAATTCACTAAAAATACTCAACTTCCCAAACGCATTCCAATGCACTTTATACCTTACCCCTTTTATCATTCTGTTTCACCCGCACAATCAAAATAGGGTTTCTACCCCCCTCCTTTACGTAAATCACCGCACACAAACTCAATTGACAGCAACGACTTTGGTCTAGTTCAAGAAACTTGCTTTTGAGATAATGACAAGAAGGCATCAACGAAACGAACGTGAAATCAAAAACAACAAAGACACGTTAAGTGACTTGTTGGAATCTATTCTCCTCCACATGCTCTTGTTTTTTAATGCAAAAGAAGCGGTTCAAACTTGCATATTATCAACAAGACGGAAACATCTCTGAAAGCATCTTCCCACTTTTACATTAAGTTCATGCCACTTTAAGGGTTTCACGAAATTCGTGAATGGGATTCTGTCTCTTCGCGATTCCTCCACCCCATTGAAAGCTCTTGATTTCAAACGGCGAGGTAGCGCGACGCCTCACCTACTCGAAAGAATTGTAGGATACGCTGTTTCACACAATGTTAATCGTTTACGTCTTTCTTGTGACATTGATCGCATTTTGTCTTCCTTGTTTTCATGTCGGTCTTTGACCTATCTGAACCTTAAGTTCCGGAATACTGAAACTATCCCAAAGGTTCTCAAAGTAATATTTTCAAATTCTCTAAATTTGCCAGTATTAACCGACTTCTCCAAATCTTTGTACCTTTGAGTAAAACTTTTCTGAAATTCTCTAGGAGCTCTTCTTCTATTAAACAAGTCAGTATTGATATAAACAATGGCTTTTAGTTTACTGATATAAATGTCTTTAAGTTTTGTGTGGAGGCAGCTTCTTTGGGTCTACTCAACTGGTTGATAGAGAAGACTAATATTAAATCATTGATCGTAACTCCAAGAACTCTTCAGGTTACCACTTTAGACTTCACCAATTGCTAATTTATATAAAAAAAGCATTGTATTAAAATTATACTAATTTGCCTCTCATTTGTTATTGCTTAGGCTCTCTCGTTAGTTCCTGATATATTAAAGCTCAAAATCATTTCATGGTGTAACTTGGAGTCACTCAAATTAAATCTGAACTTTGATTCATATAGATTTTTGGTGATGATGCCAAGTGATATAAAGTTGGAGCTAGCAAGTAGGAAAGTCATGGAAATAAAATGCCAAGTTACTGGAAGCAGTTAAAGCAGGATTGGAATCAAATTCATTCATACCTGATGGAATGATTGAATTTTTGCTTCAAAACTCACCCTCAGCAAAAATTGACATCCTATTTGAGAGTTTGATTAAAATATACATTTGATGTTGAGTTTAAATTAGTTTGACTTCCATTTTATTATTATTTTAATTATGCTTTTAATCGTAGTGCCTTTTATGATATTAACCACTAGTAGTCACTATATATGTCTAGTCTCATTAAGACGTTTTAGGACAACCAATCAATGAACAAGAATTTTAATTTTAGTAATCTAGTTTTTATTTTCTATGCTCTTTTCATTTCTCACATTTGTTTCATAGCTATTTTCCAGTTTTAGGTAAAAAAAATCCTATCGCGTCATAAGTATGAAATGAATATCCAGCTTGTTAAAGAAATATTCTTCCGTTTTCTTTTTGCCTCATTTGTTTTTTATTCACTAAATCTAGCGGGAATAACGAAATATTTCTTTAATGATATAAATAAAGAAATATTTTACCCGCAAGTATCATTTACTAAAACCAGATAGATTTAATGAATCAAAAACCAAATAGATTTAGTGAATCAAAAACCAGATAGAAATCTTTTTCCCGCTAATATTTGTTTTTTGATTCACTAAATTAATGATATAAATAAAGAAATATTTTACCCGCTAGTATCATTTACTAGTTTCATAAAATGTTGACTATATGTGTACCAATTTGAAAGAATAATAGGTTAATGAGTTTTGTAATGGTCTCCATGACAGTCTCATTAATTTCCAATTTCCTATTTCCTTTTGATTTGTATGATATTTGTTTGGCATGTTAGATTTTGCCTTTGAAGTATTAAAGATGTTGACAATTGACATATGAATTGACTTCCTATTTACTTGAAATTGTACCTGACTGTTACTTGAAGTGACCTTCTTGTTTGGGTATGTGTATGAGAAGTTAATTAAAATTTCATGGACTTATGCTTTTATTTTCTGATGTAATTTCCACTTAGCAGTAGATGTTTGGGCTTTGACAAATATACTATGTGGAAAGATGTATAATAGTTGTTCCGGACTAGGCCAAAGGCCCACAGGTTCAGGTTAGGCCCATTTCCGCACCAGGAGCAACCCGATACGCATGATGGCCACATTGAACGGCTAAGAAGCCCGCACCCGTATCTAACGACTTAGGGACGGCATTTCGTCTATAAATAGGAGTGCGGCCCTCCATTTCCAGGTACGTTCTCACTCTCACACTTACCTCACCACTTCCCTTGCTGACTTAAGCATCAGAGTGCTTGCTGGTACCCCACACCAGAGGTGCGGGAACGGCCTATCTCGGACCATCCGAAGTCAATCTTCAAGTCCCGGGAAGCACAGCTTGTACCTCGGACTCGACGTCCAGGTACCGAACATTGGCGACCATAGTGGGAGCTCTTGCTCCAATCTTGTCATTTCTTCCAGAACCATTCATCGGCGACCATGGAGATTTCGGGTGGCCTATCCGTTTCGGCAACGGATTCAAAGACTACGTTGAAACACAAGTGGAAAGAAATTGCCGGTTTAACCTCGGACATCAACTCTGCTCGGCCCTCGTCGAGGAAACCCCTTTCCTTCTCTGACAAGGACTATCTCATCGGCGAGCCGAACGAGTTCGTACCCCTTGTTATCTCGGCCACTATGCTGGGAGTGGAGGTAAGACGAATCCTGGTGGATCAGGGGAGCTCCGCCGACATCATGTTCCAAGATCTCCTCCCCAAGCTCGGGCTATCCCTCACGGACCTAGGCCCTTATCTCGAAACAAATGTGTCCATTTCGGGAGGGGAGCACACCCGACCTCTGGGCTATCTCGACGTCATGGTGACTTATGGGAAGAAGAGGCGCGCTCGAACCGTCAAGACAACCTTTCTGGTCACGCCGCTGATTACCCCGTATCACTGCGTCGTGGGCAGACCCACTCTCGCCAAACTCAGTGTTGTCGCCTCCGCAGTACATCTGAAGATAAAATTTCACTCGTTAGCAGGTGATGTCATTGCTATCTCGGTCGACCTGGACGCAGCAGAGAGATGCCAGTATCTCGCTCTTAAAGGCATCCGATGTCAACGCCAAGAGATCCCTGGTTTACCGCCCACCGCAACTGAGGTGAACCTCACCGAGGTCGACGCTCGCTATGACCCAGACAGTTCCGAGGATGAAGACGACGACGAACTAGCCAGGGAGCATAAGAAAAGGATCAAACGTTTCGAGCCCCAGGGTGAATTCCTTGAAGTCTCGCTGAGCGACGACCACACAAAGGCGGTGAAAGTAGGAGCGGAACTCTCCGAGACAGTGAGTGAAAGCCTAATCGCGTGCTTACGGCGCAACCCCGACCTGTTCGCTTAGTCCGCCTCGGATATGCCAGGGATCCCGCTTGAATTGGCTTGCCACCACTTGGCGGTCAATCCCGACGCCAAATATGTGGCTCAGCGACGAAGAGCTCAAAGCAATGAGAAGGCCAAGGCCGCTGCTAAAGTCTTCGCCGACCTCTTGGTTGTCCAATGTCGTCTTGGTCAAGAAGAGCAACGGTAAGTGGAGGATGTGTGTAGACTACACCGACCTCAACAAAGCATGCCCCAAAGACACTTTCCTCGTTCAGAGCATCGACAAGCTTGTTGACAATGCATCCGACTTCCGCCTCCTGTCTTTCTTGGATGCCTACTCCGGCTACAATCAAATCGCGATGAACCCTCCGGACCAAGAGAAAACGGCTTTTATGACGAACCAGGGCAACTACTGCTACAGGGTCATGCCCTTCGGCCTCAAGAATGCTAGGGCGACCTATCAGTGTATGATGAACAAAGTCTTCCACGACCAGATCAGCAGAGTTGTGGAAGTATACCTCGATGATATGATTGTGAAAAGTAAGGCAGATGAGAAGCACCTGGCCGACCTATAGGAGATCTTCGCCGAAGCCAGGAAAAACAACCTCAAGTTCAACCCGGAGAAATGTACCTTCGGCGTCAGAGTGGGGAAATTCCTTGGTTTCTATTTAACCGAAAGGGGAATTGAGGCCAATCCTGATAAGTGCAGAGCCGTAACCGACATGCGCCCCCCAACCACCAAGAAGGAAATGCAGAAACTGATCGGCATGATTGCCGCCCTCTCCAAGTTCGTTTCCAGGGCGTCCAATCGATCCCTCCCCTTCTTCAAGGTCTTGAAGAAGGGGGTCGAGTTTAAATGGACGCCGGATTGCAAGAATGCTCTTAATATTAAAAAAAAACTATTATTTACAACACCTTCTAATCTAGCTGAAATCAAGAAAATATCATAAAGCTTACAATATTGCTGAAGTGGATGGGGGATTTGATTATAACATGCCTACGTTGAAAGACCATTATCTGATTGGCTAGCTTTTCTTAGCAAACTGGGCATGTTTCCTCATAAGTTTTAGATACAAGTGCATATTCCTCTTCTGAAGAGTTTGTCAATGGAGTTGTCTCTTGAGTGAATGAAGAACTATGGACTTTCTGGTGGCAGTAAATAAGTTGTCAATGGAGTTTGTCAATGGTTAAGTAAATATCCAAAGCAGAAAATAAGGGTGGCTCTGAGCATGGGCCAGAGGCGCAACCGCCTGGGGCCTCATTTTGTTAAGGGCATCCAATTTTTTACTTAGCACTATATACACACACACACACACACACAGATATCTCTATTATACTAAACCATAAGTTTTACAACTAAACGTCCACGTCACATATTCAGAAATAAACACGTCAGATCCACCTCAAATCCACGTTCGCAAATAATGTCCATGTCACATATTAAATGAGATGTATGCAATAAATGGTTAAAATATTCAAAATTTAAAAATTAAACTAGCAAGAATTAATTGTCACTTAATCAAAACCCCATATAAATGGAAAATAAATTGCATTGAAATCAATTTCTTTAATTCTGGTGATAAAAACAGAAATCAAATTGAACATTAACAAATAACAATAAATAGGAGGAGACTACATTGACTTACTCTTTAGGAAATAAAAATCAATTCCACATTGTGAATATCAAAGTTGACTTAATACTTAATAGGCGAAAAAACATTAGATATTGGCCGCAAATCATTGGGAAATCATTCATGGTAGTTGTATGTTAATTTTTATGTTTTATGGTGGTGTTTTATTTTTTCACATCATATTGTGTTTTTCCTGTTAATTTACCAATTAATTATTTTTTGTATCTTTTGGTTCTTGAATTTTTTGATCAAAATCTTTTGGTTCCTAAATGTTAGTAAAATTAAAAGGGACTGTAACATTTGCACCAAGCAGGATAACTATTATACTATTTTTTTTGGTAATTATTTGAATCAAAATGAAACAAACAATGCTAATTAAAATGATTCGTTGGCATCAAAAAATGATTTGTTATCATCAATTACATATAAATATCCTAAATGGAAATATGCTATTGAAAATTGTTGTCGAATTACGTATAAATATCATCAATTACGTATAAATATCCTAAATTGAAAATTGATGATTTTTCTTTTCTCCGTTTGAATTTATGTTTGCAAGACCATGAAAGCAAAAGCTTTGTCTTGAACTACTTGATGGATTAACATGTAACCAACAATCCTGAAATTTATTATAAGATACATATTTGTTTCATCAGTAATTTTTTTATTTTTGATATATATTTCTGAATCTTGAGTGACAAATTTGGTTAACTTTCAATTTGTATTTGAATGTATAGTGGTGAATGATGACGATGGTGAGGGAAGAAAGACAAGTTTTATGCCTATGGTTAAGTTTCCTTGCATTGATCTTGGTTCATTGGTTTTGGGTTCAAATTCCTTTACTTATAGAGATCTTATACTTCATATGTTATAGCAAAGACCAAAAAGGGGAGTTGGGAGATGTATGTCTCTTAATCATTTGATTTTAAATATTAACTCGTTAATCTATGTTTTCTTCATCGATTAACTTTATATAATGAACCATATTCAACATCGTTTTAATATATATTAACTATTTCATTTTGTTGTAAAAAAACTATTTCATTTTACGCTTATATTCTGTAATGAGTGGAGTATATAATAAGAAATGAAGTGGCTTGATTTTAACAATATATTTGTTATTGATCGTGGTTGTAAAAAGAAGTAAGTCAATTAGTAACGTTATATGTCAACCATACCATGAATTGTTATTCATTGTGGTTGTAAAAATGTCTACGCTAATAGTGCGTAGCAATTAAACTGATAAATAATTAATTAGCTTATATATATTTTTAATATTTAATTTATATTTAATATTTATCAAATATAAGTTTAAAGTACATGTAATCTATTGTAGTTTAATTTATTGTACATGTAAGATTTATTTTAATGCACAAAATCTTTTAAGGTCTACTTTATATTTTTGGTTGAGACCAAGGAGCCGAACGCAGTGACTAATCTCCTCACTAGATTGGAGGCACCTGGAAGGGTGGGACAACTTGCCCAGAGATTTAAAGTTGTTCCATACCCAAGGCGAGGATCTAACCCTCAACACTTGGTTAAGGGAGGATGTATGATATTAAACAAATTTTATGTTAACGAATAGTAGACCTTAAAAGAGTAAATCAATACAAACATATATATCTACATATCACCCGTGCCAACTTATATATCTACCTGGATATAAAATTAACTAATTTTATGTTAATGATATTAAACAAAGTAATTTTATGACTAACCGGATACTTTGAGATAAACAATTAAATTCAAAATCTTCTATAATTTATTTAAAAGTGTACATCAATAATAAATTTACACCAACCTATTATATAACATTGTAGGTTATTTTTAGATCGTGTCCATTGTATTTAATATCTCACACAATCTACTTCAACATACAAATTCTAATTTTGAATTTCATAAACAAATTTGTTAAGCATTGTCATTTACAAGTCAATGTCGACCCATACAGCGCACGGGTGATACATACTATTGTGTATATATATATATACTAGTATGTTTCACCCGTGCGCTGCACGGGTCGACATTGACTTGTAAATGACAATGTTTAACAATTTTGTTTATGAAATTGAAAATTAGAACTTGTATGTTGAAAATTAGTATGCTATGAAATTAACATAAAATTTGTTAATTTTAAACCCATGTAGACATATAATTTGTAAATTTTATATTTATACTGATTGACAGATAAAGTAAACAGGGACAGTCAATTTCACAAATTTTCGGTGAAGGTTAAGGGTAGTGTGGTAAATTCAATTGATATAACATGAATATAAGATCAAGGGGGTGTTTTGGGTTTTTCAAAAAGGGGTAGGGATATTTATGTAATTTGGATGTGTGTTAATCTCCACTTTCCTTTCTGTAAAACCTACGATCTTTCACTTTCCCAAATAGAGCTTCATCGTGACAAAACCTCTAACTCTCCACCGTCCATTCTCCAACTCTCACCGTTGCCACCATCGTTTATCGCCACACGCATTAAACTATACGATTAGAGTTCGTTCGAAAATGTCTTCAATCTCTGCATCTTCCTCAAAACCTTCGAAGACGCTGCTGAGAAGGTCTTCTCACCGAAATGCTGCAGTAAGGTTTTTCCAATCAAACATTATTCGATCTGTTAATTTTGAATTCAATTGTCTTCTAGTTTTTGTAGATTTTGCTCAACGCATATTAGGCATTAATGATATTCTTGATAATCTCTTGTTGAATAGCTAATTGAATTCAAATGTTGCTGAGTACAAAATAGATGAATCAGTATCGGGTGCTTTTCTAGTAATAATAGGTTTTTGTTTTTCTAGTAATAATAAATGAATCTGTATATGTTGTTAAATACGTAATTGAATATAAATCTTGATAATCTCTTCTTGATTAAGATACATGTTTTTATAGTAATATCAGGTTTTACAAAATCCCTGTTACAATTAGTTACTATGTGGCATTCTGAAAAATTGTAAATTTTCATTGGTTCATTCATATTGCGGGTTGAAACTGTGTCTTTGGAACCCAAAGAGGTTACTTTTCATAATGATATGTAGTTGATTTTTGAAATTTAATCTAGTAGTTTTACGAAACCATCATGAACATTAAACTTCAAGATATGTAGCTAACATATAGATAATCTCTGGTCCAGGATGATGAGTTGAGCAGTTTTGTAGTTAGTTATGTTGATTGTCGTGGGGACAGAATCATAAGTATTATGAACTTTTTCTTACAATGTCGTTTGTTATTTCTGATTTCTACAAAGAAATGCTTAATGTCGTGTATCTGATCTCATGGGGATGCATATATTTGGCTATGACTTAAACAGAAATTTCCGCGTAGGTTCACAGAGGGGTGGGGTTCTTTGATTGATCAATCAGTGTGGATCAACACAAAAGGATGGAAAAAGGTGGTTGATTGATGTCGAGAGACGCAACGTAATATTTGGCTAGGACGGGGCTGGGGGAGATTCTTTGTTGAGATCCTTTGACTTGATGGCCTTGTGACACTGCAAGTTTATTTGATCCTACTTAGTTGAATCAGGCAATAGTGTGGCATAGTGACCACTAAATAATTACTTTGAAAATGCTTTGTTTTTTATTTTTATTTTTATTTTCTTGGACTAAGGGAACTTGTGTGTGTTCAGACTTTTTCACGCTTTAATTTTAGAATTTGGTTAGTGTGTTGTTAAATTGGCATTTCAACATAACAACATTCCGGTTTTCTTTAATTACTGGAAGTGAAGCGGAGTATAGGCATGGCTAAGTCGAGTTCATTAAAGATTTTCCCTTTTTCACTGGCCGAATGCTCTACAATGAATGCCTTTGATATCTCTATATTGTATGCGAACATCGGCTGCAAGTTGGCATTGGCGTCAAATTTCATTTTTTTTATTTTCTTTTTTTCTTTATTTATGTTTTAATTTTCTTAATTTTTAAAGTCTTATATTATATGCGGATGCCGGCAGTTATTTTGCAAGCCATCGGCATTCCGAGCCCAAAATGTCAGCCTTATCTATATCTATATAAAATACAATTAAGAATAAACTCTTTTAAGAAATAATCAAACAATGCAACTCTATTGGTCCACCTATTTTCCTTAATTTAAACGCTGCAACTCTATTGGTCCACCTATTTTCCTTAATTTAAACGCTGCAATTCTATTGGTCCACCTGTTTTAATTAATTCCTACGTGCAATACACAGTCACCCAAATCAATATACCTTACTAAAAGTAACGTCATTATGACATTTACTGTTACAACTATTATTAGGGACATAACAAAACAATCATTTATTTCGGTTGACTATTGACTATTTATAATGAATTCATTCATCATCACCATTCAATACTATTATACTATACTGTTACAAATAATAAAAATTGAAATCATACACCCTTTTATCATGAATACAATTCAAAAAATATTATTTCAATATATCATCAACATAGTAATTGTCAAAAAAATAAAATCAACATAGTATTCCCTCCAATAAAAAAAAATCAACATAGTATTCACCAACAAGTCAAAATATAATTCAATAGTTTTTTATAATGTTCAGTCTATAAAAAAAGTTCATCATACATTAAAATTTTGGACCAAAATTTGAATCACATCTATCCCACACCCTACAACAATAGAGTGATTTATTTAGTATTTGACACCCAACTTAAATCGAAAATTAAATAACATTTATCATCATTCATATGAAAGGATCATATACTATTTCTAAAATGGTAGTCCTTTCCCACAATAACCTAAATATTCAACCCTCCTACCTACAATTATAGGGAAACCAAAAAAGAGACATTTATTTCAATCGACTATTTACAATGAATTTATTTATCATCACCATTCAATACCATTATACGATTTCAAATGAACTAATTTAAAAAGTTTAACCATACACCCTAAATCCATCTCAATCTCTAGGAGACATGACACACGAAGCGGAGATGATGGCACATCCCTCCTCTCCCATCAATTTTCTTTCTGTTCTTTTTCTTGACATTACTTTTCTTCTATTTTTTGTTCTTACTTTCTTTGTTTTTCATGTTTTTAGTTGTTTACATTGATTGCGATGATTGACGTCTCCCGTTTGAATTCTAAGTTTGCAAGACCTTGAAAGCAAAAGCTTTTCTCTTAAATCACTTGATGGATTAACATGTAACCAACAATCCTGAAGTAAGTTTATTATAAGAAGATACATTTCTGTATTATCAGTAATTTGTTTACTGTTTTTTATACGAATATGTTTGAATCTTCAGTGACAAATAGGCTAAGTTTCAATTTGTATTTAAATATATAGTCGTGACGGAAGAAAGACAAGTTTTATGCCTTTGGTTAAGTTTCCTTGGCTGCTGTTGATTCATTGGTTTTGGGTGCTAATTCCTTTTCTTACAAAGATCCTATACTTCATATAATGAACCATATGTATGTGTATCATTTGCTCTTAAAAGGGAGCTTGGACATGTATGTGTATCATTTGCTCTTAAATATTAACCCTTTAATCTATGTTTTCTTCATCGATTAATTTTATGTAATGAACCATATGTAACATAATTGTGACATATATTGAGTACTTCATTTTATATTGTAGTATGTCTAAAATCTTTGATTCTCCAATTACTGTCTTGAGCCAATTGGGAGATCTCGCATAATGGTCTGAAGTTAATAATTCTCAGTGACAAAAAAATTACGCACAACCACCACAAATGTGGTGTTCTTCAAAGTTTTTGACAATGTTTAGAGGTTTGTTATCTTATCAATGTTAAGTTTATCTTATGTTATACATGATATTACATATGACATCTGACTACCAACACATTTTTGAAGTCTTGCAGATGTGCATATCACCAAAGACGTCCAAGACGGAGTAGTGGACTGGAGCTAAATCACCTTAATCCATACTGTCAAAATATTTTACATTTTTTGTATAATGAGTACCCCTCTATTCAGTAATTTATATCTTAACATGGCGGTTTTTCAAACAACTACAAAGCAAATTTACAATTTACATATATGCTTTGATAGAGTAACTCTACTATATTTACGACAACAAGCATATTTATAGTTATTAGAATTGGTACACAATTGTATCTTCACATTCTTATTAGTACAGACTCCATTGAAATACTCGCTTACCGGTTGTTGCAGCATATCCTCATCTCACGGGATCTACATTCTATGAATAAACCACTTATAGTTAAACGGTTATAAAGTTTTAGATAAGATATACTCCCTCGGTTCCAAAACTTTGGTCCTTTTGGAGTGTTTCACACAAATTAAGAAACCATAAATTTTCAATACCTAATGACTAAATCACCCTTTGTAGCATTAAATGAGTTAATATTGTAAAGAGTGACAATTAATTAAAGATAAAGGGTACACTTGGAAATATTAGGTAAATTCTACATTGGTATCTTAAAAGTACCAAAGTTTTGAAACAAAAAAGAGAGACCAAAAGGACCAAAGTTTAGATACGATGGCATGTTAGCTGATTAGGCATCTTAATGATTCCATCAGCAACAAATCTAGCCAATTATTATAAAATTAATGAGTGGCATTAATTTGTTTGAAAAGAGATTTGGAAACCTTATAAATGAGTGAAAATGCAACTGCTAAATAATTGAAAAATCTAAATTGACTTTTGAAAAATGGACAACGAATGTGTAACGTTTAACACATCCGATATATAATTTTTTTAAATTATTACTAAATACAAATTAATAAAGATTACGAGAAATGGAAATACTATAACGGTAGTTCTATGCAAGTAAATTAAAAGCATAATGTAGACAAATTCAAATATATTTCTATCTTATCATTCTTTTAATTTTTTAAATCTCAAATATATTGTAAAATATAGTCTATTATTTCCAAATCACCCCACTCCCGTCTTCTCCTAAACATACTCTTTTTGTTATTATCTAAACCAAATTGCAGATAATAGATTTAGTTAAAGATCTAGAACCCGTTTGTTACAACTTATTTTTAAAAAACATCACATTTTTAGAAAAATAATCACTTATTACAACATGTTGTCTGTTTGTTACAGATTCTTAAAAAAATGAAAAGCAGAAAATAATCTAAAAACTGCTTCATATGAGAAGCCGTTTTGAGTAGCTTCTCATAAATATAAGTTTTTTAAGAATGATTCTTTTGACAAGATTAAGAATGATTTTTTAAAAATAAGTGATTTTCAGTATGTTACACAAACACAAAACAACTTCATTTACAAGGAATTATCTTTGAAAACTAATCTCTAAATTATTTAACAACAAAATTACTTATTTTTTAATCTGTAACAATATTTGACCCCCTAAATATACCAAATTTGTAGTGATTATGACAAAGGATTTTTTTATACTATAGCTATTTGAATATAAACCATTATGATAAATTACTTTCACGTATCTTTAATCATTTTCCTATGGGTTTTTTCTCTTTCGACCAAAGTTGAATTTATCTTACCAACATGAATGATGTGGCGCAAGTGATAGATACTTCGGCCCCTTAATCATTTGGTCTTGGGTTTGATCCTGACCGGTGCGTATGGAAAAACATTTGTTGCGAGAGGTCAACCCCTTAAATGGATCTTCGATACGTCGAAGGATTAATCTCCACAGTCGCCGGTAGGATGCGTGAATATTATTCAATTTATTCATTTTTTTATTTTTATTTGAGTGTTCTTTTTTGTTTTGCAATTTATCGATGCTTCCAAGTGGTACTAAAAATTACTTTCGAGTTTAAGATTTTAAGCCTCATCATAAGGAGGTTATTTAGAACAATATTGCAAAAAGGTTGTCTTAAGAGGAGTTAAGCAAATAGTTAATTAATATTTCTAATTTATTATTTTTAACAGATCCAACTTTTGAGGGAAGTTTATGATAACAAACTAAATTTTCATTCACATATACTTAATTTTCATGTGTAAAATGATTATTATTAATATAGATAAATAATATATTTTTAATATTTGGATTTATACTTTTTTTTAAGTATATACGATCATGAGTTAACAATATTTTTTTAGATAAGCAAGACTTCAATATAGGAGCACTAGGGGTGCTCAATCCCAAACAATACAAGGATTACACATTGTTTAGGCAATGAAGTGGGTTATTCCACCAGGAGGAAATAGACAAATTAGAATTACAACTCATTTTATAAACTAACCAGCTCCAAGATAGGCTCTTGATAGGGTAACAACGGAACCAATACTTGCCTCCTCATTCTTGAAAATAAGACCATTTCGGGCCAACCAAATGCACCAACAAGTTGATAACCAAATTAAAAACTTTGTTTTCTTACTTTTCCTTCTTTTGCAAACTTCACCAAACCACAACAAAAGCTCAATAATGTCCAAGGAATTAGCATTCTGAATACCCAGCCATACATACACATGTTGCCACACCTCCAATGCAAATCTACAAGTCAAGAAAAGATGAGGAATGTCCTCAATGTAATCCTGGCAGAAACAGCAGCTCGCATCAGCAGCTGTTGGAAGGATGTTTCGCTGAAAAAGTGCTCCCCGCATTGGCAGAGACTCGCGAAGCAAACGCCAACCGAAAACATGGACTTTAGACGGAGTAACGGTCTTCCATAAAGATTCTAATAAACGATTAAACTCGCGTCCATAACAGTAAAATTCCCAGCATTAATCAACACTGTATAACATGATTTTACGGAAAATACCTTGGTTTGCTCCGCAGTCCAAATCCACACATCTTTTTGGGCTTGAATCGGCTTCACTTCAAGAAGAATATCACGCAAAATAATAGATTCAGCCACACAATTTTCGTCTAACAAATCCGACCAAGTCTCCACCCAACACCAGCCATCATTATCCCAAACACCAAGCTCCGACACAGAGATGTGTTTGCTATCACTACCTGCAAAAAGATTAGGAAACACCAAACACAAAGGCGCGTGACCAAGCCAATGATCGTTCCAAAAGTCTATTAACTCTCCATTCCCCAACCTTCTACGAATGCAAGATTTGAACCAAGTATCATTGTTGCGATACCGATCCAAAAGAAGCAAGTCACGCCACCAAATCGAACCTTTAATCCCTCTATTGAAAGCTTCCAAAGAACCATGAAGAAAAGTAGAAACAAAATCACCATATCTATGCAATAACAAATCCCTTTAACAAGCTGTATCGTCCACCAAAGTCCTCTCACGGATCATGAGTTAACAATATACCCAAGCAAGCATATTTCGAGCTACATGTAGGTAGCAATGGCAATGGGGTGTGAATGCGGGAGTACTCACCCACTACGCATCCCGCTCCCAATTTATTCCTCATCCTCGATTCTCGCCACGGGAAAAACCAAAGTTCAACATTTTAATATAAAAAATATAAAGGTTGGTATTTTTTTATATTTAAATTTTAAAAACAACTAAAGTAAGAATAATAATATAAAAATTATCACAATTCGACTTTTTATTAATATTCTTTATTAGAAACACATATAAAGAGACTAAAAAAATCAATAACTTATAATACCATATATATATATATATATAATAAGAATTTTTATGTAATATATTTGAAATGGGGTCCCCCATCCTCATTCTCAAATTGAGCAAAAAAAGATTTTTTTTTTCTCCATTTCTTCGTTAGAGGGATACCCACATACGGGTAGGAGTTGCCATCCCTACATGTATTAGGGGTGTTGTTTAATTATTGTAAAAATTTCCCAATGATAACTTTAAACTGGTATTTAGTTAGGATAATTTCAGTTTAGTGCAATAAAATATGCCTCTTATGTATTTCAATTGTGTCAAATGGCTGATCCATGATCATCATAACTTCTTAAGTTTCATAGTGCATAACTTACATACTCAAGAGATATTTAAACCATGATAGGTAATCATGACATCACCAACTTTACAATAACTAAATATCATTTATTTAATCTAATAAGAAATAATAGAATGATTAAATACCTAAACTCATTTGAGTCAAACATATTAATACAATGAAAAATATGAATATATAGAGCCAAAAGTATATAAATAATTATTTTCACATCAAATATTTATTATTTAAATTACTAAAAAGATAATGTATACCTGTGCATCTCACGGGTCATGCGCACTAGTTTTTTATATATTTTAAGAAGTACTTTATGTATAGGAGAAAAATTTAGATGTTCAAATATTACAAAATATGAAAAATGAGATACTAAGTGGTGTGTTTTTGTGAACCTTATGGTTTAGAAGAAAAAAATTAACTGTTCAAATATGCAAATTTTGTTCTTCAATAAAAACTTTGGTGAAAAATTAATAATTTTTCGTGACAAAATACATAAAGTACGATGCTAAACAGTGTTTTTGGGTATTTTAGAGTTCTGAAAAAAAATTAACTCAAATATGCAAAATTTATTCCTCAATAACCGGTTTGATAAAAAATAATAATTGTGATGTTGTGCCTTGGGTACTAAATTTTCTTAATTTTTAAAGTCTTATATTATATGCGGATGCCGTCTTGCAATTGTTCTGCAATCGGCATTCTGCGCCCAAAATGCCAGCCATATATTTTTTATATATTTTAAGGAGTACTTTATGTGTAGGAGAAAAATTTAAATTTTCAAATATTACAAAATATGAAAAGTGAGATTCTAAGCGGTGTGTTTTTGTGAACTTTATAGTTAAGAAAAAAAATTAACTGCTCAAATACGTAAAGTTTGTTCTTCAATAAATACTTTGGTAAAAAAAATCGTGACAAAATACATAAAGTACGATGCTAAGCAATGTTTTTGGGTACTTTAGAGTTCTGAAAAAATTTAACTCAAATATGAAAAATTTGTTCCTCAATAACCTGTTTGGTAAAAAAATAACAATAATTGTGATGCTAAGTAGTGTGCCTTTAGGTACTTTCAGAGTGTAATTTATGGTTCAAAAAAATTTAACTATTCAAATACGCAAAATTTGTTCTCGATAACCGGTATGATGAAGAAAAAATTAGTTTTGTGATAAAAACGTAAAGTGGATACTATAAGTAGTGTGTTTTGGGGTGTTTTAGCATTTGTAGAAAAACAAATTAACTGTTCAAATATTCAAAATTCGTTTCTCAATATTTGTTGATAAAAATTAATTTCGTGACACTAACCCGTGCAGCTCACTCTTTATTAATTTCATCACTTTAAAAAATTATTTTCTTTTTATACTTCTTTTCTTTATATTTTTTAGAACCATTAAAAAATTATATTTATACTTCTTCTCCTTATATTTTTGAACCTTAAATATGTATTGAATTTATTTAGTTCGGTCACTAACAAATCACAACTTTTTTTTTAATTTTTAGGATTAACGGTTTATAGGAATAACTCATCTCTTCGTGTTTGGTTACATCCATCATTATTTGGAGTTGCTTTGTTATCTTGCAATATATTGTATGCCATAGATACTTACTCCTGTGGGAACTTTAGCCATATTTACAATAAAACACCCATTATATTTCAACTTTGTATTGGTGTTTCTATGTTATTGGTAGTTTTCATGCAACCCCCACATGATTCCCTTGTGGTTCACTTTCTATTTGTGTTTTCGTATATATTTTGGTCATTTCGCACCAATGATTATTACAGACTTACTTAAACTGGTGTTTATATTTTTATCTTTCTTTTTAATTCGATTAACGCATTGCAGCAATTACTTAGCTGCTTCTATTTTATTAAAATTCTTTACACTTTTTGTTCTTATTATCTGTTGAATTTCAAGATGTTGACTCACTAAATCTAGTAACTGAATCACCTTCTCCTCTTACGCGCTGTTTGTTATGTTTGGGATTTTAACATCTAAACAATTATCTATTGAATGTATGTATTGTTATATGATATTTGCATTGCAATTTCTGTTACTTTATGTCTTAATTCTAATTAACTTGCATATTTAATCTGTCGCGTGCGTAGGACGGGTATGCAGACTAGATCTCCCAATGTTCATTAGCTGGAAGCTAAAGAATCCATGATGGAAGAAAGGTATAACCTTCGATCAAGATCCGCCCCACAAACCAACTTGTTTTATCGGAGAAAAAAAAAAGAATAAAAACAATGAGATTTACAATCTTCTACTTGGAAAATTAGTAGAAGAGGAGCACGTTAAGGGTGAAATTTGCAATCATAAAATTTGCAATTACGACTTCTTGGATTTCATACTTTAGTCGATGTCAGTGTTAGTAGCAATATTTTTTGTGTGTAATTGTACAACAGTTTTCTCAATCACTTGTCCTTCAATTCTGGGTTTTATTTATTAATCTGATTGTTGTTGGAAAGAAAAAATGTGTATTTAAAGTAACTTCTAATCCCTATTTTCCATACACATATTGAAACTATTTATCTCGCTGAAATTGGTTATATGTATTGTCCAAATTTTTAATCCAAAACAAAGTCGAAAGGGTGATCATTTGATGTCACTACTACTATGATTGTTTATCAAGTAACCTTCTGATTGATGTAGCAAATAGATTTTCTGGTTCAATTTGATAAATCTTGTTAAACTTGGTTTATCAGCTAACTATTTTTCTGGTGCTATTCCTTCAATTAGAAACTTAAGGAATTTAGAACTTGTTCTATATGGAAATACTCTCACTGGACCTATTCCTTTGGAGTTAGCAACACTTTCTTCTCAAATTAATTAATACGCAATAATTTATCTGGTTCAATTCCATATTCTATAGGAGAGTTAACCAATTTGACCACACTTCAGCTCACATATAATAATCTTTATCGATCAATTCCTTCCACTCTTGGAAACTTGACAAAACTTGTTCCATGAACCGGTTTTTGGGATCAATTCCTCTTCTATTGGAAAATTGGTTAATCTAGAGAAGTTGAGCCTCTCAGAAAATCATCTCTCTGGACCTATTCCTTCTACCTTTGGAAATTTGACTAAGCTGAATTTTCTTTTACTTCACATGAATAAGCTTAATGGAAGCTTTCCAACAACAATCAACAATATTACCAATTTGCAAAGCTTGCAACTAAGTGAAAATGATTTCATTGGTCCTTTGCCACAACAAATTTGCCTTGGTGGATTGCTTGCAAATTTTTCTGCTAATAGGAATCATTTCAGTGGTTCAGTTCCAATAAGTTTGAAGAATTGCTCTAGCCTTTTTAGACTTAATCTTGCAGAAAATAAGTTGACAGATGATTTTGGTGTATATCCAAAGTTGAGCCACATTGATCTGAGTAACAATTATTTTCATGGTCAACTTTTACCAAATTGGGGAAAAAGTCATATCATTGGTCAAATGATCTCCAACAAAAATTTATCTGACAATTGACATAACAATAGTAAAAGCTTCATTTTATAGGAAGAACAATATTTGGATCCATCAACAGTACCGCACTAATACAGTAAACAACACAAGAAACAATTCCATCAAAGAGGATTGGCACAATGGAATGGCTACAATGAATGTTTTAACCTACAACAACCCAGACAGAATGTCACAGTAATAAAATAAATCTATACAAACTTCAGATATACTCAATTATTCTGAAGTAGATAACAATGTAAAACGAAAGGGAGAAAAGGGCAAAGATATGCTGCCAGAAGAGCAGTGCTGAAGATTCACTAACTGCATAACCCCTCAAGCTAGCAATCGCTCCGAGTAATATAGCACTAGGTGATGTGTACTGCAACAAAAGCACAAATCTAAACATGGCATCATTTTCAACCAAGAAATTTAGCTTATCTGACAACGCGACAACACCAATTCCAAGAAGAGGAAGCACAAGGAGTCTAGCAACAACTATACCAATTGTAGTTCTAAGTCCAAGTCTAGAGTCATTAGGTCCTTCGGCAAGCATACCACCCAATATAAGCATGACAGAAGGTACCATTGCGCCGCCTAAAATCTCCAAACTGTCTGTAATGAAAGCTAGTGGAGCATCATATCCAAAGAACAAAGCTTTCAACACAGGCACTGAACCAATAATAATTGCTAGGAGAGAAGCAATTGTTGGAGGTTGGAGTATATGCTGAATGGGAGTTTGTTCAGCAACAATTCTTATCCTCCTTACAACTCTAGGTTCAGCCAAACACCTGATAGACCTTGGACTATTCTCATTACCACTGTTTTCTTGTGTAAGTTCAAGATCAGGAATAGCGGACGAGGAAATCCCCGAGATACTCTTAAAGATCCTCGCAATAAAGGGTGTCTTAGAATGTTCAGTTTCTTTATCCTCCATCCCTGGCCACTCAGCTTCCACAAGAAGTGGTCTACTGATATCATAATTCGGCGGTTCCACCTCAATTTCCGCAACCCCTTCCTCAACAATTTCATAATACTCCATAGGAGGCTCCATCATGTGATAAACAAGTGTGTATACAAGTATAACAGCAACCCACTGAGAGAAGGAAACATAAGCCACCCCTCTTGTGTTACAATGTTTCCCAAATGGATTATCCTTAGTATGACAAACAGATCCAACTATGGCAAGGGGAAGATTTCCAGTGTTACCAAATGCTGTCATTATGATAGTAAATCTCGATAGCTGTGGAGGCGGTCGACAGATTAGGACGACTAAGAACCCTAATAAGCAACCAAGAACTGTACTCACAATGACATTAAAAGGGATAAACCACCAATCCACAAAGTTTTGAAGAGTAATGCTTTCACCTAACTCAGTAAATATAAGGCATGGTAAGAAGAGAGCAAAAACAAGTTTGCTTAAGAGCTTAAATGTAGCTTTAGGGATTAATTGCATTCTTGGATTTGCAAGAACTAGTCCTATCACTGTTAGGCATAGCAGCTTCAGCAAAGGTACTATAGCACTCCCTAGATCTGCACTCCCAGACCTCAAATTACCTTCGTATAAACCCGACCCCATCTTTCTTGTACCTTGTTGAACACGATTTCCCTCGGTCACCTCCTCCCTGTAAACACTTTTGCAAAAGTCAATGACTAAGTTGATATATTGTAAATGTCTGAGAGTAACTAGATGAGTAAATCCTCTTTTCTATTGTAAATGTCCACTTTTTTTAAAAAAATGTTTGTTAATGAAAAGCTGAAAATAATCTAAAAATTGCTTCATATGAAAAGCTGTTTTGAGTAGCTTCTCCTAAAAATCAGTTTTTTAAGAATGATTTTTTTAAAATAAGTGATTTTCAGTATGTTACACAAACTGAAAACAACTTCTCATTTTCTTAAAAATCTCTAAAAACTAATCTCTAAATTATTTAACAACAAAAATACTTATCTTTTAATCCGTAACAAACCTTATGTATAAAATCCTATTAAATAGTCTCAAAATTCATCTCTGTTTGTGCTTAAAATTTGAAGTTCAGGGATTAAATTGATGAGTGGAGATAAATTTTGATTACTATAATTTAATAGGTTTACATAATTTCAGGACAAAACAGTAGAGAGACTGATAATTTAGGGACTGTATTGAAGATTTGTATATTCAAATTACAGATTCGATCTAAAACTAAACTGGATCAATCGAAAGGACAAATTGAGTTTCAAATTTATCAGAACAAAAGAATCTAACCGAGTAAAATAATTAAATAGGTTTTCAGAAAATTTGCAAGTAGTATAATAAACAGAACTCGAACGTAAATATGATAAGATCCGAAGTAGAATCTCAAAAGGGGTGAAGAAAGAGGGAACTTACAAATTACTAGTTGGGGAAGGTCAAAGCTTTCAAGTTTATCTCGTTGAAGCGAAAGAATGAGATACAAACGACGAAAGTTGAAACAATTGCGAAAAACCAATAACTCTCGGTTAAATAGGGTTTTTGTCCTTAAAAAATCTAGAAAATATATTATTATTTTTTTTTAAGCAAAAAAAAAATAGTTTATGTAAATATTTCTGTCACATTTTCGTCTTTATTTTTTAATATCTTTTAATATATTTTTAATAGGGTAATATATTTTTTAATATTACCCTATCCAACGAGGGGATTAATCACTGCGTTGACGATAAAAAAATATCTTGGACTCTTAATATTACCTTCGAACTCATATATAAGCAATAAACCACTTTTTAAATTCATTGAAAAAGTTATGTATCTGGACTACATATAGTTTATATACATCACTTTTTCAATTAATCTAAAAATTTGTTTGTTACTTATATATGAGTCTAGAGGTAATAGCATTTAAAAGTCCTACAAAAGACTACAAAATGAATATTAAAAGGCACTAGAGATTAAAAGCATTAACGAAGAAAAATGTGATCATCGAAAGTGAGTGAATTTTTTTTTTATAGAGACTACGAACAAAATTCGAAAATTCGTTAAAAACCAAAAACATATTTAACCCTTACTTTTTTGAATCGATGAGCTTACGCTCTGTTTTGGGTGAGGGTCTCTTTTGTTCTTCAAAGAAAGAAAATATGAGGAAAAGTTGAGTTTTTTATTTAGTTAATAGTAAAATTTTGTCCCTCAATGTTAAGAAAAGTTTAGTTAATTGCCCATATTAACAAGATTTCTAATTAGTCCAGACATTTCAAAGAGTTATTTAGTTTCTGAAATTCTTAATGTCACGTTTAATCTCAAACTTTTACAATTTAGTATCAACTTTGTCACTAACATTTGGTTCTATCAGGGACCAAACTGATAGTCTGATATTGAGTAGTAAAATTTAGAGCCTTAATTGATATTAAGTTGTAAAAGTCATAGACTAATGCGACATTGAGAATTTAAGAGACTAAATTGAAAAATATTTGAAAAGTTAGAGACTAATTAAGAATATTGTTAATGCTACACACTGAACTAAACTTTTCAAAAATTGAGAGACCAAACAACCATTAACTCGCTTTTTATTTAACTCTTTATTTGATTGGACAGTGAGAAAGAAGAGAAAAATATTATTATTTTACAACAATGGTGTGCACAACATAATTAAATCCATATCTTACAAATAAAAATATGTGACACCTTTAACATTTGATCAACGGAGAAACTACCATGTCTCATTTTAAAATATGAAGGATTATGTGTCCTAAAAATTATCATGGTAGAATTTGTTTGTTATAAACCAATTTGAGCCTTTAATTATTGAATAATATTTAAAGATATGAAGACTAATTAAAATATTATTTATTGTTTATTGTTTATGTAAGAGACTAAAGTAAACTTTTTCTAAAATTTGAACGAAGAAACTGGCCATTAACTCTGAAATCTGAAAAAAAATGATTTACTCTCTAATTATAACTTAAGAAATCATATTGTCAAAAAAAAAAAAACTTAAGAAATCATATGAAAGACTTAAGCGACAAGATCATTTTTAGCTGAGTGTCACCAGCGACATTGCACGTGACGAAAACGTGCCTGAGGGCACGATGGTCATTGCATGTTGTTCTCCAACCTTCACTATATATACCCTCAGCTCCAAATTCTAGGGTATAAAAGCCCCAAATTTCTACGCTCGCAAACGCTATCGAGCCAAACTCGAACGTTAACAGAGAAGCACAAGCAGCAGAAGAAAGGAGAGAAAGCTACTCCAAAGTCTCAAACGTCGCCACAAATTCGTAATATGAATTTCAATCCCTAGATCTCTGTTTTCTTCTTTACATATCGTTCTTCTTTTTCTTCCTTCACTGCAATTTTCATCGTTAACTTTATCATTATCATTATCATAAATATTTTACAATTCTCTTACTCTGAATTTTTCTTCATATTTCGGTTTTGTTAGTGTTGAAATTTGAATTAATTTAACGCAGATCGCGTTTTGCAAAGTAGAATGGCGACGTTCGAACTTTACCGTAGGTCGACGATCGGAATGTGCCTCACCGAGACTTTGGATGAGATGGTTCAGAATGGTACTCTCAGCCCCGAGCTTGCGATTCAGGTTCTTGTTCAGTTCGATAAGGTACTTTCCATAATTGGTGATATGGTAGTAGAAGTTCGATTTTGGATCTGGTTTAACGTTCTTTTTTATTTATTTTTTTTATTGATTTTAATTGCATGTGGTTTTTTCTAGTCTATGACTGAGGCTCTGGAAACGCAAGTTAAGAGCAAGGTTTCTATCAAGGTAATACCACTTATTTTGCTTGCAGCTTAACCTTTGATATAGTGTAAGATGCTAAGTTTTTTGTGCCGGGAATCCGGGGTGTTGTTAAGATATGCTTAGGGACATTTACTCTGGTTGGTTGTAGTTAGGCCTGAAAGTGTGCTGAGCTCAAGCTATTGAAACCTGACTCAACCTTGTAGTTAAGCTTGACTTGTTCACACACACGCCATTGAGAGAGAGAGATCATTTCCTGTAAAAGGGAATATATATATATATATAGTGAAAGAACCTTTTTTATATGATAGTGAGAAGAGTAAATAGTGACCATATAAACATACATAACATATGTGGATCACTAAGTTTGCATAACTACTTAGAAAAGTGACATGGTTTCATGTTTTAATCTTGACCATTAATGGTTACCAAAGTTGATTCCTCTTACTCTCACATTAGAATAGTGTGTGTATATGTGTGTGTGTGTTGTCATGAATGTAAGCATTATTGTGAAGGTTTTAAGTAGCGGTCGGAGTCGCGTTAAGGATTTCGCAGATTTAGCTGTTGCGTTACGTTGCAGATTTCGCGGCGTGAATTTTCTACAACATTGCAAAATCATATCAAAGTTATTTGTACTATCATATAACGTATAATAACTTAAATAAATGTTTTTTTCTCATTATTATAAGATTTCTAAAGGAAAAAAAAAGAATAGTTTAATAGTTACTGATGAGAATGAGGGTATAGATGGAAAGAAACAGTTATTTGGCAAAGTTTACAAGAGAAAGGGCAAAAAGGGTAATGTTGCTAAGTAGTGGAGTAGTGGAAGGAATCTCATAACCAACTCTGCTGAGTTGGCATGAGGGAGTGAACTTTCTGTCCGTAGGTGTGCTCACACTTTTGTGATGCAAGGAATAAAAGTAGGGTATCATGCCATTTTGTTTCTTAGGCTGGTTTTTACCTAATTGACTGGGCTGGGATTGGGAGTACAGTATCTCACTGATACTTGTACTATTTTTTCCTCTTTTATCACTTGTAATTGTTCCCTGAATTATATGCAATACAAGTACTATTCTATCAACCATTTTACTGTTCCATTGATTCTGTCACTTTCTTTCCTTATTGCACTTGGTTCCCATCAATTGGTATCAAAGCTCTCGGTCCTCCGGAGCTTGAAGCATGGTGAAGAAGACTTCCATGGATGAGCGTGTTGAGAAAATCGAACAAGAGCTTCAAGACATGAAGCTACACACTGATGCTCGCTTTGATGAGCTCAAAGCTCTGCTCGTGCAACAGGGCAGACCTCGTCGTGGAAGACCACGACCACCTCGTCGGAGAATGCCGTCGGAGAGTGATCCAACTATTGAAGATGCAAGCGGAGAGGAAGAAGGTGGTGACACTCCTACTGATCCAGAGTCTTCACTGGACAGTAGCCCTGCAAGACATCGTCACCGTGTGCGTGGACGCAAGCTAGAGATACCTGTGTTTGAAGGGGGAGAGGCGTATGGATGATTGGTGAAGGTCGAGCGGTATTTTCGTATCAATGGTGTAGAGGAGGATGAGATGTTGGAAGCAGTGGTGATTGCGTTAGACGGAAGAGCTCTCAATTGGTATCAATGGTGGGAAGATCAGAACCAGAATTCCAGCTGGGATGAGTTCAAGCAAGCTGTAATTAGACGATTTCAATCATCTCTGGTGCGAAATCCTCTTGGACCGATTTTGAGTATCAAGCAAACGAGCTCAGTGATGGAATATCGTGAGCAATTTGAGTTATTCATGGCGCCGTTGAAGCGAGAGGATCGCGTCATGCTGGAGAGCATTTTTCTAAATGGGTTGCGCGAAGACATTCAGGCGGAGCTGAAGCTCCACCAAACGCGTGGGTTGCAGCAGTTGATGGACCGTGCCATGTTAATCGAAGAGAAGAACGTTGCGCGAAAGAAAAACAATGAAGTGATGGAGGAGAAACCCGAAGGAAGTAAGTGGAAACCCGGATCTGCTGGATTGGGTTGGGATTCGGGTCGAAATAGGGTTTTTGTTACTAAACCCAAAATTGAAGCTGGACCCGGTACTGGGGGCCCAAAGGAGGCTAAGGCGAATACAGGGGGTGCAGAAAAGAAGCAGGGGGTGGGGAAAAGAAGCAGGGGGTGGGGAAGAAATTATCTGAAGACGAACTCAGAGATCTCAGTCGCAGGGGACTCTGTTTTAAGTGTGGGGAGCGTTGGGGAAGAGACCACATTTGCAAAATGAAGCACTACAGAGTAGAATTGATCATTGAAGAGGAGGAGGAAGTTATAGGAGAGGAGGAAGAGGTAGTGGAGGTCAATTTAGGAGATGCAGTGGAGTTAAAGACACTGTTACTATCCTTGAGAAGCAAAGAAGGGCTCATTTCAAACCAATCATTTAAGGTTTGGGGAATAATTAATGGAAGGAGAGTGCTGATCTTGATTGACTCAGGAGCGACATCCAATTTTATTTCATATAAATTGGTGGAAGAATTGCAATTGAAGTTGATAGATACCTCTGAATATACGGTGGAAGTAGGGAATGGAGAGAAGATCATAAAGGAGTGTGTAGAGAGCAGAAAGTGCAGGTGCAGGGTATCAATTTCACTTAGGATTTCTTCTTGATGACACTAGCAGGAACTGAGCTTGTTTTGGGGATGGGTTGACTAGCCAGCCTAGGGGATATTAAAGCCAATTTCCAGAATTTGGTGATTAAGTGGAAGGGAGGAGGTCAGAAATTCAAGATCAAAGGAGAGCCCTCTTTGAGTAAAAGACAATCCTCAATATACCAAGAAGAAGAGTGCTATATGCTCCATTACTACAGCACTGCAACTGAAAATTCCACAGGGGGAGGAGAAGAGATGGTAGAGCAGATCCTCAATGACTATACTGAGGTGTTCCAAGAGCCTTCAGGATTGCCTCCTACTAGGGCACAGGATCATGCAATCACTCTCAAGGAAGGCGCTCAGATCCCCAATATTAGACCATACAGGTATCCTCATTATCAAAAGGATGAAATTGAGAAAATTGTTATTGAAATGTTGTCAGCTGGTATTATAAGGCCCAGTATTAGCCCTTTTTCTAGCCCTGTTTTGCTAGTAAAGAAAAAGGATGGAGGATGGAGGTTTTGTATTGACTATAGGGCTTTAAACAAGTACACTATTCCTGATAAGTTTCCTATACCAGTTATAGACGAATTGTTAGATGAACTTGTTGGTGCTGTGATATTTTCTAAGTTAGATTTAAAGTCGGGCTACCATCAAATAAGGATGAAGGAAGAGGACATTCACAAGACAGCATTTAGGACTCATGAGGGGCATTATGAGTACCTTGTGATGCCTTTTGGACTCACTAATGCCCCCTCAACCTTTCAAGCTCTCATGAACAAAATATTGAAGCCTATACTCAGGAAATTTGTCTTAGTGTTCTTTGATGATATGTTGGTGTACAGCAAGAGTGAGGAAGATCACAAGGAACATTTGAGAGAGGTGCTTGGAATACTGAAGGATAACCAGTTGTTTGCCAATAGAAAAAAATGCACTTTTGCTCAGACTCAGATTGAATATTTGGGTCACTTGATATCTGGACAGGGTGTTTCAGCTGATCCAGCAAAGATAAGTGCGATGGTTATTTGGCCCACTCCAAAGGATGTGAAAAGTTTGAGGGGATTTCTGGGTTTGACTGGCTATTACAGAAGATTTGTGAAAAATTATGGGAAAATTGCCTGGCCTCTAACTCAACAGTTAAAGAAGGATAATTTTGCTTGGAACAATGATGCACAGACAGCTTTTGAGCAGTTGAAAACTGCTATGACCACACTGCTTGTATTGGCAGTCCCTGATTTTTCTAAGCAGTTTATAATAGAGACAGATGCTTCAGGGAAGGGCCTGGGAGCTGTGCTTATGCAAGAAGGCAGACCAGTTGCATAGATGAGTCAGACATTGTCTAACAGAGCTCAGAACAAATCTGTGTACGAGAGAGAGCTGATGACAATTGTGATTGCTGTGCAGAAATGGAGACACTATCTTCTAGGCAGACACTTCACTGTGCACACAGATCAGAGGAGTCTCAGGTTCCTGACAGATCAGAGGGTGATGGGGGAAGAGCAACAAAAGTGGGTGACCAAGCTGCTGGGTTATGACTTTGATATAAAGTATAAACCAGGTACTGAGAATCGTGCTGCTGATGCACTCTCTAGGCAATTACAGTATAGTGCCATCTCTACTGTGCAATTGCAAGAGTGGGAGGGGCTTGAAGAAGAGTTGCAAGCAGATCCTAAGTTGAATTCTATTGTGCAAGACTTAGTGACACAGAGTCACATGCATGAGGGCTACAAATTGAAACAGGGTAGACTGTATTTCAAAGGCAGAATTGTACTACCTAAGAACTCTCCTAGAATCACCAAAGTTCTAGATGAATTTCACAACTCAGCAACTGGATGCCATTCAGGAGCTCTGAGAACATATAAAAGAGTGTCTGCAGTGGTGTTTTGGGAGGGAATGAAAGGAAGAATTCAGAATTTTGTACAAGCCTGTGAAGTGTGCCAGAAGAACAAGTACCAAGCTCTGAGTCCTGGGGGTTTGATGCAACCTCTCCCTATTCCAACTCAAGTATGGAGTGACATCTCCATGGATTTTATTGGAGGACTACCCAAAGCTATGGGTGTTGATACTATTTTAGTGGTGGTTGACAGACTAACTAAGTATGCACATTTCTTAGCATTATCACATCCTTACAATGCTAGAGATGTGGCTGCTGTGTTCTTGAAAGAAATTGTCAGATTACATGGATTCCCTTCCTCCATTGTTTCTGACAGAGACAGAATTTTCATTAGTTCATTCTGGAGTGAATTGTTCAAATTGGCAGGGACTAAATTGAAGTTGAGCTCTGCTTACCATCCTCAGACAGATGGTCAGACAGAGGTGGTTAACAGATGTGTGGAGACTTATCTGAGGTGTTTAATTGGAGGCAAACCGAAACAGTGGCCAAAATGGTTGTCCTGGGCAGAATACTGGTATAATACAAACTATCATTTAGCTATAAAAATGACTCCATTTGATGCTCTCTATGGTAGACAACCTCCATTGCTCATCAGAGGTGATGTCAACCAAACTACAGTTGATGAAGTGCAACTGATGACTAAGGAAAGGAATGAATTATTAGCTGAATTGAGAGAACAACTGAGCAAGGCCCAAAATCGTATGAAACAATATGCTGACAAGCACAGGAGGGAGGTCAGTTTTGATGTAGGGGAACTGGTGTACTTGAAGATACAGCCATACAAATTGAAACAGTTAGCTAAGAGGATCAATCAGAAACTGAGCCTTAAATTTTATGGTCCCTATGAAATTCTAGAGAAAATTGGACTTGCTGCTTATAAGTTGAAGTTACCTCCAGACTCCAGAGTTCATCCAGTCTTTCACACTTCTCTGTTGAAGAAGGCCATTGCTGCTGAGGTAAATGTGCAACCTCTTCCTGCCTGTCTTGCAGAAGATTGGGAACTCCAAGTCATACCTGAGGAGATACTGGCCATCAGGAAGAATAAGGATGATCAAGTTGAAGTGCTCATCAAATGGAAGCAGCTGCCTGACTTTGAGAACTCCTGGGAGGAGTGGCAGGAGATACAAGATCAGTTTCCTGAACTTCACCTTGAGGACAAGGTGAAATTCAAAGGGGGGAGTATTGATGAGAATGAGGGTAAAGATGGAAAGAAACAGTTATTTGGCAAAGTTTACAAGAGAAAGGGCAAAAAGGGTAATGTTGCTAAGTAGTGGAGTAGTGGAAGGAATCTCATAACCAACTCTGCTGAGTTGGCATGAGGGAGTGAACTTTCTGTCCGTAGGTGTGCTCACACTTTTGTGATGCAAGGAATAAAAGTAGGGTATCATGCCATTTTGTTTCTTAGGCCGGTTTTTACCTAATTGGCTGGGCTGGGATTGGGAGTACAGTATCTCACTGATACTTGTACTATTTTTTCCTCTTTTATCACTTGTAATTGTTCCCTGAATTATATGCAATACAAGTACTATTCTATCAGCCATTTTACTGTTCCATTGATTCTGTCACTTTCTTTCCTTATTGCACTTGGTTCCCATCAGTTACCATTACGATTAACTAATAAAGTTTACAAAAAATGTATGTTTGACTGGTTGAACATAAATAAACTAATAATTACTCATATAATGATAATGAATCACTTTAATTTTATTAAATGAAAGAATTAAGTTGATTCCTTTCACTCTCGAAATAGGGTTATTCTAATCTGAAAATGTGCCTCTTTATCCATCTGGTTGAAAAAAACGGGTTTCTCGGATTTTCTTTTGAAGGACAGCGTTTTTTCGAATCCACCGCGCCTGTAACAACGTTTTGTCGCGTCCATGTTCTGTAACGGCAGCTACTGAGGCCATTTTGTCGCATCCGTTTTTGGTGTATTGTTCTGTTTTTTGAACATTGATTATTATTAATATTCTTCTGTAACAGAAAAAGTACCACAAAACAGACATGTTGGGAGAGTTATACCGGGATTCCTGGTTGGGATAAACTAATAATGATGCATGGTTCCTTATCTTCAGTTAATGGGTCAAAGGGTCTAATTGTTTGAAGATGCAAAGCAATAGATTTGTTTAAGATATTTTCTTTTTGTCTTCAAAAATTTTCTCTTCTCTTTTCTATGATTTGGGTACCCAATGACTGTAATTAATGGCTATTGACATGAGTGTTTTTCAGAACAAGGAGTGTAATTTATATAGAAATTTTTAGACTGAAGTATATATTATGGAGACCTTGACGATCAATGTTACAATTACTTTTATAAAGAGGTACTGAAGTAATATTATTCATATATCAATCAGTGTTGCAATTACTTCCATCAAAAGGTACTGAAGTAATTTTATTCATATATTTTTCTTTTGAGTTAGTTTGTATTTACACTTGCAATCAGGAATTTTTAATTGCAGAGTTTGTCTGAAAGAGACCTCTCATTGTTCTTTTTGTCTGAAATTCTGTCTCCTTTTGGTTCTTTCCCTATTTTTCTCCTCTGTTTTTTGTTTGAGAGTCACTTGAAAATTTGTTTCTTTGGTGTTCCTGAGACACATGGAAATTCAGTGCACATATTATAAAATGGTATTTTTTTTGTATCTTTCAAAATTTGGTGTTGAAGCATAGAGTAGAGATTTCTTACATTTGGAGCATTTGGAGCCTCCCTCAGAGAGGACATCCTCCCAATCCCAAAGGACAGGCTTTTTAAATATTCTCTATTTTCATTTTTTTTCGTTATTCTCATCAATGTGTAAGTGTTTTAAATGGAAAAGTATGTTCATTCAAAATTTAAATTATAGTTGAATGATGCTTCTGTTATGTGTTACTTAACTAAATATCAAGACCTGTCTTGATATTTGCGTAACTATCAAAGTAGCGCATGAGATTCAAACAGATTGTGTTAGCATGATTTAAACAGTCTACTTCATTGATGGCTGATTTCTTGTAATAAGTAAAAACTATCTTTTTTGTTTTTTTGCAACTTCCATACTCTGTAGTCATAATGAGTAATTTAGTTGTGACCGATATTGTGGGCTTAGGCTGAAACTAACTAGGCTTTATTGGATAGTGAGACTGTATAGTATAGTATGACTCATATTAATGATGACAGCTATGGTTTGTTTATTTAGAGCATTTTTCTTTGAGGAGAGATGCCCGATTGGAATGGGCATGTTTTGGTTCTCCCGGTGGATCTATATAGGGAACAGAAAATGGATTGTTTTGGTTTAACAGGCTGAAATCTTCATAGAAAGAAAAAAAGGAACCAAACTAGATCATTTATCGGTTTTCAAAATTAAACCCAAAAGGAACCAAACTATAAATGAACTCACCCCACCCCCCAAAAAAACCACTTTCCAGATGTAGCATCGCTTCCTTTTATTTGGTTCTTTAGAAAGGATTATTTGCTTCTTAAACCTAGCATAAAACAATAAAAAAAGCCTAAATGTTCCTTTCCTAATTTTAGATTCATTTTTTGAATAAATGAGGGGAAAATGTGACCAATTTTCTTGCGTGGGATCTATAACAGTTATCTGGGTCAATCCTGTTATATCAATGCCTACGTTGATATTAATATTGAAGCTCCATGATTTTTAGTTTAACTGACACTGTTAGTACTTTAGTTGTAGTATATAGGAGAAACTCAACAATTGGAAAGAAAAGTAGAACGGGGAGATATCTTTGTATAATAATTATCTTTCTATAATGGCCAAAAGGTAAAACAAGTCTGAGAGATAACCTACACTATCCCAGAAGATTCTCTGACCACTCTAACTACGGAGTGGTTTTATCTTTAAATTGATATTATTATGGTCTTCCCTGTCATATATACCTCTAAGGATTAAAGAATGTTTGTCTCTTAAAATTAATCATCTTGAGCTGAGCTATGAATATTGTAGGATCTCAGTTTCTTATTTTGATCTAGAGCAGAATATCAACATAATGAAGTTAAGCTTTAATCTCATTAAAAATTGATGAAATGTTACCAACCAGTACAACATAAACATTCACTGCTTCTGTGTAGTCTTATATTTCTCATTGTTTCAACTTAGTTTGAGGTGACTGGATAAGACTACGACTGGAGTTTTATGATTTGGCACCACTGTTTCACTATATTGTGCAAATGCTTTTGAATGCATGTTTAAATGGCAATGATTCTGATTTCATGGGATTAATGTTAATTTGATTGTGGACTATCTTTCATGTTTCTAGTGTGTTTCATAGCTCTTATTATTAAACAACTTAGGTAATGAATGAACCTACACCTTTTAAGATCTGTTTATGTTGTATCAAAAAAAATTACAATTGTTTATGTTCCATACTGCATATATGTGATTTAGATTATTTTTTTTGCTGAAATCTTCCCGAGTTGTAATTCATGATTTTTTTTTGCTGAAACTCAAGTCCTTCCCCTGAGTTGTCTTCTTTTTTCTTTCCACTTTTCAATCACAGGGACATCTCCATACATACAGATTTTGTGACAATGTTTGGACCTTCATCTTACAAGATGCTTTGTTCAAGAATGAAGACACCCAAGAGAATGTTGGACGGGTTAAAATAGTGGCATGTGACTCGAAGTTGCTCAATCAATAATTTGTCCAATTTCTGTCACATTGCCAAGGAGGAGAAATTGTTAGCATCTGCTGGTACTATGGGAATGGTGACTAGACCATGTGATAAAATGGTCTTAAATTCTTGCAGAAACTAGCATCTATACTATGTTATAGACTCAAATGGCCTTCAATCTTAATGTATTAGGTAATTAATGTTACATCGATAATACCACCTGGGAATTGGATGAATCTACTCGTGTTTAACTGTGCTATGTGCTATTCTTCCATGAGCGCCACTAAACGAACTTATTTATCTCTGGCAAGCAAACTACTGTGAATTTACAGCCATCGAATAAAAGTTAAGAGTTGAGATTTAATAATGTTATGGTTGGAACATTGTAAAGAATTGTTCTCGTCTATGTGTTGAGTTTAGGGATCCACCACCACTTAGATCTAAGGTGACCTAATGCTTAGTCCTTCTATGATAAGTGTTCAAAGTCTCTTGGTGTGTGTTTGATTGTGTAGTGGTGAGGATTGGTTTTGACTTTTGACAGAGTTGATTTTATAGAATTGTTTTGTGGAATTGGTTTACTTGAAAGTGAGTTGAAAGTAATGTGAGTTTTGTTTGGATATAGTGTGAAAAAACTGATTTTCAACTGTTTTTGTTGTTTGGATAGGTTGAATTATAATTGCTATTTGATGTGAAATTATTAAAATGGCTTGTAACTTAAAATTATAATTTTTTTGGCAAGAACTTAAAATTATATTAAAAATTTATTATATGATAAAATAGACAACAAAAATACTAAATTAGTATATAAAATATTTAAATTAAAATTATAATTAAAGAATTAAATAATATAACTTAAAGTTCAATATAATATCAACTTGAGTTTTTGAGTGAGTACCACAATTAATTTATATAGGTAAATATCTTAAATATTTTAATAAGTTATACTATGTGCACTAGTTTCTAATTTTTTGAAAATAAATCCATGACATTATTAAATGTGGATGGGGCTCAATTTTCCAACCCACTATCCTTTGGCACGCTCACCGCGGGGGAGGAGTGGGCTTACCCATTTTGTCTTCCCAAATATCTAATACTGCATACACTTGCTCTTGCTTTTTCAATACCAGAAAAATGTTTGTACCATTTCATTATGGAATCAAAAGAACATAAATTCACTATTCGGTCCTTTCACAAATGCTCCAACCTAGTTTAAATCAAACTATCCACCACAAACTTCTTGCTCTAGAAATCTCAAATCCTGCCATTAGTTCCAGGCCTCAATTTTGAGTTTCGGCTCTAAAAAAACCAGTTGCATGAGATCACTGATTCAATTGGAAAGAAAACAAAAAAATGCTGACAAAGAGCTATCAGTATGTGAACATTCTCATACCCATTGAGTTTTGATGGATATGATACCCGACATCCAATCACTCAGTGACACCATATTTTTTTCTATTTAAATATTTTAAAATAAAATTGAATATTGAACTAATTTTGCCTAGAATACCATACCCACCAAACTCTCGATAGATATGGAAGAATTTACCATCAAACATCCCCATCCCCTAGATATCATGACACGCTCGCTTAGGACTTCCAAATTTAAAATTCTTGGAAACTTTAGAAATTAAGCAAGTTATCAATGTTTCAAATTGGATAATAATAAAAAACTTTATGTAATAGTTGTCAATTTGGTGTTAGCTCAGTGGTAAGACCTTAGCCTTGTATCCTTAAGGTGCTGAATTCAAATTTCACAGTTGTAAAATGGTCAATTGTGCCACTTTGATTAATAAAATTTTCCATGTTGTAAACTTAATTTCAATAAATCTACTTAAGTTTTTCCTTTAGAAAAAGTTAATTGGTTTGTGGGACCAGTCCCACCACTTTCCTCTCAAAAATTTCAATATTATGTAATTTGTATTGATGATTTTACTTGTGATTTTATACGTCCTTTCTTAAATTCCAAGCTTTTGTTGAGAAACATTTTGATAGGAAGATCAAAACCTTTCAAACATTTCAACCACACTTGGGCCCTGTTTAGATTGGCTTATTTGGGCTTATCTACTAACATAAACACTTGTGAAACTATTTGGGAGAGCTTATGGAAACGGCTTATGACATGTTCATAAGCAGTTTTCAACTAATTTCCATAAGCCCTAAAATATAGCTTATGGAAACAACTCATGGCTTATAGAAAAATAGTTTAACATTTTTTTCATCGTTTATTTTAGAAACAACTTATGCATACACTTATATGATAAGCGCTTATGCCATAAGCGTTTAATTAAGCTGTTTATCCAAATGGGCCCTTGGTCTCCCATTCCTTGCCCACCTGGCTTCTAGAACTTGAAGTCAGACATTTCTTTGGTGGCATCACAATCTCTTAAATGTAATATGCACAAGTTCTTCTAACATGAGCTTGTGGATCATTCCGAATATTGTCGCTTATGTGGTTCTCTCTAGTATCTTACTTTCGCAAGAGCAAACATTAAACATGTTGTAGCAATCGAAAAATCCGAACAGATTCATCAAGTTTAGAAATGGAGCCCGCCAACAAAGATTAATTACAAGGGAAAATGTTGATAAATTGAGTTGGATAAGGGTCTTTTAGACTAGATTTGGGTTCGGTAGTCATTGCGCGTAGTGAATGTATTAATTAATTACAGAAAATTTACCTATTAATTAATTTTAAGAAAGTTTACCTATTAATTAATTACAGAAAAAATGTTAATTTTTAATATGCTTATTTTACTTTTTTACTACGAATTAAAAAAACGAAAGAAAAGAAAAGATTTAATAAAATGTATTTATTTTTGTCCTTGACAGGAGTGGGGCCCCGCTCCTACGTATCTCCTAGTGCGGTTGAAAATTCAAAGTTGCGTAGTTCTTGGGTAGAAGAAGTGTATTTTTTGGTGTTTTTTATTTATTGTTATATATATATATAGTGGTTTTAGGATTTTTGAGTTGTATCATTCATTTATCCTAAAACGAAGATTAATTTGATTGTACAACCGATTCGATCTCCTGTTTAAAAAATTAGACATTCATGAAAGTTTGTTCATAGGAACAACATTTTTATTTTTTGAATGAGAGATGTAAGAGAAAAGAAAATGGATTAGAGGTTTTGTTTTTTTAAAGAAAATGGTGCTGCATTTAGTAGAAAAACAAAAAAATTGGAACCCAAAGACTAGAGAGGAACTGACCTACAATGCAGGAGGGTATAATGTAAGTTAAATATGGGGTGTAAATAAGGATGAGTTAAGAATAAGTTAAAAAATGATAGTTAAAAAAAGTATTAATAAAATGAATAAATAAAATAAAAGGGGTGGCTTTTAAGTAACCAAGGGTTTCATTGCATTTGGAACCCTAGATTCCTTCTGTTGATGAAAAACAGCTGCAGTGGTGGGAGGGAGAGAGGGGGAGAGAGAATAGGACATGGTGGAAGTGGTTACAGCGACGGCTTGGACGAATGTGAATTCTATTTCTGCATTATTGTTTCTCGTCCTTCACTAATCTATCTTTGGTCTTAATTCCTTTAGTTTTGTTTTGGTTCATCTGTTTGATTGGTCTTAGTTCTACTTCTGATACGAGTAACACTAACTACTTCTGATACGACTAACACTAACTGTTAATCTGAGTAGGCTCCTAGGAAAGAGAGGTGAGTCACAATGGACACACTTAAATACCAAGTCTTTTCTAGGCAGAACTTTTCTCAAACAACACTGTTTTTTCAAAAATCAAGTCGGAGAGATTACTAGAATGAGTCGCGGACTAGGTCGCTCTCTTTAAGACGTTTCGTGGCACTGCTGAAAATTGTGCAAGCAGGCTATCAACCACAACGTCCCCAGGATAAAACAGCTCAGTCGAAACTGATACGAAAGTTCTGGTTTGTGGATTTGATTTTTAAAATCTGTTGCCTGAACCAAACAACTACGAGTTGATTTGGATTTGTTTGATTTTGACCCGAACACGAAAAATATCTGAACCAAACATATTGGTTGGGATTGGTTTGTGCCCGAACCACTGAACACCTCTATCGATCACATGAGACAAGACGATGTACACATAACTATTAATCGACAAATCATAATTCCAAAAAATTTTGCTTCCTTGATAAACCCTGCCCTCATCTAGTTTGTCTGGTTGTCGTATTAAGGATTTGAACACAGGCTGCCAGCAATTGCATTCCAGGACAGTGTCGTATGGAGTGCAAACACAACGTTGGTCTGGTTCCAATATATGGAATGGCATCGGGCAGATAAGGTGAAAATGCAGTTTGGCCTGGTGCAAGAAATACCAGATGATCAGCCCGTCTATTTGGACGCCCATCACAATATCGACATGCGAGGAAATGCAGACGAGGATTGGATAATAAGGCATGACGGCTGGATTTAATGCTTGATTGAAAGACAACGTAGACTTATTGTGGGTCAGTCGTTCTATGGAATATCGATGAACTCCCAAGAATATATGTGGTGGTTTCTAAACAATTCAAGGCCATACATTTCTAACGACAAACATTTAAGGGACCCATGAGGTAGTGCGGTGGGTGGTGTTGATGTGAAATTCAAGCAAGATCTTGAATATTAGGATCTTTTCCATGATTAGGTTTTCAATTTCTTGACTCAATGAACAAAAATAGGAACAATGAAGGAATTAAAACTCACAAAATGGAAAGGAAAGAAGATGGAGATGGAGTGAAGATCGCCACATCTAAGAAGAGATGATAAGATCGGTGCGTGATCACCACAAGGGAGATGAATAGCCCCTTGATAAGATCAATAGAGTTCATCCAAGAACCAAAGGAGAGAAAACTATGCTCTCAAAAATCACAATTCTATATCATCAAAAAACCCCTTCCAAAATGTTAAGTTTGCCATTATATACTATTGGCAAAAATACTAAGTGCACCACCCTAAGTTTCTAATCACAACCTAAAGCCTCAGAACAAATGCTAGGCTTCTAAAGAAAATACCTCAAAGTACATTTATTACAAATTACAAATAGAAAAGAAAACAAATCTAATATATGTTCTTAATAAGGAATTAGACACTAATGACTAAGACTTGGTAAATGGAGGTTTCATTAGATTCTCCTCTAATGGGAGTCAACAAAGCGCCAATCTTCCTCTCCATGTCCTCTTGAAGCCTCCGCGCTTTGCTCCTAGTCACTATCCCTTGTTGTACTTCATTTTCTTGATGTAAGAGGTCCTCATCATGCCCTCCTTCTTTAGAAGAACTCGCCCTCGAGTTAGGGTCCTCATCACCTACATCAAACAAAGTCAAGTCACTTACATTGAAAGTTGCACTTACCCCATAATTTCCGGGTAAATCAATTTTATATGCATTGTCCCCAATCCTTTCAAGGACTTGAAAGGGACCATCTCCTCTAGGTTGGAGCTTAGATTTCCTTTGTGAAGGAAACCTCTCCTTCCTTAGGTGCACCCATACCCAATCACCGGGTTCAAAGACAACCCTTTTTCTTCCTTTATTGGCTTGTTTTGCATAGGACTCATACTTATGTTCAATTTTAGCTTTGACCTTTTCATGCAACTTTTTAACAAATTCGGCCTTAGCCTTTCCATCACTATGAATTATGGAAGAATTAATGGGCAAAGGCAACAAATCAATGGGGGTAAGGGGATTAAAACCATACACAACCTCGAATGGGGAATGAGAAGTAGAACCATGTGGAACTCTATTGTAAGCAAATTCAACCATAGGTAAGCAATCCTCCCAAGCCTTAACATTATTTTTAAGAAAAGATCGAAGCAAAGTACCAAGAGTTCTATTTGTTACCTCGGTTTGTCCATCCGTTTGAGGATGACAAGAAGTAGAGAAAAGTAACTTGGTACCAAGCTTACCCCACAAAGTCCTCCAAAAGTGACTTAGGAATTTTGGATCTCGATCCGAAATTATGGTCCTAGGCACCCCATGTAGTCTTACCACTTCCTTGAAGAATAGATTTGCAATGTGGCATGCATCATCCACCTTGTGACATGGAATAAAATGAGCCATTTTTGAGAAACGGTCCACCACCACAAAAATGGAGTCGCGGCCATTCCTTGTCTTTGGGAGACCTAGCACAAAATCCATAGAAACATCCACCCAAGGTGTAGAGGGAATAGGGAGAGGGGTATATAATCAATGAGGCATGCTCCTAGATTTAGCCTTTCTACATGTAATGCATTTAGAACATACTTTATGCACATCATGTTTCATTCTAGGCCAATAAAAATGCTCATGCAACATCTCAAGTGTTTTATGCTCCCCAAAATGACCCATCAATCCCCCCTCATGCACTTCTCTTACTAACAATTCCCTAACGGAACATTTAGGAATGCAAAGTCTACTCCCCTTAAAAAGAAACCCATCATGCTTGTAATGCCCCTTAAATGCACCATGATCACAAGATGTATATATATTGGAAAAATCAACATCACAAGCATATAGTTCTTTCAAATGTTCAAAACCAAGAATCTTAGTTTCAAGAGAAGAAAGTAAAGCATGTCTCCTAGATAAGGCATCCGCAACTACATTGCTTTTGCCTTTCTTGTGTTTAATTACATAGGGAAATTGCTCCAAAAATTCAACCCACTTGGCATGCCTTTTATTTAATTTTCCTTGGCCTTTAAGAAACTTAAGAGATTCATGATCACTATGGATCACAAATTCTTTAGGAAACAAGTAGTGTTGCCAAGTTTGTAAGGCCCTAACCAAAGCATACAATTCTTTGTCATAGGTGGAATAATTCAAGGAGGCACCACTCAATTTTTCACTAAAATAAGCAATTGGGTGCCCCTCTTGCAATAAAACCGCACCTATGCCAATGTTGGAAGCATCACATTCTAACTCAAATGTCTTAGAAAAATTAGGCAAAGCTAGGATAGGAGCATTTGTCAATGTAGTTTTGAGCTCTTGAAAAGCTTGCTCTTGCTCCGTTCCCCACTTAAATGCCACATTTTTCTTGACAACATCATTCAAAGGAGAAGCCAATGTGCTAAAATTTTTAACAAACCGCCTATAAAAACTTGCTAGCCCATGAAAGCTCCTCACTTCACTCACATTCCTAGGGGTGGGCCAATCTTTGATGGCCTTGATCTTTTCCTCATCAACTTTCACCCCTTGGGAACTAACAACAAATCCCAAGAACACAACCTCACTTTTACAAAATGTGCATTTTTCTAAGTTAGCATATAAGTGTTCTTTTCTCAAAACTTCCACGACACTTTGTAAATGATTAACATGATCTTCTAGTGTCCTACTATATATGAGAATGTCATCAAAATAGACCACCACAAATTTTCCAATAAATTGCCTTAAAATATGGTTCATCAAACGCATAAAGGTACTTGGGGCGTTTGTCAAGCCAAAAGGCATGACTAACCATTCATATAGACCAAATTTGGTCTTGAATGCCGTTTTCCATTCATCCCCTTCTCTCATCCTAATTTGATGATAACCGCTTTTTAAGTCAATTTTAGAAAAATAGCAAGCACCATATATCTCATCAAGCATGTCATCTAATCTTGGGATTGGATGTCTATACTTAATGGTTATATTGTTGATGGCCCTACAATCGGTACACATTCTCCATGTGCCATCTTTTTTTGGTACTAAAATGACGGGCATAGCACAAGGGCTCAAACTCTCCCTTACCCATCCTTTTTCTAAAAGTTTTTCAACTTGTTTTTCAATCTCTTTTGTCTCTTCGGGATTACTTCTATAAGCAGGCCTATTTGGTAATGAGGCACTCGGAATGAGATCCATTTGGTGCTCAATACCCCTTATAGGAGGTAGGCCATGAGGTATGTCCTTGGGGAACACATCCTCAAAATCCTTTAAGAGATTTTCAACACATTTTGGCAATTCAAGAGAAGAATTAGGCAAGGACAAATCATTATAATACAAACAATATAGGGGTTGCCTACATGTCAAAGCTCTCTTGACTTCCTTCTCTCCTTAGATGTGGCGATCTTCACTCCATCTCCATCTTCTTTCCTTTCCATTTTGTGAGTTTTAATTCCTTCATTGTTCCTATTTTTGTTCATTGATGTGAAATTCAAGCAAGATCTTGAATATTAGGATCTTTTCCATGATTAGGTTTTCAATTTCTTGACTCAATGAACAAAAATAGGAACAATGAAGGAATTAAAACTCACAAAATGGAAAGGAAAGAAGATGGAGATGGAGTGAAGATCGCCACATCTAAGGAGAGATGATAAGATCGGTGCGTGATCGCCACAAGGGAGATGAATAGCCCATTGATAAGATCAATAGAGTTCATCCAAGAACCAAAGGAGAGAAAACTATGCTCTCAAAAATCACAATTCTATATCATCAAAAAACCCCTTCCAAAATGTTAAGTTTGCCATTATATACTATTGGCAAAAATACTAAGTGCACCACCCTAAGTTTCTAATCACAACCTAAAGCCTTAGAACAAATGCAAGGCTTCTAAAGAAAATACCTCAAAGTACATTTATTACAAATTACAAATAGAAAAGAAAACAAATCTAATATATGTTCTTAATAAGGAATTAGACACTAATGACTAAGACTTGGTAAATGGAGGTTTCATTAGATTCTCCTCTAATGGGAGTCAACAAAGCGCCAATCTTCCTCTCCATGTCCTCTTGAAGCCTCCGCGCTTTGCTCCTAGTCACTATCCCTTGTTGTACTTCATTTTCTTGATGTAAGAGGTCCTCATCAGGTGTTGTGGATGATCAAGAAGAAGAACCGACTATGCCAAAATCACCATCAATGTCAACCACGCGAATCAAACGTCGCAACCGTAACTGTAACTGTAGTCGACGTGCGCCACAAACTCAACGTGCAGCCCAAATTTCCCCAAGCTTAGAGGAAAGCCAACAGACTGTGCCTCATCGCCACTCTATCTCCTTAACGCCAACCCGTCAGGATTATGCGCCGTTCAACCAGTCAGTAGAACATGCGCCAGTCCAATGTTATCATTGGCATTCTAAAGCTTCGACCGATCCAAATTAGTTCTATAATCTATTTGGTGCCCACCCTAGTACGCCAGAATCATATGCATATCTTCGTTCGTTGGAGGAGCAAGTTGGTGCTAGTTCCTCATCAGATCAACAATACGAACAACCATCTGCCCCTACCCCGACTGAAGAAGAAATACGATCAGCACAACAATGTCCACGTTGTAACCACCGAGCACCACCATGTGGAACTGGCCAACGCTAATTTTTTGCTTTAAATTTTTTTGTAAAACCCTTGTAATTATCTGATATATCTTTTAAATAAATTAATATGTTATTTTAATTTTTTTACCATTAATTATATTGCATATTTTAAATTAATACTACTAATTTTTTATTTAACTTATTATGTTATTTAAATTTATTTCAATAAATATCAATTATTCAAAAAAACAAAAAAAAAAAACAAAGTTGAGATGTCCCATGGGGGGCACCATCTCAACTAAAAAAAAAAAGTGTTGAGAAGTTCCTATGGGAGGGGGGCTACTTCTCAACTAAATATAAAATGTGCCCTAGTTTGGTAAATAAATTAAAAAGTGTGCTATTTTAGTAATTTTTTTTGGTGCTACAGCTGTTTTTTTCCAGAAAAAAATGCAGGCATATAAAAGAAAGTAGAGAAAAGCATGCACCGACCCAGAAAGAAACAATAATCGCGAATGAACGCGCAGAATCACGAATGCATGCACATAAATTAGACAATAAATCGACCCAAAAACAAAATTGTGATCGCTGAAGTCGCCAGCCAACTGCAAACGCAAAACACACAAACGGTGACGGCGGAATAGCAAACACAAAGAGAACAGTTGCATGGCACGATGAATGACACATAGAACCATCATCCATCGTTGCTCATAACCATGAGGGAAAAATGCAAAGATAGGGAGGGGGGAGAGAGAGAGAGAGAGAGAGAGAGAGAGAGAGAGGGTCGGGACACTACCATAAAGAAATAAAATAGAAGAGAGGGATCAAAGAACAAAAGAGAGGGAAGAAGAGAGGGCATACATTGTTGAGCAGCAGCTTGAGAGCAGAGAGCAATGAAGATAGGCACGTGAGAAGGAACGCGTATTTCTAAAACTGAAATGTTAATTGTAAAACGTAATTTTTGGGTTTCGAGATTTGGCTAAAAATTGTTTAAAAATAAGGTAATCAATTTAACCCCATTTTATCCGTACAATTTTTGTTTTGAAATTTGAATGTTAAAATCAAAAACAAGAAACATACAACCACTCCGAATGAACCCTTCAAATTTCTCATTTTTAGAGCTTAAGCGATACTGACAATAAGCTACTTTACCCTTCAAATTTCTCAAATTTTGCCCAATTTGTTTCGCTCCTTACCCTCTTCTCTTCGTTTGTGTTTAAAAATTAGTGAATTAGGACCCTGATTTCGAGTCTTTAAATTCTAGCTTTTTTCTCCTCCGCACTGAATTGAAATTCTAGCTTTTTTCTCCTCCGCACTGAATGATTTTTACTCTTTATTTATATTGAAATTCTTTGTTTGATTTTATTTTGCTTTGCTTCCTTTATTGAAATTAGGTTTAGGGATGAACAGGGAAGCTATTGTGATGAAAATTGTTGCGGCTGAATTTTCCTTTTTGATAGAAGCTTGGTGTTCATCCACGCTCTTAGCCAACCTTGAGTAGGGATCTAAAGAATCACGAAGATTCCTCGATTAATGAATCAAGTCAAGACAAATCAAAATGACTTTTGGAATCAAATTTGTTTGAACAATTGCCTTAATTCATGCAGTCAAATCAAATAATGTCTATAAAGTCACTTAATGCTATTTCCATATATGTAATATTTTAGGTTAGAGAAATCAAGCTGAAGCATAAACTTGCTCTTGCTCATTTAATATCAAAATAATATCTGCTCCATTTTCATTTTCATTAAACATGTTTGTCTATTTTATTTTAATTCTACTCGTCGATTTCCTAATTAAATTGTGACACATCTTAAGAATAGTTATAATTTTTAGTTTTAGAGGAGATGAATTTTATATCTCAATTTTAAAATGTTGTCTTCAACAATTCATTATAAATTACTTTTCACTGAAAGTAAATTACTAGTGTTTGGTTTGCGCTAATTAAATAGAAGGAAAATGGGAGAAAACACAAGAAAATGGGGGGAGGGGGAGGTTAATTGGTTTAATTTATTTTCGTAAAATGGCTTTTCTCAAAGTTTTTTCACGAAAAATTGCTTATAACAAGCTATAAAACAAGTAAACAGTTGAGAGAGGGAAAGAAGAATACCACAAATGATTTTATTTTGGTTCACCACTTTCTTGTAGCTACCTCCAGTTCCTTCAATACACTTGAAAAACTTTTCCATTAGGTTTTAACAAATGTTTACAAAACTCAAAAGTATCTCCTGCCTACTTTGGCTATACTCTCAACTTCTTATAACGACTTGACCTCAAACCTCTAAGGAAAATGCTACTATTGGTCGGTTTGCAAATCAATCAAATAAAAAAATTAGAGGCTCTCTCTCTCTCTCTCTCTCGATGAGAGGTTTTACAAACCATAAAGTCAAAGTAGACCCTGCTAAAAACAAGAGATGGTTCGGCTAGAAGACAAGGTTTGAGTAGACTCTTCTAACAAGGTTCAAAGTAGACTGTGCTAGAAAGGTTTTAAGTAAATTGTGCTAAAGCATCATGAGTAGGTTTTGAAAGATTGCAAAAAAGTGCAAAAGTATAGTAAAGAAGTATCAAAACAAGTGGGAAACATGTTAAATAGTGTATCAATAGATATATCATCATTGGGCCTTTATTTACAAGTGAAAAGACAATTGAAACAAGTAGTGAGTGGGTTGTTTTTGTGCTTAAATAGATTCTGCATTTTCCACACCATCATCTAACTTATGAACCGACTCAACTCGTGGATCGTCACTGTTGGAGTCATTTCAGCCCATAATTTCGATGTTCATCCACTCTAAGAGTGTCTATCAATTGATATGAATTAACAATAAGATGTTCATCCCAAGTAGGTAGCTCAGTTGGCAAGCTAAGGGATACCGAATAAATGCACCAAAAGAGTGCAATAAGGAGGTCCCAGGTTCAAACCCCGAAAACTAACATTCTCCCACCCCCATTAATAACATTCCTTATAAAAAAGGTGTGGAGAGAGTCAAACTTGAGGACTACCAAGTTCCCTCACGCTCTCACCTATTCTCCTTCTACTCACTTTAGATTATTTGTGCTTAAACACTTAGGGAAGTGTTTCACTTGTTTTATTGACTGTATTAACTTAATTAAGCGTAAGCAAGCTATTATAGATCCCAAATGCCATTGCAATATTCTTGACCATGTATTTCTACCATGTTAACTAGGGTATGAGTGTTGATGAGAAAATAAGAGGTGTGTTGTTCTATCAAGCTACTTAGAATGAGTGGGTTTTGGTAAGAAAATAGTGGGAAGAAGATGTAGGAGAAAGCCTATAGAGGCTATGCAAAAGAATACTTGAAGGAAACTTGAAGAGGTTGTGTGAAGTAATACTAAAAAGGAGCCTAGAGAGGCTTTATGAAAGAACACATCATTTGTATGTCATTAAGTGAATAGTGAAAAAATCTCATTGATGGTGATGACTCGACGTAGTCTAAGTTTGAGGTGAACCAGGATAAAAAGGCACTGTATAGGATAAAATAACATCCATCTTCATCTCTTGATAAGACTTAGCCTCCATTTCAACATCCACCTTTCCTCTATCAAAATATAACCTACATAAGATTTTTGCAATCTCCTTCCCAGTGATGTGTCACAATAAATTTCCAATCAAACTAACAACTATCTAACAATTATACCAAGATTCACGCTTACACTTAAACACTTTATCAATCATCTTTAACAATATTTTCCCCAAACTTAATAAGGTCAAATGATGCATGACAAAGGCACATACATGACTGGGTTTACCTTTGAAACTCCTCAAGATCATAAGGTTAAGGTTGGACCCGTCGTGGTTAGGATTGGCTAGGAACATCCTGCAATTGATAACTCAAATCTCGTCATCGGTACACAAAGCCAGGAACCTCATTCATGGTTATCTTGGATGATAAGTGTTACCAAGATCATTTAGCTTATTCACATTTATTTATTTAAGAATAAAAATGTCACTCCGCTCACCCATTGTCTTACTCGCAACTTCACTTCTAACACATTTCATAATCTACGTTCACTAATTTCTATCGCATACAATATTCTTTAGAGTATGTTTTGATTTACTTATTTGAGCTTATCTACTGACATAAACACTTGTGAGATTGATTAAGAGAGCTCACAGAAACAACTTATGACATGTCCATAAGATGTTTCCAGCTTATTGTCATAAGCTCATTGTGATAGCTTATTAAAACAACTTTAGCTTATATGAAAACAATTTAACTTTGTTTTATATTTTAATTTAGAAATAATTTATTATTATTATTATTATTATTATTATTATTTCTTCTCATTTATTATTTTTTTCACAAAAAAGTGAGACAAAAAAACACTTCAATATGATATTTTCATCATTCATCTTCATTACAAAATAGTTTTTTTTTCAAACACCCCCTTCAAATTGGTAAAACGTCTTAAATACCCCCACTTTTTTTGTCCTTCGTTCTTTTTTTTTTGCACTTTCATCATGTTCAGTACCATAACACTGTACGTTAAAATATTTTACACATAACAAGTTGAATATCAAGGTACCGAACCTGTCTGGTAGGCTACAAAGTGTATTACACACGAAACATCACACAACCATACCTTGGTACCCTACTGATTCGTATGCAGAATCATGTTTAACAAATAAGGGAAAAAGAGGTGGTTGTGGTTAGAGAGAGGTGGTGGTGGTGAGAGGGAGGTGTTGGTAGTGATTAGGAGATGGTGGTTGTTGTAGTGAGAGGGAGAAGGATGTCGTGATGATAATGGTGAGAGGGAGGCGGCGATTAGAGGGAGGTGGTGGGGTGAAAGGAATGTTGTGGTGGTGGTGAGTGAGCGGCAGTAGTGGTTATGGTGAGAGGAACAAGGAGGTGGTGGTTAGAGTAAGCAAAAAGTAGGAAAATGAAAGTAGGGATATTTTGGAGGTTTTAAAAAAATTGGAAAAGTATAAGAGGGTGTGCAAGAAGAAAACCTACAAAATATAAAGGTGAGATGAAAAAATAATGATTAAAAAATTATTTTATCAAAAAAATGATTAAGAAAATTATGAAATGATGATTAGAGTGGAGAACAAGAAAGCAAACAAGAGAAGCCCACAATGGCAAACCACAAAAACCTAGGGGCAAAAAGGTAAAAAGCAAATAACCTCCGTTTACAAGAACCCCCGCTGTTGAAACAAAAAATTCACGACTCACGCTCACTCCTCACTATTTATATTCCTCTCCCTTCACACAGAACCCAAATTTGTGTGTAGAAAGTAAACAAAATTCTCAACCCCACTCCCTCTCTCTTCTTCTGGGGTTTCTCTTCGTTCTTTTCCTTCTCGCGTCCTCTTCAATTCGCACTTCGGATGCGTATATATACACCTAACTCCTTTCTCTCTCATCATTTCTCAGGTATACCTTTATCGTTTCCATAATCGCGAATTTCACGAACTTGATCTAGTTTAACGATGATTCCGTTATCGTTTTCACTAACTTTTCGTGTTTTTGGAATTCGATTACGTTAATCGCGGATTAAGCGTGTAATCTGTTATATAAGCTTAGTTAATCTGATTATTAGTATTATTAATTATTAAATTATTACTGATTTTATTTTAATTTGATTTTGATTTTTAGGTAGTGGTTCAGTGTAGAGAAGTTGAGGTGAGATGACAACCCTAAGATCGAGTTGGCCATCGAGGTTGCGGCAACTTCTATCGAGCGAGGGTGTCATTGGTCCTTCTATCAAGTTGGACTCTGAGCCCGTGAGTTTACTTTCTCTCTCTTTGTTACTCACCGTTTCATGAAATTGTGATATTTGTGAATAGGGTTTATTAGGGTTAGGTTTTTAACTGAAGAGTTAATCTCATTATGATTTTTATCTGTTTATTCATTTTGTATTCTTATTATGTGGTAATTTAACTATTCTGCACTTTTAAAAGCTTGTGCACATTTGTAAGGTTTTTTTTTTGGGCTTATGTCATTATGAAAATTGTGGCCTCTAAGATGAGGCACCAACTATAGCTCTCATTCTTAAGTGATGAAAAATACCTGCGATTACATGTTGCTACTTGTTTTTCTAGTGGCCAAATTATTAAATGATATCTCAACAACGTGGAATACCAGGTTACAATATGAAATCTCAGTCATTTACAGTTAATTTGACTGGTACATCGCTAAGGGACTTAATTAACACCTCACCCTAGAAGCCTAATAGTTCTTTATATATTCATGAGATGTCAAGATGTCTTTATAACTATAAAGTATAGACACCTCTGAGATTAGGCGTGTCAGTGTCCGACACTCGTGCGACATGTCTCCGACACCCCAGACAAGTGTCGCAAAAGAATCTTTTTTTCTTCTTTGCTTCGACACATCTTGGACACTTCTGTGACAATCATTGAAGAGGTTGAAAACATTAAATTTGATTACATCATTTTTAACTTTTTGGTATAATAAATGGAGAATGAATCTGAAAAACTATCATATTCTGTTTAAGAATTTTTTTTGTTATGAAAGATATGGTTCAATTTAGATCTTTTAAATATAATGTTCATATTTTATTAAATTATAATAAATAAATAATTAAATATGTATCAGTGTTGGTGTCCCATACTTTATTAATTAGCAGTGTCGACGTGTGCGTGTCCGTGTCGTGTCCGTGCTTCATAGTTTTATAAGCTCATCAGAATAACATATAGAAAAAGTTTATATAGAGTTTATGCGAAGTTCATGTAGCATTTTTCTTTTAAAGTGTAGTAATGGCATATACATAAACTTTATTTGATAAGCACTTAATTATGCTATTTACCCTAACATCCTTTTATGTTTGCTTTTCAACTCTTACTCTATTGTATCTTACTGTTTGCTTTATTTTGCTAGTAAGACTTGAAAGTGGCACTGTACAGTTTACACCCAAAAAGCTGTTGTTTCATATGTGTATATTTTGTATTTGTATTTGCATAGCATTTTTGTTTTAATAAAGTCAGTGAATGATTTTATGCAGAGGGAAGATAAACAATATACATCATTGTTGGTAATTTTGAGTATCGTGAGTGTTTAATTACTGATGTATCCATACGTTGTGCATTTGAATGCTATTTGTTTGCATGAAGCCCATATGTGTTATTAGTTTTATAATGAAGGTCCTTTTCTCGATAAGTTTTCTATGTTGACTTCTAAAAAAAAAACTAACTTTCTTATGCTTTGCTTGAGAGGCAGAATTTGTAGCTTGATAGAAACCAATGATATGCGTGACAGTATAAAAAATGATGAGAAAGTGTTTTGAGCGAAACTGAAACCAGAAGCCTGATATTGCCTTGGTAACTATCCATATAAGGAATATCTGTGCTACATTTATAGTTACACTGTCCAGTGCTCACAACCAACTGAAACTAACCTTCCCCCACAGCTATGGAAACAGTTAACCGAGTCTGCATAAAGCAGAAGCTTATAGCCGAAGTTCTATACTTCTATATACTGAAGGAGCGTAGTTATTCCAACATATCTTGTGCAAACATATTCTTTCAACTTTCCATTTTTTAATTGGAAATAGCTTATTTAAATAGTAAGACGAGTTATTAAATTTTGCTTCAGATAAGACACATTGTCAGAAAAGTTAATATTGCTTGTGATCAAATCAATTATCTTTGGTGTAGAATTTGCTGATTGTTGCCCTACTGTTTTGATAGTATGTATTTTGTTTATTGGTGGACTAATGGGTTTGAGTGGCATAGTGAACTATTTGAGTTTGGTCTGAGATCGGCTGGATAGGGAGTTGTCTCAAAACTATCTACCCCTAATTATGAAAGTTATGAAGCAAGATTATTTTGGTTTCGAGAATATGTATTTAATTTTTTAAAAGTTTTTCTTTTGGCCTAACAAGAGAAGTAATAAACTGCAATATGTCCATTTAATAATACCTCCGAGGCTCCTTGGATCCATTTTTATGGTGTCCCAAATTGCTTAACACAGAATAGTTAAGTAGTAATTAGGTATAGTTGTTCTCCTATGTCTCTAAGCATCTATTTATTGCAAGTTTATGAAATGGTGCATGTTCCATAAGCATACTGGTCCGTGAAAAATACTTGTAGGTAGCATGCCATTGTGATTTGTGACATATTTCTTGGCTATTCTCTGTTTCTAGCCTTAGTTTACATGCATCTTATGCACTTAAGTTGGACTTATGTACAATGAAATCTTAGGTTTTGGTAGTGTTTGCTTATACATGAGCCTGTTTGTCCATGTATCTACTCTAATATAATCAAAACATATGTCAGCACATTTACATTTTTAGACATCTTACAAATTTGACATTTGTCACAAAATAGGGGTAAAAACGTAATTTTACCACTAAAAGACAAAAAACTGCAACTTTTTCCAACTTTGTTAGCAAAACATTTTACTTTTTAATTCTGTTTTCTTTTCAACTGTTTTTTTAAAAACATTTTTTACTTTTCTTTTAATTCTTTTTTTAAAACAGTTTTTTTTAAAAATGTTTTTTTTAACTTCTTTCATACTTTTTATTCTCAGTTTTTTTTCAATTTTTTTTGTCAAAAACATTAAATATTTTCTTCCCCGTTTTTTACTAAAAAAATTATTCCCTATTTTTATTATCTAATCAAACTACTCAAGTTAATCATTTCTTTTGACAATGGAAAAATTTATCATTTTAACTTCTATTCATTGTCAAAAAAAAGACGTACATTTAGTTTAAAATTAATTTTTCTTCACAAAATTAAATTATTAAATTAATATTTTACTCAACAATTAAATAATCAAAAATTTACTATTTACTATAATCTCTCTATTAAAATCAATGAATTTAACCACTGAGAATTTTAAAAAAAATTAACCACAATTATAAGAAATACTGATATCTCATTTTCATTGTTCTTCATTTTTACTCCATTATTCACATTATAAGAAATACTGATTTTTTTAAACTTTTTCAAACACAATTATTTTAATAAATATGAAAATATAGCTTTTTATCAAGTTTTTCTATTTTTTTAATTATATTTTGCAACTTTCAACGTATATTTAATCATATAGAAAAATATGAGTTAACATGTGGCAACGGGAGCAGCAACGAGAGACTGACAATAAGATCGGCAACTAGACCGGCAACGAGAGTGCCAACTGGAGTGGCACTGATAAACTTAACGAGAGTGCCAACGGGAGTGCCAACAGGAGGAGGGCCAACGGGAGGAGTGCCGACGGGGATGCAAACGGAAGGACCAACGGGAATGCATATTTTACCTACTTTTACTCCATTATTAACATTATAAGAAATACCGACTTTTTTTAAAACTTTTTCAAAAACAACTATTTTAATAAATTTGAAAATATAGGCTTTTATCAAGTTTTTCTCTTTTTTTAATTATATTTTGCAACTTTCAACGTATTTATAATTTCATAGGAAATTATAACAGATACGGTATCACCCGTGCGTATGCAGGGTAAAATACTAGTTGAAGTGAAAATACCTATGATTGAAAAAGTTACCTGGAACTCATACTGGCATGGGTAGCCTCTTTAATACCATTGCCCATATATCTGAGTACGTAAAAATCTGCCCTTACCTGTTGCCTACACTTTAACAATAAAAAAACAATGATAATTAAAAAACAATCCAAAGATATTTTGAATATATTCATAAAACACTTAAGAATTGGAGTATTTAACTAAAACATAAAAAGCTAGTAAATATAACCAAAAAAAATCCAAAACAGTAAATTTATAATAAAGTAAGTATAGACTTAGAATAAGAGTCTTGAAAAGATTGCAAATGCTTGTCTTTGATGCTCCCAGGTTTAGAAATTTAGAACTTCTAGACTAGTTTTGTTTTTTTAGAATTTTTTGTCATGGTTAAAATTGTAGTGGGTGTGCTAGGGGTGGAGGTTGTTTGCAGGTTGGGGTGGGTACCATAGTATTTGCATTTGCGGGTAATCACTCGGATAAGTGCCCATTGTGCGGGTAATTACCCCACCCGTAGTGGACTTTCTTCACTGGCAAGTTCATCAGGCTGTTTTAAATTGTCAGTGATCCATTTGATGGGTATACCTTTTTTGGTAGAATTATTGTTCGGTGGTTATGATTTTCTTTTTCTATAAGTTCGATTAATACTGTTGTTCCCCAGTCAATATTGATTATTGTGGACAATTCATGAAGTCAAATAAGTATTTACTTCAAGGAGAAAACTTAGTAGCAGTTCCATAGGTGTGGTTGGTACTGTTTTCTAATCACACAATGACACACAAATTAGTTTTTTAAAAAATAACTAAAATGTAATTAATATAAATAATACAAATAATAAATCCACATGTCATAGCGTGATTGGAAAACAACACCAACCGCACCTTTGGAACAACTTCTAAGTTTTTTCCTTTACTTCAACTGCATGTGATAATTTATGTATGTATTTTTAGATTCATTTGTCTGTATTTTTCATGTTTCTGATTGCATGTGTAATTATATCTATACACGTATTGTCATTTGTTTCCGGCCTTATCCTTCATTTAATGTCATCTAAATCTGGTGATTTATTGTTTCCAGCCTCCCAAGATCAAAGCCTTCATTGAGAAGGTCATCCAGTGTCCGTTACAAGATATAGCTATACCACTCTCTGGCTTTCGGTGGGAGTACAGTAAGGTAATATTATTGCAATAGTTTGCATGTTTTGCTGTCAAGTAATTTATTCTATTTTCCCAATGTCTTATACATTGTTTTCACATCAGGGGAATTTCCATCACTGGAGACCATTGTTTCTTCATTTCGATACCTACTTCAAGACTTATTTGTCGTGTAGAAAGGACCTGACATTGTTAGATAATGTAGAAGATGACAGCCCATTACCAAAGCAATCAATTCTACAAATATTACGGGTGATGCAAATGATTTTAGAGAACTGTCCAAACAAGAGTTCGTTTGATGGCATAGAGGTTAGTTGGACAGCAATTGTGGCTTATTTAAGTCTGGTCTCTTAATTATTTATTTTAGTCAAATGGTTCATTCATCTATGTTCACAACTATTTTTTAACACTTCCTCTGTATTTTCTCAGCATTTCAAGCTTTTGCTAGCATCAACGGATCCTGAGATTCTTATTGCTACTCTAGAGACTCTCTCCGCACTTGTAAAAATTAATCCCTCTAAGCTTCATGGAAGTGCAAAGACGGTTGGCTGTGGTTCAGTGAACAGCTATCTCTTGTCCCTAGCACAGGGATGGGGAAGCAAGGAGGAAGGCCTGGGATTGTACTCTTGTGTATTGGCAAATGAGAAAGCCCAAAATGAAGCACTGTGCCTGTTTCCTTCTGATGAGGTTGGTTGTGATCAATCCAATTGTCGCATAGGTACAACCCTTTATTTTGAATTACATGGACCCAGTGCACAAAGCGAAGAACAGCGTGCAGAAACATTATCCCCTGGCTTGAGAGTTATACATATGCCAGATTTGCACCTCCGCAAAGAAGATGATTTGTCATTATTGAAGCAATGCAATGAACAATATAACATTCCTTCAGAGCTCAGATTTTCATTGCTTACTAGAATCAGATATGCTCATGCCTTTCGGTCTCCTAGAATATGCAGGCTTTACAGCAGGATTTGCCTACTTTCTTTCATTGTGCTAGTCCAATCTGGTGATGCTCATGAGGAACTTGTGTCCTTTTTTGCTAATGAACCGGAATATACAAATGAATTAATTAGAATTGTACGATCTGAAGAAACTATATCTGGATCTATCAGAACACTTGCAATGCTTGCATTAGGAGCCCAGTTAGCAGCGTATACTTCATCACATGAACGGGCACGAATACTTAGTGGATCTAGTATAAGTTTTACTGGTGGGAACCGCATGATACTCCTGAATGTTCTACAGAGGGCTATCTTGTCATTGAAAAGTTCTAGTGATCCATCATCCCGCGCCTTTGTTGAGGCACTTCTTCAGTTCTATTTGCTCCATGTGGTTTCAACCTCAACTTCTGGGAGTAGTATTAGAGGTTCTGGCATGGTACCTACATTCTTGCCACTTCTGGAGGATTCTGATCCTGCACATGTTCATCTAGTCTGTTCTGCTGTTAAAACCCTTCAGAAGCTGATGGATTATAGTAGCTCGGCTGTATCTTTGTTCAAAGAGTTGGGTGGCATTGAACTTTTGGCACAGAGATTACAGAAAGAGGTACACAGGGTCATTGGTTTTGTTGGAGAAAATGATAGCATGTCTCTCACCGGTGAAAGCTCAAGGCATGGTCCCGATCAGTTGTACTCCCAGAAGAGGCTCATAAAGGCCTCTCTTAAGGCACTTGGTTCTGCAACATATGCGCCTGCAAACTCCACCAGATCTAACTTTTCTCAGGACAATTCATTACCTGCTACTCTACGCTTGATATTTCAGAATGTAGATAAGTTTGGAGGTGACATTTATTACTCAGCTGTTACTGTCATGAGCGAAATAATCCACAAAGATCCGACTTGTTTCTCTGTTCTGCATGATATGGGTCTTCCTGATGCTTTTTTGTTGTCAGTTGGATCTGAAATACTTCCTTCATCAAAGGCGTTGACATGCATTCCCAATGGTCTTGGGGCCATTTGTCTCAATGCCAAAGGGTTAGAGGCTGTTAAAGAATCTTCATCACTGCGGTTCCTTGTTGATATTTTTACCAGCAAAAAGTATGTCTTAGCTATGAATGAGGCAATTGTTCCGTTGGCGAATGCTGTGGAGGAACTTCTACGTCATGTATCTTCATTGAGAAGCACTGGTGTTGATATTATTATTGAAATCATCCATAAGATTGCATCTTTTGGGGATGGAAATGGTATTGGATCTTCTGGAAAAGCTAATGAGGGTACTGCAATGGAAACAGATTCTGAAGTCAAAGAAAATGAAGGTCGTTGCCTTGTAGGCACGTCATCTTCAGCTGCAGAAGGCATGAGTGATGAGCAGTTTATTCAGCTATGTGTCTTTCATTTGATGGTATTGGTTCACAGGACTATGGAAAATTCTGAAACATGTCGGCTGTTTGTGGAAAAATCAGGAATTGAAGCATTGTTGAAGTTGGTATTACGATCCACTGTTGTGCAATCCTCAGATGCCATGTCTATTGCTTTACATAGCACCATGGTATTTAAGGGATTTTCTCAACATCACTCCACTCCTCTGGCACATGCCTTTTGTTCTTCTCTTAGAGAGCACTTGAAGAAAGCATTAGCTGGGTTTAGTGCAGCTTCAGAACCTTTGTTGCTGGATCCCGCAATGACAACTGATGGTGGCATCTTTTCTTCACTTTTTCTTGTCGAGTTCCTTCTCTTCCTCGCTGTATCGAAAGACAACCGTTGGGTGAGTGCATTGCTTACAGAATTCGGAAATGGCAGTAAGGATGTTCTTGAAGACATTGGGCGTGTCCACCGTGAAGTTCTGTGGCAAATTGCTCTACTTGAAAATAAAAAGCACGGGATTGAGGAAGATGGTGCTTGTTCTTCTGATTCACCACAGGCAGAACGGGATGCAAGTGAAACTGAGGAGCAAAGGTTAAATTCTTTCAGGCAGTTTCTTGATCCATTGTTGAGGAGGAGGACATCAGGATGGAGTGTTGATTCTCAGTTTTTTGACCTTATAAACCTGTATCGAGATTTGGGCCGATCTACTGGTTCTCAACGTAGATCAAATTCTTCTGGGCCAAACATGCTGTCAAGTTCCAGTAATCAGTTGCATCATTCTGGGTCAGGTGATAATGCTGGGACTGCTACTAAGAAAGAATCTGACAAGCATAAGTCATATTATACTGCTTGTTGTGACATGGTCAGATCACTTTCATTTCACATTACCCATTTGTTCCAAGAGTTAGGAAAAGCAATGTTACTACCTTCTCGGCGGCGTGATGATATTGTGAATGTAAGTCCTGCTTCAAAATCAGTGGCTTCTACTTTGGCATCTGTTGCTCTAGATCACATGAATTTTGGGGGCCATGTTAATCTTTCGGGGACAGAAGAATCCATATCAACAAAGTGCCGGTATTTTGGGAAAGTGATTGATTTTATTGATAGTATTCTGATGGAGAGGCCAGATTCATGCAATCCTGTTCTGCTGAATTGCATGTATGGACGTGGAGTTATTCAATCTGTATTGACCACCTTTGAAGCTACAAGTCAGCTGCTCTTTGCAGTTAATCGGGCCCCTGCGTCGCCTATGGATACTGATGATGCAAATGCAAAGCAGGATGACAGGGAAGATACAGATTCGTGGATTTATAGTTCTTTAGCTAGTTATGGGAAGCTGATGGACCATCTAGTAACCTCTTCTTTTATATTATCATCATTCACAAAGCATTTGCTTGCACAGCCCATTACAAATGGTGACACACCTTTCCCAAGGGATGCTGAGACTTTTGTTAAGGTCCTCCAATCCAACGTGTTGAAGACAGTGCTTCCTGTTTGGACTCATCCCCAATTTGTTGACTGTAGTCATGAATTTATTTCTGCAGTTATCTCTATCGTTAGACATGTCTATTCCGGGGTTGAAGTAAAAAATGTAAATGGCAGTGGTGGTTCTCGTGTGACTGGGCCGCCTCCTAATGAAACAACTATTTCAACCATTGTAGATATGGGTTTTTCCCGGTCTAGAGCAGAAGAAGCCTTGAGGCAAATTGGTTCAAATAGTGTAGAGTTGGCAATGGAGTGGTTGTTCTCACATCCCGAGGAGGTACAAGAAGATGACGAACTTGCCCGTGCACTTGCCATGTCCCTTGGGAACTCTGAATCAGACACGAAGGATGCAGTTGCAAATGTAAATGCAAATGATCAGCAACTTGAAGAAGAGATGGTCCAACTTCCTTCTGTTGATGAGTTGTTATCTACTTGTACAAAAATTCTGATGAAAGAACCCCTTGCTTTTCCTGTCCGAGATTTACTAGTGATGGTCTGCTCTCAGAATGATGGTCAGCATAGATCTAGTGTTGTCATATTTATTGTTGATCGGATCAAAGAATGTGGTTTGGCTTCTAGCAATGAAATAAAGCTGACTATTCTTTTTCATGTTCTTGCGTTGATTCTTAATGAGGATATTGTGGCGCGGGAGGCTGCTTCTAAGAGTGGATTGATCAAAATTGCCTCTGACCTACTCTATCAGTGGGATTCTAGTCTTGATAGTAGGGAGAAGCTGCAGGTGCCAAAATGGGTCACAGCTGCTTTTCTTGCATTAGACAGGTTGTTGCAAGTTGATCAAAAATTAGATTCTGAAATAGCAGAGCAGTTGAAGAAAGAAGTCGTGAATAGCCAGCAGGGATCAATTACTATTGATGAAGATAGGCAAAACAAGTTACAGTCTGCCTTCGGACTCTCTATGAAGTATGCAGATATACATGAGCAGAAGAGACTTGTCGAGGTTGCTTGTAGTTGCATGAAGAATCAACTTCCCTCAGACACAATGCATGCTGTTCTGCTACTATGTTCCAACCTTACAAGGAATCATTCTGTTGCTCTTGCCTTTTTGGATGCCGGTGGTTTAAGTTTACTTCTTTCTTTGCCAACCAGTAGCCTCTTCCCTGGGTTTGACAATGTTGCTGCTGGCATTGTCCGCCACGTTCTTGAAGATCCACAAACACTCCAGCAAGCAATGGAATCTGAGATAAAACACAATCTTGTAGCGGCGTCCAGCCGGCATCCGAATGGAAGGGTCAATCCTTGCAATTTCCTTTTAAATTTAACTTCTGTGATTTCTCGGGATCCAGCAATTTTTATGCAAGCTGCTCAATCTGTGTGCCAAATTGAAATGGTAGGTGAAAGGCCATACATTGTGTTGCTGAAAGATAAAGACAAAATGAAGGATAAAGAAAAGGAGAAGGATAAATCATTGGACAAAGATAGAACACAGAATAGTGATGGGAAGGTTGATGTGGGACAAACAAATGCAGCAGCTTCTGGGAATGGCAATGGCAAAATTCATGATTCAAATACCAAGAGTGTCAAAAGTCATAGAAAACATACTCAAAGTTTTACCAATGTGATTGAACTTCTTCTTGAATCTATTTGCACTTTCGTTCCCCCCTTGAAGGATGACATTTCCCTTGATGTTCTTTCCGGCACCGAAGCATCAAGTGACATGGACATTGATGTCTCTATGGTTAAGGGAAAAGGAAAAGCAGTTGCCACTGCGTCTGAGGGGAATGAAACAAATAGTCAGGAAACATCTGCATCACTTGCAAAGATTGTCTTTATTTTGAAGCTTTTGACAGAGATATTATTGATGTACTCATCGTCAGTTCATGTTCTACTTCGGCGAGATGCCGAATTGAGCAGCAATAGGGGAACTTCTCAAAAGAGTCCTTTTGGCTTAAGTATGGGTGGCATATTCTACCACATTCTTCATAATTTTCTTCCATATTCTCGAAACTCTAAAAAAGATAAGAAAGTTGATGGTGATTGGAGGCAAAAGCTAGCAACCAGGGCTAACCAGTTTATGGTGGCTGCTTGTGTTCGTTCTGTAGAGGCAAGGAAGAGGGTTTTTAGTGAGATTAGTTATATCATCAATGAATTTGTTGATTCATATCATGGCTTTAAGCCTCCAGGCAATGATATTCTGGTTTCTGTTGATCTGATTAATGATGTTTTGGCTGCTCGCACACCCACTGGTTCAGGCATCTCAGCGGAGGCCTCTGCCACTTTTATTGATGCTGGTTTGGTTAAATCATTCACCCGCACTCTCCAAGTTTTGGACCTGGATCATGCTGATTCATCTAAAGTTGCAACTGGTATTATTAAAGCTCTTGAGTTGGTTACCAAGGAGCCTGTCCATTCAGTTGATTCTAATGCAGGAAAGGCAAAACCTTCTGATCTACATCACCCTGGAAGAGTAGATAATACTGGTGATATGTCTCAGTCAATGGAAATGACTTCTCAAGCCAATCACGATTCTATTCAAGCTGACCAAGTTGGGTCTTACACAGGTCAAACCTATGGTGAGTCTGAAGCTGTTACTGATGATATGGAACATGATCAAGATCTTAATGGGAGCTTTGCTCCTGCTAATGACGATGATTACATGCATGAAAATTCCGAGGATGCAAGAGATCTGGAAAATGGAATGGAAAATGTGGGTCTACAATTTGAAATCCAACCTCATGGGCAAGAAAATCCTGATGAAGATGATGATGAGGATGATGATATGTCTGGAGATGAAGGCGAAGATGTTGATGAAGATGAGGATGATGATGAGGAACATAATGACTTGGAAGATGGAGTTCATCACTTGCCACATCCTGACACAGATCAAGATGATCATGAGATTGATGATGATGATTTTGATGATGAAGTGATGGAAGAAGAGGATGAGGAAGATGAGGAAGACGAGGATGGTGTTATACTGCGACTTGAGGAGGGCATTAATGGAATCAATGTTCTAGACCACATTGAGGTTCTTGGCAGAGATAATAATTTTCCAAATGAAGCTTTTCATGTGATGCCAGTTGAAGTTTTTGGATCCAGACGTCCAGGGAGGACAACATCTATTTATAATCTTTTGGGCAGAACTGGTGATACTGCTATGCCTTCCCGTCATCCACTCTTAGTTGATCCTTCTTCCTCATTTTCCCAATCCATGGGGCTATCAGGCTAGTTCCTTTATGAATTTATTGCGTTTGATAATTCCAGGAACAAGTTTTTTTCCTTTATCTATTCATTGCTATTTGTTGTGTATGTAGTTTTGAATCACACTAATTCTTGGTTTGTTTTAAAAATTTCCAGATAGTTTATTGGAGAACAACTCATCTGGTTTGGATAATATATTTCGATCACTGAGAAGTGGACGCCATGGACATCGTAACTTGTGGACTGATAATAACCACCAGAGTGGTGGATCAAACACTACTGTTGTTCCACAAGGCCTTGAGGAGTTGCTTGTCTCTCAATTAAGGCGAAGAACCCCCGGAAATTCATCCATTCAGAATACTGCAGAAGCAGGTTCTCATGGTAAAGTTGAAACCAGCCAGGCACAAGTTTCTGGAGATGCAAGGCCGGAAGTCCCTGAGGAAAGTAATGCTATTCAAGGAGTTAGTACAATGACTCCTCCAATAATTGATGACAGTAATAATGCCGATATCAGGCCTGCAGGGACTGAATCTCTGCAAACAACTGTATCAAACACTCAGTCACAGACTGTTGAGATGCAGTTTGAGCATAATGATGGTGCTGTTAGAGATGTTGAAGCTGTGAGTCAGGAGAGTGGTGGTAGCGGGGCAACTGTTGGGGAAAGCCTCCGGAGCCTAGATGTTGAGATTGGAAGTGCTGATGGCCATGATGATGGTGGGGAAAGGCAGGTTGCTGCAGACAGGATAGCAGGGGATTCACAGGCTGCACGGACAAGAAGAGCAAATATGCCTTCGGGTCATGTTTCTCCTGTTATTGGAAGAGATGCACCCCTCCATAGTGTTGCTGAAGATTCTGAAAATTCAAGCCGTGATGCAGATCAAGTGGGTCCAGCAGCAGAGCAGCAGGTGAACAGTGATGCCGGCTCGGGAGCAATTGATCCTGCTTTTCTAGATGCTCTTCCTGAGGAGCTTCGCGCTGAAGTCCTCTCAGCTCAGCAGGGTCAAGTGGCTCAGCCATCAAATGTTGAGTCTCAAAACACTGGGGATATTGATCCAGAGTTCCTTGCTGCTCTTCCCGCGGATATTCGAGCAGAAGTTCTAGCTCAACAGCAAGCACAGAGGTTGAATCAGTCTCAGGAGTTGGAAGGTCAACCTGTAGAAATGGATACAGTCTCAATAATTGCAACATTTCCTTCAGATTTACGAGAAGAGGCAAGTTCATTGATTGACTGCCATTTATATAACAGTATGGTTATATCTGATTTTATTTTTTGTCTTTTTTGGTTTTCAGGTGCTGTTAACTTCACCAGATACTATACTTGCCAATCTTACACCTGCCCTTGTTGCGGAAGCAAATATGTTGCGTGAGAGATTTGCACATCGTTACGGCCGTACCCTCTTTGGTATGTATCCAAGAAGTCGTAGAGGTGAGACTTCAAGACGTGGTGAAGGTATTGGTTCTAGCCTGGATGGAGCCGGGGGTACAATGACTTCACGCCGGTCTGGTGGAGCTAAGGTTGTTGAAGCTGATGGAGCACCACTAGTTGACACGGAAGCTTTGCATGCCATGATTCGGTTATTTCGCATTGTGCAGGTAGTAATTTATGATACAAAGAATTCTAAATGTAAATGAGTTCTGTTCTATTCTATACTATATATGATTTGTCTTACATTTTTGCAGCCGCTCTATAAAGGCCAATTGCAAAGGCTTCTTTTAAATCTTTGTGCTCACAGTGAAACAAGAATATCTTTAGTGAAAATTCTGATGGACTTGCTAATGCTTGATGTGAGAAGGCCTGTCAGTTCTTGTAGTACTGTTGAGCCACCATATAGATTATATGGTTGTCAGAGCAATGTAATGTATTCACGTCCTCAGTCTTTTGATGGTAAGAATACTTAAGTGATCTTATTCATACTATCCTTATTACATAAATGCAATTTTTCAGTGTGGTGCTTGTAATCTTGAATCTTCCCAAATAAGAAATCTCCATAACATCTTTCCTTATTCTGAGTTTTTTTTTTGCAATAAAGTGATTATTTCTATTGTTTGGGGGACTTTTTTTTTCCTTATTTAATGGTAAATTAGTTTATTAATTCCTTCAATATTGTTTGATTACACAGGGGTTCCCCCACTACTGTCTCGACGAATACTTGAAACCCTCACTTATCTTGCTCGTAATCATCTATATGTGGCCAAAAATTTGCTTCAATCTAGGCTTCCTCATCCCGAGACACGAGAACCAGATATTGCTAGTGATGCACGTGGCAAAGCCGTGATGGTTGTTGAGGATGAACCCAATATAGGTGAAAGTAATGAGGGTTACATCTCCATTGGAATGCTTTTGAGTCTATTGAACCAATCACTTTATTTGAGGAGCATAGCCCATCTTGAGCAGGTGATGATTTGGTTGGTTTTATTGGGCTCTTTTCCTTTCAATTTCATGTGCCTGGACACAATGCTGACACGATTTACCTTGTAACCGTGCTTGTATTTTCAGTTGCTAAATTTACTGGATGTTATCATTGATAGTGCTGGAAGCAAGTCCAGTCCATCTGATAAATCCTTGATTCCTGCTTCAAAGCCGTCATCAGGTCCTCAAACTTCTGCTGTGGAGGCAGAAACAAAAGCTATAGTTGATGATTCCAACAAACCCACAACCTCTGATAATAATATGGAAAATGAGTCTCCGAGAGTATTGAGTAATTTACCACAAGCTGAACTCCGTCTCCTATGTTCATTGCTTGCACAAGAAGGGTATGCTTATGGATGTTGATTTGTGTTAATTCTTTTGTCTATGTTTTGTGAATATGCCTATTTGTTTGTTTATTTACCATCACTAGGAGCTCCTTGGGGAGTGGCAGGGATAATAAAAAGTAATGACACAGGAGTTCCCAACTAATTTTAAATTCATTGACGCTGATTTTGAAATCTATGTGCATTTACTTGCTTTTGTTTATAACTCCACAGCTGATATAAATCACCACTAGACCAGATCGGTATGGCTATTAATGTTGTAGCAACATATTGACAATGTTATTGTTTTAGTGATGATGTAGTTGATCTGATATTTTATGCATTCTTCCCAGTTTGTCAGATAATGCATATACTCTTGTTGCGGAGGTGATGAAGAAATTGGTGGCCATTGCTCCAACTCATTGTCAGCTTTTTGTTACTGAGCTGGCTAAAGCAGTTCAAAACTTGACTTCATCTGCAATGGATGAGTTACATGTCTTCGGTGAAGCAACGCAAGCTCTTCTTAGTTCTACGTCTACTGATGGAGCGGCAATTTTGAGAGTCTTGCAAGCCTTAAGTTCCCTTGTCACCTCACTGACGGAGAAACATGGTGATGGAGTTACTCCTGATGCGCTTTCAGAGGTTTGGCAAATCAATACAGCATTAGAACCATTGTGGCACGAACTGAGCAGTTGCATAAGCAAGATAGAGTCCTATTCCGAGTCGACGTCTGAGTTATTCACCCCAGCTATACCTTCTGTGTCTAAACCGTCTGGTGTCATGTCTCCACTTCCAGCAGGCTCTCAAAATATCTTGCCATATATAGAATCCTTCTTTGTGGTTTGTGAGAAATTGCATCCTGCACAGCCAGGTGCTAGTCATGACACAGGTACTCCTGTTATATCTGATGTTGAGTATGCCAGCACATCTGCATCTCAGCAGAAAGTATCTGGAACTGCTGTGAAAGTGGATGAGAAACATATGGTTTTTGTTAGGTTCTCAGAGAAGCATAGGAAGCTTTTAAATGCTTTTATAAGGCAAAATCCTGGTTTGCTTGAGAAATCTTTCTCACTCATGCTGAAGGTTCCAAGATTTATTGATTTTGATAACAAACGGGCCCACTTCCGATCAAAAATTAAGCATCAGCATGACCATCACCATAGCCCCTTAAGAATATCAGTAAGAAGGGCCTATGTTCTAGAAGATTCTTATAACCAGCTTCGCATGAGATCAACTCAAGATTTGAAGGGGAGGTTGAATGTTCAGTTTCAGGGTGAGGAAGGTATCGATGCAGGTGGACTTACAAGGGAATGGTATCAATTATTGTCCAGAGTTATTTTTGACAAAGGAGCACTGCTTTTTACTACCGTGGGCAATGAGTCAACATTTCAGCCAAATCCTAACTCTGTTTACCAAACGGAACATCTATCTTATTTCAAATTTGTTGGTAGAGTGGTGAGTCCATTTGCAACTGCTCTCGCTGTTTTCTGTTGGTCATATATGATTCTTTCTTATCCCCTTCTACCTTATCCAGGTTGCAAAAGCACTATTTGATGGTCAACTTTTGGATGTCCATTTTACTCGGTCATTCTACAAGCACATACTTGGGGTCAAAGTTACATATCTTGATATTGAAGCCATTGATCCTGATTATTTCAAAAATTTGAAATGGATGCTTGAGGTAAGTGTATTATAGTTCCTCCTCTTTTTTCAGTATTGTCACCAGATTTTGTAAATTGTAATTTGTGACGATTGTCTCGTTTCTGGTATGATTGCAGAATGACATCAGCGATGTTCTGGACCTTACTTTTAGCATTGATGCAGATGAGGAAAAGTTGATCTTATATGAACGAACAGAAGTATAAACCGTGCCCTTGAACTATTTGAGGTGAATGGTATGTTGGATATTGCATTTTTTATACTAATCTTTATGAGCATGTCTAGGTGACCGATTACGAGTTGATTCCTGGTGGACGGAATATCAAAGTTACTGAGGAGAACAAACATCAGTATGTTGATTTGGTTGCTGAGCATCGGTTGACAACTGCTATTCGACCTCAAATAAATGCTTTCTTGGAAGGGTTCAATGAATTAATTCCAAGGGACTTGATATCCATATTCAATGACAAAGAGCTGGAGTTATTGATCAGTGGACTTCCTGATATTGATTGTAAGATTTTCAATGTTTTACATTACTTTTATTGATATGATTAATGTTTATTTACTCTCCTTGCCTGTGGTGTTTCACTAGTATTTAAAGTTTTAAACTGCATGTAATGGCATATTGACGAGTTTGGCATTTTATTTCAGTGGATGACTTGAGAGCAAATACAGAATATTCTGGATATAGTGCTGCATCACCAGCTATTCAATGGTTTTGGGAGGTTGTTCAAGGTTTCAGCAAAGAAGACAAGGCCCGGCTATTGCAATTTGTGACGGGCACATCCAAGGTATATTGCTATAAGATCTTTGAGTCTTCTAATATTTTCTCAACTCAAACCTTTAAACACAGGTTGAATTCCCCAATATGCTGGCTACAGTCAAATAATGCCCCGTTCTCGAGTTACCAATATATTTGTGATGCATTTTAGTTAAGAGTGAGTCTATAACATGGTTATGAACTGCTGCAGAACATGTATTTTTATAATACACTGGTAATTTGAACGATTAATGATTTGTGCTATGTTGCTGAGGATGTAGATATGACTCGGTATTGTTCCTAGGGATCTGTTTGGTTTGAGAAAATATATTATATATTTTTCATTTCTTATTTTTTTCTTTCAAATTAGCCATTTCATGTGAAAATATTTTGTAAAAGGAGGCCAAGGTATCATTTCTGTAAATATTGGCAAACCGAATACAAAATCAGAAAATTATTTTCCATACCAAGTAGATCCCAAGTGTTATGCTGTAAAAAAAAAACCAAAATATTCTGTATCCTACTTACCCAAAGTGAATGTTGTTGACAAATAGAGACGTTAAAACATATGTAGTGCAATTTGGGAGTCTAATTTTCACCACTGATGTTTCAGGTGCCTTTGGAAGGTTTTAGTGCTCTTCAAGGAATTTCAGGCTCCCAGAAATTTCAGATACACAAAGCATATGGAAGTCCTCATCACTTGCCTTCTGCTCATACTTGGTACATTTTTTCCCTTTTTGAATTCACTATAGGCATTTGCTTTGTTTTGATCACCTATATCTTACAGTCTATGATACAGCTTCACTGATCATTATTATCATGCGATTTAAACTAATTTTATTAAACATGGATTTGTTTCATGCAGCTTCAATCAATTAGATTTGCCAGAGTATCCATCTAAACAACATTTGGAAGAGAGGTTACTGCTGGCGATTCACGAAGCAAGTGAGGGATTTGGATTTGGTTAAGAAGTTTCAGTGGGGGGATTTGTATTACATTTTAGATTAGGAGTTATTTTGAAAAAAAGAATTGAATGGTACAGGGGGTTAAATTTTCTTTTATATAATGTTAATATTCTGTACAGTCGTATATTTTGCAATGGAAAATGCCTTTGGCAGTTTTTCCATCAACCGTGTTTGCTCCGTCGTGATATCTTGTCTATTTCTGCAACCTCAATTATAGGTCGTGAGTGAGTTCTCACTCGTCTTCTAGAAGAGAGGTAAATACAAGAGCCAACAAGTTTTTCTTACTTTAAACTGAGATCTCATTTTATCACTTCAATTTTTTTTTCTCATTTTCTCACTTCAAAAATTTTCCATACAAAAGTTAGCCAAAAACTTCCATGCGAAATTTCTTTTGACTTTTTTTGATAAAAGAATTAATAATAAGCTTGCAACATAAAGGAGAATTTCATCAACTTTTTTGGCTATGAACCACGGGTAAAGAGTTCTCAAGTCCTACTTGCAGGGTGGTTATGAACCATTCTTACATGGTCATGGATCGGTTCAGCCTTTCCTTTACTTCACGAGTAGAGAGCCTATACTCTTCCACCGTGTATTCAGATAAACTAACATTGTCATGTGGAATGTCAACCATTGATTGAAAATCATGAGTGAAGCTTTAACACATGAAAAAAGAGAGAAATGATATTGAATAGTTTAAATGTTACTCTTGAGACTCTCAAGTAAAATTTACAATAGAGAGATTTCTTTCCCTAAACTTCTACCTAAAACCTATTGTGTCTACGCCTGCCAATATTTTGGTAGCATTAAAATCTTCAAAATCCTCTCAGAGATGATTCGTTTCCCACACACCATGTTATTACAAAAATATACTCCATTTTGGTCTCTTTTATAAGCAAAAACAGGTCAATAGAAGTTGATGTATTTCATCCAAATTTTAGACCAAATACATAAACTTTTGATGATCAATTTTTGCTTATAAAAGACTCCAGTGGGAGTATTAGTGAGTGTGAATCATAAAATGAATCCGACATGGTTCATTTCCAACACTCCATATTATTATCAAAATTTAAAGTTGGTTGTTCCATCTCTTGAGTGACTGCAAAATCCAAGCAGGGATAAGATTACTTCTCACTTTTATTGGTTTACCGCCAACCCCGTTAGTTTCTTTTCCTTTTGATTGCTCAACACACACTCTAGATCATGACAAGTGTATTAGATCGTTGCAAGTAATAGCATCGGCAAGACTAAGTCTCGAACTCAGAGGGCTGCGTGTAAGTATCAGGTTAATAGTTTAACTTCTAATTTTTTTTGACAATAGTTTTAACTTCTAAATTTAACAAGCACTGAATTGAATTCTGTTCATAAGAAATTAAAATAATAAAATTGCAATTTTAAGTGATTTTGATTTATGAAAACTACAAGATAATATGTGAAGTTGTAAGAATTAAAAAAATGTTAGGAACGAGCTTGCTATTATGCAGTGAATTAAACGTATTATGAACTTTTTCCATGAGCTATGGTCGAATTGAAATTAATTACTCTAATCATAGTTCTTTAGGTAAAAGAATCATTATTTCTAATACAAATCTTCAATTCCTCAGGCGACCTTAAGAAGAATTAAGCATTAAGAACAACAGTGCACCTATATATGATTCAAAATATCAATGATCTTAGGCCTGAGGAATTGAAGATTTGTATTGGAAATCATGATTGCGTGGTTGCGTTGTTGATATCAATGATTGCGTTAAGAACAAAAGTGCACCTATATATGATTCAAAATATCAATGATTGCGTTGTTGATATTAGAAATAGGAATTGAAGATAATGATTTGTATAAGAAATATCAATGGGTCAAAAGGGATGTGAATCCTAGCCGTCATGAGCTTCAAAACGCGTTCGAATACTTAGAGGTTCTCTTATCTAATGGAAGAGTAAAAAAATGACATTGTCTCGTCTATTGAAATAGTTTGATTGCGTTGGTTGTTTGCTTATAAGGGCGCCACTCATATGCACTATGATAAGAAGAGTGCCTTCAAAATGCTCATAATTGGGCCTTCATCTTCAGTATGGAACTGTTACTTTATTGTTTGTTTCCTCGTCATTGCATATTGTTGACTTGTTCACAGAAATGTATTCCATCAAATATTGACCTTTCTTAAGGCATCATGAGTTTGAGGGGAGATGTTTGTAGAGTTTTAGTTATTCTTATAAAGTTTTGTTGTAAGCCCGTAACTATATTAAACTTAGTTTCGTCCTTTAGCTTCTAGTATATATATACTCTTGTAACGCTATTGTATTAAAACTTTTGCTATTCTGATTATAACCCTAAAGGGTCTCTCCTTTCCTTCTTAGCTTCCCTTCTCCATTGTTAACAAAGTGCGGTTTAACTTGACATCCTATAGGCTCTTTATTGGGTACGGTAGTTGTTTATTTTTTTTCTTTCTAAAATTGGTTCATTAAACTATTATTGAACTAACTTGGTTCTTAAGCAACAATCATTAAAGATGATAACCTTTGTGTTAAGTTTAAAACATAAAAGAAAGGTCTCTCAACTTTCATCTCATGTTTAGTCGTTTTTCTCAAGTTTCGTCAAGCTCTATATCTCTTTACCTTCACTTCCTTCTATGAGAAAATCCAATTCAAGAAATGTTCCTCCTCTTGCCACAAACACTTCATAGTCAAAGGAGGGTAGAAATAGTATTTCATTGTTTCATTGGGATATGCAATGAACCTTTATCAGCCGCCTCAAGCTTTTGTGCTTGCAATCTCTTACATTTCCATAGCTCATATGGGGTTGTAGATATTGATATTGTTGGAACTTTATTTACTAAATAAATAACTTGCTTCAATTTAGTAAACGACCTTAGCATTTCATGTTAGTATATGAATTTTAATGACACCATTTTGGATAGCTTTCTATGTCTGAAACACAATTAGGCTGTCAGCTGTCAACAAGAGCAGTCCCCCTTTCAAAGGAAATGGATTGTCTAACTTTCGTTTTTCCTAACTTTGGCAATTTTAGACTTTTTTGATAATAGAGAAAGATGAAAAATTGAGGGAAATATGATGAAAGAGAATGAGTTAAAGGAGAAAGATAAACTCAAATGTAGGGAAAAATTCCGCCTAAAATTAGATAATCCCTCCCTGTCTTTCTAACCCGCGAATCTTCGAACAGTCTCGTAACTCAAGTTTAACCCTCCGACGTGCACCCCAGTTTGAAGGTGCTCTTCAAGCTGATAATCGATACAGTACAAAGTTTTTGTTCAGAACACATTGTAATCAACATGAATTATCTGTATTTTTTTGGCCTAAGTTTGCTCAAGAGATACAATATGAATACACATGAGCAAATTTGGTATGTATTAATCCTTGCACAACAACTACACAGCCAACATTACAATAACTGAAAATATAGTCATGTCGTGTATTTTTTTTGTTGGCTTTTTGTGGAGGTAACAAAATGAGAATAGAGAACAAGCAACAGGCTCTCTATATTGTCCAAAATTAGTCATGAAGAAAGCAATTATATTTGTTTGCTGTGTCAACCAAGAGGAACTCTATCAACAGCAAATACAACTAAGCAAACAAAATTTTGGGAAAGAAATGATGAGGAAGAGAAGACGACTGAAGTTTGAGATATCATGAGAAAGGAAAAGGTAAACACAATGATCAAACATTTATCCGTAATTACAAACTAAAATACTATTAAAGTTGAAAGCTATATACAGCATCAGTTTCCATCTAGTGTTAACATTTATCCATAATTACAAACTACAATACTATTAAAATTGAAAGCTATATACAGCATCAGTTTCCATCTAGTGTTTCCTTATACCTTTTCCACCAACCCAATTCAGATGGAAATCTCAAACTAAACAAAAAGCAATGGAGCATTTTCTTATCAACATTACTTACTTTACCTTTTGAATTAAATTGCTCATTTTAGAGCAACTAAATCCAAACTAAATACTCGGATATCACCGTCTTAAATACTTCTTTCCTCTCGCATCATCTTCAATGATATTGCAAAGGCTATGTGGAAAATCAACTGGCCACAAAACAACATCATTCCCACAAACAACCATCTTTGCAAGATGATCAGCTGCTCTATTAGTTTCACGCCACGAGTGAGAAATTCGATATTTATCGAACTTCTTTAAGATTTTCCAGATTTGTTTCAAACAGATATCAGCTTTTGGACAAGATTGTTTTCTATTGATTGTGTTCACAACACTCATGGAATCTGATTCAACCCAAATTGCTTTAATCCCAATACCTAACGAAAGAACAAGACCTCTCCAGATTGCCCACAATTCAACCAAGAAAACATCTCCTTGAGGTGCTTTCGAGACAAATGCACATATCGGTTCGCCTTTGTAATCACGAAGCAGCCCGCCAAAACCAGCAGTTTCTCTATTTACAGAACCATCAGTATTTAACTTAGTCCATCCAAATTCTGGCTTTTCCCATTTACACCATCTTATGGATCTGGAAACTGGATTTAGAATGTTTGCAATTTTGTTGAGGTTTTGAAGTAGAATCATTCCTTTGATTCTCTCCTGTGTAAAGGATAACATATACGAGCTACTTGTCGCGTGTAATCCAGTACCAAGTTCTTTTTCCATAGCCTTGTGTTGCTTCCCTTGAAGATGTGCCACTAAGCAATTTTCACTAGTAGTACTAATCTGACATAAAGCACAGCTCCATTCTTTCTGGACTTGTTTTGTGTCCGTTAGCCTTGTATAATCACTTCCTGACTTGTCACAATCCGCAAGATCATCTCTTCCCTGAAGCAAACAACTTTTCATAATGAAAACTATGATATAAATTAGGATAACAAAACAAAAAGAAATTAGATGAAATAAAAATCTAACTCGGAATCTATGAAGCACCAAGACATTCACGGACACCGAACACAACACAAACACAAACACACACAGACCTGTTTTGATTTGAAAAAGAAAAGTAATAATTGTGTCGGTTTCGGTGTCTAACACGTATCGTATTGGACACCAGACACATCTTCAACTTGAAGTGTTGGCGGTGCTACATAGTTCCGACTCGGAATGAGTAGGAGGCAGCCACCTTCTTGTAGGTGGAGGTTTCCATAACATACAAATAAATTTGCAATGCAATTGCATGTTAAAACATATCATGAGTTGCACATTTTGTAAGATGCAGAAAATAAATAAGCAAAAACCTTAAAATCATCAAATGGATGTATTTTATTTTCTTTTGAATTAAACTGGAGAAAAAAAATAGACTTATACCTGATATGCCAAGAGTTTCTCTTCTTGTAAATGATTTGTAAAAATTGTCTGGCCCATGATCTCCTCAACAATGCTGCTAACCTCATTCGATTCGAAACTTGTTTTGCTATCCTCATCCAATTCAAAATGTGTGATTTTCTGATTGAAGATGTTCAATGTCATTGAACATATGTTCCAAATACAATACCGTTGGATTAGGAACTTGTAGATGTATGGCGCAGTACTGAAATACGGTATTAACAGTAAGATAGTTGCCATTGCTTTCACATGAGGCCACCATGGGAGCCTGTAACAACAAGCAAGTTCAAAATGAGGACAAATGACAGAATGAAACTTTACAAATATCAAAATGAAAGCACTAGTGATAGATGGTTCCAAGTAATAGACAATGATAGTAACAGAGGAGAAAGTATGAGAATTGATAAATTTGGTAGACTAGTTTAGTTTCCATTTTTCTTTCATAACCTCCACTTATGCCAAAATTATATAACTTCCTAGTTTAGTAAACTGTTTGATTTTGATCCTAGTTTTTACCAATACACCACACGTGCCTGCTGATACTCTTAATTTCATTCTAAGAAATAATTTCATGTAAGAAGACGAACTAATAAATAGATCATAAAACACTCAAAATCAAACAACAACAAAGCAAACCAAACATGCAATGATTGTTATAATAAATTATGCAATGTCAGGACTTAGTACCATCAAGAAAAACTTCATATAAAATGAAACTTCCTTAAAGGATTTGCGGTTGGAGACTGGAGACAAAACATTTATGTTGGATAACCGTTACTATCGCCAACAAGAAAAGGAAATGAAATTGAGAAGTTAAAAGAATCACCAATCCTATAGTAACATAACAGAATGGCTTTCAGTGAGACCAAGACAATAGTCAAGCTCACAGCTATCAGAAAGCTACCTATTGATTGCATTATAAGTTTGATGACTAAAGATGCCAATTGCCAAAAACCATAGCTATAACTGGAATTAAAATGATTATAGCACCTTTAACACTAATCAGTTTGTTTAGTTGGTTGGTTCATACTTTCCCTAAACTACGATGTCGAAATCACTCACCGTGCAAAATTTAAGAAAATTAGTCAAATCATGTGATCAATTCATTACATTTACTTTGTCAACAATGTTTTGTTGTACCAAAGGTATCATTCTATAATAGGGACTTATTGATCAAAAGATATTTTTGGTAAATATAATAAATGCATCTAGTAATTTGGAAAGAAATATTATAGAAAGTTACAAGAAAAGGAATGGAATAGTACTTATTGATCAAAGTATACTAATAATAGTAATGCAGTCAAATAAAAGTAATCAAATAACACTTGTCAAAAACTCAAATTACCATCTAAATAACGCTGCAAGTTCCAATTCAATGATCATAGAGAAGGAAAATAAAACCCAAAAAGCAAGGCATTGCTGATTTCTGGAACGTGAATCACTCTCCAAAGCCCTAATAGAAGCGTATCTACAACAAAACACAAGAAACTTCAGAATCCTAAAAAATAAATGGAAAAAAAATCAAAAAGTGAACAAATTACTAGTAGATACTTACAAGGAACAAAGTAAACCAAACGGAGGCCTGCATGTCGATTAAAAAATTGCAGAGATTAACAATAGAGAATAAAATAAAATAAAAAATTCAACATTAATTAAAGTTATAAAAAGCAAGTTTAGACGGTTATTTTGATGTGGCTATATTTTTGAAATAATTGATTGAGAGGGGAAAATATACCAGGCGAGAACGGTGAGTGATTTGGTTAAGATTGCATGTAGAATTTCCGAATCCATGACTTCAATTTTTGTTCTTAATTCTTTTCTTTATTTACAGACACAAAGCCGAAGTATGTATATATAGCTTAATGGCCGGTAAAGTAAATATACATAGCGCGTGCAGGAACAGGAAGGGGTGTAGAAGACCATAAGTCAATGCAAGTTGCAATCTCTAACCTCTTTGCGAATTGGGACCGGGGTCTTTTCCAATTCACGAATAAGCCAATGAAGAATTAAAGGGCTGTTAAATTTAAAAAAAAAAAAAAAAAGAGTGTAAAATGGGATTGGGATTTTAAAAGGTTTGAAGAGATTTTTAAATACTCCCTCCCGTCCTTCTTATTATTATTAGAAGATTTTGAATTAATTTGAGTCTTTAATGTGTGAGACGTTTGTTATTATGGTTTTTGAATGTATGAAAATTGCAAATAATATTTTTTTTTGTTGATTTTAGAGACTAAATTAACCAACAAAAAAATATTTAAGAACCAAAATAACTAAAAAAATACATTTGATGACCAAAATGACTCATTAAATAGACACTTGAGGATGTGTTTACCATTTCAATATATTTCGAGACTATAATAACAGCGCTTCATACATTCATACACCAAAATGACTGTTTACCCTTTTAAAAAAGCATAATTGAGATCTCTTGGTATTAAAAAAGATAAAGATTTTGATAGATTACTTAGAAAAATGAATTCTTTTTTACATGCAAAAGATTTCATTAGGAACTTCCTAGATCGGGGTTCAAAGAGAAAAAAAATTGGGGTTTCTTCAAATTTAATAGTATCAAAATTTGAAATGACGTATTTAGCTAAATTATGACCTACATTGCATATCCAGGTACAGTTGAGTTGGTTAAGCAAGTAGCTATGAAGTTTTTGCTTGTTGTGGTGATTAAATGGTAGTCATTGACTTTTCCAATTGAACATTCCCACAGGACCGTCCCAAACAATTTGGAGGCTCTGTTCAAATATTAAAAGTTGGGCCCCCGCTTGAGATTGAGCCAATTCTTCAAGTTTTTTTCTTTTTCTTACGCTTCTCATATCCAAATTCATACTTTCTAATCTTAAGAGGCATAGTGAAAAGAAAAAACATATAATTTTGTTTTCTGGTAGTGGTAGGGACGATGATGAATTAAATATTTATACAAATTAATATTAAACAATTTATCAAACATTTGATATAGATTAAATATTTTATGATTAACTTAGATAAATGTAATTTTTTTATGAGGCTAAGCTATTAATAAATATTGTTTTTGAAGCGAATAACTATTTATTATTGATAAAACATTATTAATATATAAATGCCACGAACAAACACCATTCCATTAGAAAATAATAGGCCAACTGGGAAAAAAAATAGGCCAACATATATTGACAATTGGAATTAAATTAGAGTTTGCGGAAAACATGTTTTTTTTGGTACATCAGAAAACATGTTTTCTAATATTAACAAATACTGTTATTATTTTTTTTGACACAAAAATAATATTATTATTATAATTATAATTCTTTCTTTCTAAGACAATAGAATGAGACATATTTTGATAAAAACAAACAACATAATGAGACCACAGCTGGAAAAGCAAGGCACATGAATTGAGCACGACACCACTTATAATAAGGACCACATGAATTGAACAATAAATATTTATCGCTTGAATTGATTCTAGTCAATTTTAACATAGAACTTGCACAAAGAGAGAGAGATCCTAGATCAGTTGGATCACCCTTGTTTGCTTGCATTATATGTTTCCTTTCAGGTTTGAGACTCTTGTACTACTTCAAAGTAGAATTGTTATATCAATTATTAGAGATTAGAGTGACTGGTCATGAGCACTGCCTGAGAAAATCCAGTCCCTCATGACCAGGGGTTGGATTTTCTCAGGCAGTGCTCATGACTTTATTTAGAGGGACTCGTGACTTTGTTTCCATTTCGAAGGAGTATTTCTAATATTATTTAGACGACACTACTTGTAGAACACTGCTGGTAATAATGCATAATTATATAGTTTACAAAAATCCACACGTAACATTCATTCCATCAACATTTTGTTCCTACATGATAGAGTTTACAAAAATATACACGGAACATTTTGTTCTTTCTCTTTGTAGAGCAAAGACTAGGAATAAAAAATATTTGTAGAGCAACAAATATTTAAATGTTGATTTTGTTTACCTGTAATTGCAACATACACACACACGTAACATTCCATCAACATTTTGTAAACTCTTTCCAGATTTATTGTGGGACAAGAGAACTATAACATATTAAGACCTTTGAGTTCCTGTGGTGCTGATGTTTTCATACTGGCCTTCTCTCTCTCATAATCATAAGCAAGTCAGTTATGAAAATGTCTCCATAAAGGTACTTATCCTACTTCAATGTGCCTTCCCTTGTGTTTTCGATGTGTTTCTACTTAATTGCGCTTTGGAAATTATATATGATTTCTGCATTACACATAATGAACAATAAAATTGTGTTCTATGATACTAAAATGTTTAGTTAATACAAGAATTGCTTCGAATTTTGATTTGGTAATACTATGTGTTCATTTTATTCCTAGTTTTTTTATCAATATTTGTTGCTCTTTCTCTTTGATTCATATTATTGTGCAAAATTCACACGAACCTATTGGAATTAGGATTTTACGTACAAAATGTTGATGGAATGTTACGTGTGTGTATGTTGCAATTACAGGTAAACAAAATCAACATGTTGAGCTAGCTGGAGTGCTTTGAATAAAACCACCAGAGGGTGACTGGTCATATTGGAGAATGGAGTGGAAAATCCAAGAGAAGAATAAATATTTTGCTTGAAGCTTTCTATTATCCTTCTAAGTGTCTTGTTTAGTACAATATCTCTTTTATGCAATTATGAATTGAGTTGTATTCATAGATTACATTTAATGAGTTACAAATGTTTGTAATACACTTATTGTTTTTAATAGAAATTTCTAGTAATTTAATAATATTTGTTCAATATTTTACAATTGCAAAAACCACCACACAATAGCTTTAGAAAATCACTCAAGATCTCAGGAGGCTTTTGACCCCTAAAAAAAAACCTCCACGACCAATCATGGGGGTTTAAAACCCCCGCAGTAAAACCCCCACAAATATACTCGATACCAGTGTTTTTTAAAAACCCTCGCAAAAAGATTGCGGGACTCGAAATTCCGGCGGTTTTAAAAACCTTCACAGATTAATTTGCGGGGTTAAAAACTCCCTCTATTTGACTTAAAAACCTCCCGCTATTTGATCTGTTTTTGTAGTGAGGAAATAATACAAGCAATGAACCAATCTCTAAAATCTTCTTCAATTTCCTTAAATTTAATTCCCGAGTGTGAGGAAAATTAGAATATTTTTGCTCAATTACAATCCTTAAACACATGGCTGATGTCTTTCAACTTGTCTTTACATCTTGAACAAAAGGGATCACAAACAATCCCCCTAAAGGAGAACTTTTGCCTTATTCGGAGTGAATTTTTAATAATTCTCTAAGCAAGGTGGACATGCTTAGGAATGATTTTGACTTTCCACAATTTTTTCTATACTATATTATTGTCAATTGATGTTTCTCCATGAGAACTAGAAGTGGATTTCCATGTTTTAATGTTGCGGTAGTCCGACTTTACAGGAAAAACATCCATTTTTGTCTGATCCCCATACGACCTTATCTTCTAGTCTCCTTGAGATAGGAAATCAAATAATTTGCATAACTTCAAAGGACAAAAAATAAACTCAATTAAATCATGCTTCCATAAACCCTCTTCAATTAGCTCTCCCACTTTGGATATTTCATAATTTTGAGTGACCTTTTAGTAGAATATATAAATACAACGCATATCAAATAATCTCATCTAAACCCATGAGATTTTTAATCTAGGATTCTTTCATTTTACATTTTTTATTCCACTACTAACATGATAAAGAACTAGTGCTTGGTGGATCCATAAAATTTCATCTGTGGGAGAAAAAAAAAAGTATCTATAATATTTCATAGAATAAAAATATTATAAGTTTTTACAAAATACATAATCACATACTTGACAAAAAACAAAAAAAATCCAAACATCCACAAATTGTAGTAGTGTTCTACAAGTTTTCAAATGGTGAATAAATGTAACAGAACAACCATTCAACCATTCATCGATACGATTGTGTAGTACATACTTCACAAAATTCATTGTAGAGAAACATCTTTCAACTATTGCAATTGCCATTGGCAAAAGCAAAGCTAGCTTCAAAAGTAAATTGATCATTCAATACACAATGTGTCTTCTAGTTCTCATCGACATTTTAGAAAGATCAATAATCCCACTTAACTTTGAAAATTGATCATCACACTGAGCATTTATGTTAAAAGTTTCAATTAGTTGACTATCAAGCCCAATAAGCTCCACCGAAAAAAAAAATTGATGGATAAAACCTAGCCAAACATATCAACTTCTCCTTATCAAATGCAAAAAATGAATCTCTTGGATTCAGGGTTCTACACAATGAAGCAGCTTGGTGTTCACCTAGTTAAATCTATTACTAAGCTCTTGAAGTTGTCTATCAATCAATTGATAAAATAACTCAACTTGATAATGATGAAAATTATAAATCTTTTGAACTCTACGCTTTGATCTTTCTTTGTGTATCCAATGCATCATCCATATTTAGAATACTAACTAGTATTTATCACCCGTGCCAGCACGGGTATACACGTTTTTTAAACTTAAAATGTGATATTTTTATGTGGGACTAAAAGAGATGCGGCTGTATATTTATGCGTATTATGTGAGATATAAAATACTTTGGACACCATCTAAAATAAACCTATTAGAAATCAAAAATAAAAACAAACGCAAGGGGTGTATTTAAAAAAAGGGGGGGATGCATAAAGCAGAAGGGGGCGCATTAATACAAAATGGCGATGCACGGGTATACATGTTCTTGTTATATGCATAATTTTAAATTATTTTATCTTTGCATGGAATTTTATTTATAAATAGTTTGGCGATTTTTATTACAAAATTTCTATAATGTTATGTATGAATTTTTTTAGTTAGAGAAAAAGTGTTTCTTTAATCTTGATATAAAAGTTACAATAAAGTAAATAGAAACCATATAATTTTAGAAATTAGATGAATTCAATTATAATATAGCAATAATCAGTAAATATTTGTGACTGATTTACAATAATAATAATTGCTATAAAGTTATCTTTCAAAAGAAAAAATTGTTATAAAATTATCTTTTAAAAATCATTGGAAATATTATCTTCCAAATTTATAAATACATATTTTTTACATCATATTTTTAATTCTTGTTTTACAGTAATAAATTCCACATCCCTTAGTGACTTTGTACAAATATTAAATAGGTGGCGTCCTTTTAATGAGCTGAAAAACAAAGGAAGAAATATCACAATTAATAAAGACTGGAATATTTGAAAAAGTTGTAAATATGAATCATGAAACTTAAACCTATAACATTACTTCAAATCTATAGTGCTTGATTGCATCATCACTTACCGAAGTACCCATTCCAATTAGTAGATAAACTACAAAAGATTAACCAATAATAGGATCTCACAATGACGCTATTAGTAGTAAATATTTGTTAATAAAACAATTATAAGGGCTTGCTACACCACTTGTCATCAATGAAAAGCACTAAACAAAGTGAAAATTCTAATGTTATTGACCATCATAAGAATAAAAATATACTCATGTAGACAAATTTAATTAGCCCAAACCTTACCTCGTGACCATTACTATCGTGTTGTTTCTATCAGCATGTAATCGCTCTTTTTCTCAGTTGCCCATACTCTCCCCTATATGACAATAAAGCCAATACCACACATTCAACCACAACGGAAGTAACCAACATCAAAGCAAGAAATTTCACCTATATGATGTGAGATATAAAATCTGCAATTTTAAGGAGCAAATGTCTTTTGCATCATTTAAAGGAACCAATCAATTACATGAATTCACCAAAATAGATAGCTATGACTATTGGACAAATAACCGATCGATCATCTACAACTTGAAAGCAAGCTACTAAGGGAGAACTTTTTCATTATTGCAATACTCTCTCATTAGTCATTTGCTTAACACTTCGTAAAAACAATCCTCCTTTGCCTTACGACAAATTGATTTCCCCTTATCAATTGTGTAAGTGTCCTAGAAAAAAAAATATTCAATTAGACTTCAGGACATGCATTAATTAGTTTCGGGTCGATGTACATGAAGCAACTTAAGGTTTAATCTTTTTAACACCAAATACCCATAATGAAATTGTTGTAAAATTATCAATATAAAGTAACTCCAAGTGTATGGACTAATTTTGCATTTGAGAATAGCATAATGATTCTATGACACAGAATGATTCTATAAACTGATATCTAATGATTGTTGGGTTACTTGGTACTCTAATAACAAAAAAAATATATGGTAAAATCAGTGGCCTACTTGGTAGTCTAATTACATCTTATTTTTTCCCCAAAATGTGAATAGTTTTGAGTGAATCAGTACTTTTCTAAAAGATAAAGTCATACCTTAATTTGTATTCATCAGGTTGAGGTAGTTCTGAGTTGAAAAACGCTTTAGTTCCAAAAAGCAGTTTGATATGCCCATGGAACCTATTTTATGGAGAACAAAACAAATCATAACATAAAAGATAATAAATCAAAAATAATCAAAATAAATAGATAAGTGTCAAAGGGGGAATGAACTGATTGTCTGAGTGGATGCATAGCAACCAGGTTAACCAACCTAAATACTTTCTCAATCTACACAGTTGAACAATCAAAATAGGAAGAGTAGTTGATTGATGTTGTTCAATTTGATTGTTCAAGTTCTCAGCACACACTCCCCAAAAGGTGCAAGAAATTTTGTTGGACCTTAAGACAAAGGAAAAATTATTAGAAAACATAAGTTAAATAAAGACCTGTGCAAAATAGAAGACTTTAAAAATAGAAATTACTCTAAATCTTCCAAAAAAACTGAACTTCATTGATTTAATTTTCACCCTAATCAGACCTTTGTTCATTAATAAACACAACAGTTATTAAAGGCAATGGGGGTAATAGTAAAATCAGAGATTCAAAAAGAGAAACAGGAGACTATGATAAATGGAAGAATGAAAACAATACCTGAGCATTAACCTGTAATTCTTGTGAGGACCTCTCTCGTTTTCTTGGAACAAATTCTTGTCCATTAGCTTCAGAATTTGTAAGAATCATTCCTATCCCTCTTGCACCTTTTACCACATTACTCTTCTGCACTATTGGATTAAGGCCACTATCACAAATTACTATCTTTCCTAAAACCACTTTAGAATCCAAAGTTTCCTTTCAAGCACAAAGATTTTTGATCAAGTGTCCTTGAGTTACCTACCACATATACTAAAGGGTATTGTTTCTTACTTGATAGCATCATTTGACCTTTATACAGTGAAACTCCAGCTAATATATTGCCATTTCCAAGCTTAATATCAGCAAGAAAATCTCTACCTATTGTGCTATCTCCAACTGTTATGATCCAAGGTGAAAAATTGGCGAGTCTTACAGGTTCAGGACCAGCATAAACCATAAAAACATGTATTCAACTCAAATAATACAGAAGATTTCTGATTAAAACAAAAGTGTAGACATAGATCATGTATTCAAAATATTCATGAAAGTCAAACTACTCAATGAAGTATCAAGAATAGTTACCAATTTTTTCGTAAGAATAGTAGAATTAAAGTCTTTCAATCTGTCATGGAAAAGGAAAGAATAGTTCAAAAAAAAGGTATGAGACTAAAGGCAAAACAGAAAGTAAAATATTTTATCAGTTGCAAATATGCGAATGTTCAAATTTAAATACACTCAACCAAATTGAACAGCAAAAAGGGAAGAGGGACAAAATGCCGTAAGTGTTATATACCATTGGTTGTGGGAAGACATGACCACAAAAAGGGATGAACTTGAGCACCTAGATTTAGTCCCAAAACTGAAGAAATGAGGAGGAAGACATAACAACATTATTAGTGTTACGACAATGGTGTATTTAGACAATTGAAGAAGAAATATCTGAAGCATGAAAAGTAAAACAGAAAAGCCTTTAGTAAAATGAAAGTGAAAGAATAGTTAAAAAGGAAGGATGAGATCAGAGGCAACACATAAGGCAGAGACAATACAAATGAGAAACTAACAAAAGGAAAGCAAAAGCCAATAATCTCGTTGGAAATAGGTGCAAAACATTACAAACACAATAAATAGTTTAGATGGCCAAGCATACTAAAAGTTGAAGGAAATTGAGCTGCTGAAATTGATAACCATACATAGGAACCCATAATTTCCCAACTTCATAGGTAAAACCCAACCTACAATTTTTTCATGGTGACCTAATAGAGCAGCCAAACAGATCAGCATCCATAAAAATAAAAATAACAAATACCTAAAGGGAAAATGAGAAAAGAATTGAAATTTTCATGGCCTCAACTTGATTGAAGTATGTCACTAAAATGATCCTCCATTCTTGGTTCAACTTTCTAAAGATTTCGTGAAATTTTTCTAAGAAAAGCTGCAATTGAAAGTCTCAAAGAGCAAAGAAAAACAAATCATTAGAACCAAAGAATCAAAAGTCTAACTCAGTGAATTTATACACTATACAATTGCTAAATCGAACGGTAACGAAATCCCAATTAGTTGAATATGTAAAAGTATGAAAAAATATAAAAAAAGGAAGTGATGTGCCCTAAAACCTGATTTAAAATATAGCTACATAACTCCCAAACCAAATACCCAGCAGAGCCACAAAAGAAAATTTATGATTTCTGAACATATTTCCCAAACCAAATACCCAGCAGAGCCACAATTTAAAGTGTTTCTAAAACAAAAAGAATGGAATTTGCTATGACATTAAAAAGCTTTCTAAAACAAAAACCATTTATAAAAGGTATATTCTGAAACAAAAAGCATTAAAAATCTTCCTAAAACAACACCACATGAATGCAAGATTTTTCCTATTATTTTAAAATTGGTAAAGAACAGCAAGTGGAAGATGATAAACCCTAAACTCAAAATATAGAGATTGGAATCTGGAAATTGCAAAATGCAAGCAAGAAAAACAAAATCGAAATTGATAAACCCTAAAACCCCTAAAATGGCCAAACCCTAAAACCCTAACATCAGTAAGATAGTGAGAATGTAGGACAAAATTGTAAATCTGAAACAACTTGCGGAAGATAAAAGGTGGGAGAAGAATTACCTCTTTTGAAGAACTTGTAAATGTGTTGAAGAAACCCTAAAAAATGATGAAAGTAGGGAGAAGAAATCTGGCTGAGGTGGAAAACGTTGATGTGTTGCTATTTTCTTTGCTTTCTTTCTTCGGTTCATCTTCGTTTTCTTCTTTCGTGTTTCTACTTCTGTTCCCGGTTCTTCTTCTGCTCTTTTCTTTCTTCTTTTGTTTTTTTCTTTTGCTGTTTTCCATCAGTTACATCTCTTCCTTTACCCATCTCTTCTTTTATTTTTGCTATTTGAAAGTTTTAAATTTCTCTTTGAAGAAACTTGGAAGCATGGAGAAGGAGGAAGAAATTGGAAGAGAGAGAGAGAGAGAGAGAAGGAGGAAGCAAATGGAAGAGATAGAGATGAGTTCAAAAAAAATTGAAATTGTCGCGAGGGTGAAGATGAAAGAGTAAGAGATGTGAGCATTAATTCTTTGATATTGTTATCATGCTAATTTAACCTATATCAGTTTGGCAAGAATGGGTCATAAAGATCAATAAATTTAGATCCGTCTAATTAGTGAATGGTTTAAGGCAAAAAAACGGTCCCAGCCCAAAAAAAAAAAATCCTAAAATAACACACTTTTTTTATTATTTACCAATCTAGCACACATTTTATTTAGTTGAGAAGTCGTCACGCCCCAATCCGACTTCTCAACGTGATTTTAAAATAAATTTGATTTTTTCAGTTGAGAAGTCGTCACCCCCCAAACCGACTTCTCAACGTGATTTTTAAAAAAATTTGATTTTTTCAGTTGAGAAGTCGGTACCCCCCAAACCGACTTCTCAACGTGATTTTTTTTAAAACAATTAAATATTAATAATAATACCAATTATATACTAATTACCTAAATAATTTTAAAATTAATTTATATATAAATACCTAAATAAATTAATACCTAAATTAATATATAAATACCTAAATAAATTAAAAATAAATTTATACAAATGATTGAAAAAAGACTGAAATAAACAACAAAATTTTCAGAAATACAAGAATAGAAAATAAAAAACGAAACGAGAGGAAAACATGATCGAAACTACTTCCACCAAACATTTTCTGGTAGTGGCCATTGGGAAGTAAATAATGTTGCCAAGTGTGCAATGCCCTCACTAAAGCATATAACTCTTTGTCATAGGTGGAGTAGTTTAAACTAGCTCCACTCAACTTTTCACTAAAGTAGGCAATGGGGTGGCCTTCTTGAAGTAGCACAGCTCCTATGCCTATATTGAAGGCCTCTTCTTGCTCTCTTCCCCATCTAAAAGACACATTCTTTTTAACAATTTCATTCAAAGGAGCGGCTAATGTGCTAAAGTTAGGCACAAAGCGCCTATAAAAACTAGCTAAGCCATGGAAGCTCCTCACTTCACTTAAACACTTTGGTGTAGGCCAATCCTTGATGGCCTTGATTTTAGCTTCGTCAACCTTAACACCTTGTGAATTGATAGGCCGCAAGTGCACGATTCTATCGCGTAATAGAAAGCATCCACGGTCATTTTTGTAGCATACAGCAATCCATTGTAAAATGTGTGGATGATCAACCATTTCTCTAGTCCATGATGGGGGCAAAGCCTTAGCATTTCTTTGAAACGCTCCCAAGCATCATAAAGAGATTCCCCATCATTTTGAGTGAATCGTGTGATTTGATTCCTCAATTGAGCAGTTTTGCTTAGGGGAAAGAATCTAGCAAGGAATGCTTGCCTTAGTTGATCCCAAGTTGTGACAGATTCATTAGGTAATGAGTGAAACCAAGCTCTAGCTCTGTCCCTCAAGGAGAAAGGGAAAAGTTTTAGCCTTATAGCTTCTAGAGTCACTCCATTTAATTTTAGAGTGCCACAATATTCAAGAAAAATAGAGAGATGAAGATTTGGGTCATCAGTAGCAGTACCAGAGAATTGGTTCTGCTGGACCATAGAAAGCAAAGAAGGTTTAAGCTCAAAATTGTTTGTATCAATAGCGGGGTGCACAATAACTGCATGCTGCTCTGCCATTGATGGCGTAGCGTACTCTTTGAGAGCACGATTTTGATTTGCAGCCATTTCTTGGTTATTGCGCAATTCTCTTCTTCTTCTTCTATGAAGGTATCTTTCAATCTCAGGAATTGGTTCAACAATTTATCCGAAACTGTGGACTCTTCGCATTCAAAGAAGAAGAGAAAAAGTAACAAAAGAAAACAAATTTTTTCAGTCTAACCGGTACCAAAAGGTCGATTAATATCACTACTCCCCGGCAACGGCGCCAAAAACTTGATAGGCCGCAAGTGCACGGTTCTATCGCGTAATAGAAAGTATCGATCCACAAGGAGTAATTTGCGATTACTAATCTAATTTTCGATGTTGATTAGCTGAAAGGAATCGTTTAAATAAAGAGAGTATTTTTGTTTTGTAAAATTCAGAATAAAAGACGCCTTGGGATCATGGTTAGATCACAATGATGGAAATAAATAACCCTTTAACTATTCTCTATCTTATTTTGATATTGTTTTAAGGACAAGGTATTCTTTTGGTGTAAAGAAAGCTTCCTTTCGGAATGCAAGAATGTGTCTCGAAACAATGATCAAACCTATTCTCATGGTTGATCATCGCAGAGACCCATTAAGCACAACCTTATTGTCCCAAGGCTAGCAATGCTATTCTCATGCTTTGCTTTGCCTTGTCTAATTCCATTTGTTCCAATATCAAACTTCACCTCTCGGTACTTCGTTTGATATTTGTTTTATAAAATTCAGTTCTATGGAATTAGATTAAAATTGAAGTTCTAAATAAGATAGAGTTTAGTCTTGGATTTGTTTAGGGACCCATCATTGGATTGTGTCCCACAATCCCAAGACTAAGGAAGTCTACTCACACATGATCATAGTAGACAAGGGAGTAGAAGAGAATGACATAAAAATAAATAACAGAATGTAAATGACAAGAATGTAAAGAAAGCAATAGAGAACTGAAATGTAAAAGTGCTAGAAGATAAATGGCAGAAAAATAAAGAACAAGAAAGTAAAAGAAAACAAGTAAACAAGAACTAAAATGAGAGCAAAAACTTAGATAAACTTTGAGTATAAATTTCAAGTATCCAAAGGTGCCATTACAGCTGAAATGAGGTCCTATTTATAGCCTAGGATCAGTAGACAAAGGATTAAATTCGAATTACAAGCCATAATGAAAGAAGAAGAAGAGTTTTGTAACATTTTGAACTTCAGACAAAGGCGCACGGACCGTGCTGCTGGGGCGCACGGACCGTGCGCTACGTGTAATCTTCAAAACAGCTTTACTGGAACAGTGCGCACGGACCGTGTTGCTGGGGCGCACGGACCGTGCTGCTGGGGCGCACGGACCGTGCGTGGTCTTCAAACTTTCCATCTTCTGAAACGTCCAGGACGCACGGACCATGCTTGTGGTACGCACAGACCGTGCGGGTCTTGAGTCTTCAACTACTTTTTGTAACAGTGAGCACGGTCCATGCGTGTAGTAAGCACGGACCGTGCGTGAACACTTATTTCTTGACTCCATTTGCTTGATTTTGCTCCTTAGTCCTTGAACTTTTATTCTTTGCCTTTAATCACTTGAATTTCTTCCATTCCTTCATTATTTGATCCTGAAAATAGAAACCAACATTTTGTAGTAAAATAGCTCCAAATCAAAACTAAAATTCTACAATTTTTATTTAATTCAAATACTAAAAACATAGTAAAATAAGACTGTTATACCCCAATTTTGTCCGCCCTCTTATTTTATTATTACAATTTTTGTTTTAGCTTGTATATATGTTTTGAGCACGATTGTAAATAGTAGGTAGTTTGCAAGTCTCGGCTTTATTCAAGTTTTGTTGGGCCTATCCTAGCAATTTGCCTAATTGGGCTCACTTTAGCGCATTGTTTGGTAGAACCCGATTTTCGTCCTTGGTTTTGGCCCAACTTCATTTTTGTTTTGTTCACTTAATTTAAAAAAGCAAAAATCATAAAAATGTTAAAAATATCAGAATTAATTAAAAATAATAATAATACAACATTCAAAAGATGTCCAAAATTCCTATAATACAAAAATCAAAAATACAAAAAAAATAAAAAACGAAAATAAATAAATAAAATAGGCAGTAGCAGCTTCTCTGGGCCTATTCTTGCTCACCAAGCAGGTCCGATACCTGAAATGGAAAACGAAAATCACAAAAATAGGCAAAATAAATAACATCTCCAGCCCAGCCCCTGCAGGCTCTCACATTCAGCCCATTGTCTTGAACTTGCTGAGCAAGTCTTCAAAAATCTGAAAAAAGGAAATAAAATCAGGTTAGAATCATAGAATTAAATACCGAAAGCCTAATATTCGCCTATAAAAACAAGAACCGATTCACAGAGAAAGGACAACAATTCTCACACAGAAAAATCAGAAAAAAACACCTAAATGATTAGGATTTCACACCAAAACCCTAGTCAACAAAAACACTCAGTTCTGAAGCAGCAACAGCAACGGGAGAACAAAAAAGGTTCAATAGGCAGCAGTAGCAGTAAACAATATAGGAGCAGCTTAAGGGAAAATTTCAGAAGCTGGAGTACGAGGTTGGTCCCCAAATTTTTGTTTAGTTTTATCAGGCTTAATGCTATTTCGTAAAAAAACTGTAGTAACTTTTGGAACATGCAATCTGCCCAGAAAATTACATAAACAGAATGTGTAAATAATGATGTAGGTTTCCGTTAGGCTTGTAATTATATTAGCGTCATGAACAAATCAAATCAGAGACAGATTAAAAACATAATGGGTTGAATACTGATACTGTAAATATATCCATGTCACAAACAGTTTCTTTCGAGTTAAAGTAAAAAAGCTAGTTTAGAATAATCTGCCCAAAAAAACGAAGTTAGGTTAAGTAATTAGTTCAGTTTTAGAAAATTAGTTTTTTTTTAGAATAAACAATAGGAAAAATATAAAAATGAAAAAGACTGTTAAAAAATCAAAAAAGAAAACAAGATCAGTAACAAAAGAAAAGAGGAAGAAGACAGCTAGAACTTACCCAGTTTCCGGCCGCCACTCACGGTGGTCATCGTCGTCCGGCGTGGTCACCGTCCCTCCCTTCGCCACCGTAAACACCTTGAAACCCCTCACCGGAGTCGTCACCCACACTTCCAGCGCACCACCGTCGAAAACGAAAAGACCACCGCGAGCCACCAATCTCGCCGCCGTGGAAAGTCAGGCCGTCGTTCTCACCACGTACGTCGTTGCCGCCACAAACCTCCGTCGACGTCACCAATGTCTCCGGTGTGGCCCTTCGCATGACTCTCTCCCTTTCTTGCTGATCTTCTCTTCTTTCTCTCCGGCACAACCATCTCTCTCGCCGCAATGTCCGCAAGCTCCCTCTCTCTCTCCCTGAATCTTCTCCACCATTTTTTCTCTTTCTTTTTTTCTGAACTCTCTCTCTCTCTCTCTCTCAAATGGTAGCAACGGCGCATGAGGGAAGGAATTAGAAGGGGATGAAATTAGGGTTTGATTGTGTTAACTACCCTTTTATATACCCATTTATTTTAATTTTTATATCAGAGTTCTTTTTGCACCCCCTTGTTTCAGCATCACGCACTCCCCTGAAAACCCAGTTCACAGGCCACGTCCTCAAAACCCAAAAATGCAAATTGGGTTTCTGTCTATTACACCCCCAGTTTTAGTAAAGACAGCGCCCCTTCAGCTAACAACACCCTCTTTATTTCTGTTTTGCAACTTTTTATGTTTCGCTTATTTTATTCAATCAAAAACATTTTTCTCATAAATAAAAAATACCAAACACATAAATATTTTCTACCAAGAACTACGTGTGATTTGATTCTCTACCAGGAGATACGTAGGAGCAGAGGGTGGCCAACCTCTGTCAATTGCACTAATAAAACCATTTTTTTAGTTTTAAATAATTTCTTTTCTATCTCAACAAAAATAACAAAAACAACTAACTATTTATCAAGTCTTTTATTTCTAATTTGTATATAAGGGTAAAAAACAATATATTTCAAATTAACAATATTTTTTTTTACACATTTAGTTAAAGGGTAACCTTCGTTAGGAAGGATGCCGCAGGGTGCTAATACCTTCCCAGCGCATAACCGACTCCCGAACCCATATTTGGTTCGCATAGACTTTTTTTTAGGGTATTTATCAATGTTTGCCCCTTAATCCTAAACCTTGATGGCGGCTTCATCTGACACCTCGAAGGATCCCTCCTTCGGATTTTTCGGTCGCTACAAAGACTTATCATGAACTCACAACAAATCCCAAAAATGTAAGTTCATCTTTGCAAAAACTACACTTTTCAAGATTAGCATACAACTTCTCACTTCTCAAAACATTCAAGACACTTCTCAAATGGTCAATGTGATCATGCATATTAAGACTATATATGAGAATGTCATCAAAGTACACAACAACAAATTTTCCAATGAAATTTCTTAAGACATGGTTCATCAAACGCATAAAAGTGCTAGGGGCATTAGTCAAGCCAAAAGGCATGACCAACCACTCGTAAAGCCCAAATTTGGTCTTAAAAGCGGTTATCCATTCATCTCCCTCTTTGATCCTTATTTGATTGTACCCACTCTTTAAGTCAATTTTGGAAAAAATTCAAGCACCATGTAACTCATCAAGCATGTCATCAAGTCTAGGTATTGGGTGCCTATATTTAATTGTGATGTTATTAATGGCCCTACAATCGGTGCACATACACCAAGATCCATCCTTTTTGGGGACTAAGATGACCGGCATGGCACAAGGGCTTAGGCTTTCCCTAATCCAACCACTATTCACAAGCTTTTTGACTTGTCTTTCTATTTCTTTTGTTTGTTCCGGATTACTCCTATAAGGAGGCCTATTGGGCAAAGAAGCACTTGGAAGCAAATCAATTTGGTGCTCAATGCCTCTTAAAGGGGGTAGGCCCTGAGGTATATCCTTTGGGAACACATCATTAAAAGCATGCAATAGACAATCCAAAGCATTAGAGGAAACCTCTTGAGAAGAAGACAAACACAAGTCATTACAATAGAGCAAATATAAAGGTTGTCTTGCCAATAAGGTTTTCCTAACCACATGCTCTCTAAGAAACAAACTCTCCACTTTTGGAGTGGAATCCGCGGCACAAGATGGATTGATATTCAAGATGGTATTTCCTTTAGCATTATTTTTCTCTTGTTCTCTTTTTTGTTTCAAAATGATTTGATCATGACAAACTTCTTTGGGACTAAGAGGTAAAAGAGTCAGTTTGTGTTTGTTATGCACAAAGGTGAAAGTGTTAGATTTACCATCATGAACTACCATTCTATCAAATTGCCAAGGCCTACCCAAAAGGATATGGTCGGCTTCCATAGGCACAACATCACATAATATTTCATCATTATACTTGCCTATGCTAAAAGAAACCAAAACTTGCTTTTCCACCAAAATTTCCTCATTTTCAACAAGCCATTGAAGTTTATATGGCCTAGGATGACTAGTTGTTTTGAAAGAAAGTTTATTGACTAATCTAGAGCTAGCCACATTTGTACAACTACCACCATCAATTATTAAAGAGCAAACATTTCCCTCCACTAAACATCTTGTGTGGAAAATGTTTTCCCTTTGTGATTGATCATTTTCCTTCACATTGACTCCTAGGAGTCTCCTAACCATTAGAAGGTCTCCTTGCATGGGAGCCAACTCACAACCACTTTTATTTTCACTAGCGGAAGATGGTGAGGCGGAGTAATATGATGAGGAATTGGAATCATATGCATATTTTCTTTTAGAAATCATTACTCTTTTGTTTGGACAATTAGATGCAATGTGTCCTCTTCCTAAGCATTTAAAACACTTTGATAATGAGAAGAAGTGGTAGAAGTAAAAGAATTTTTTTCTTTAGAAGGGTTAGAAGACTTACCTTCCTTAGACCTTGTGGCCTCTTTGCTTGATTCACCCTCCCTCTTGTACTTATCATTCCAAGTGGAGGAGTCTTTATGCTTCCATGATGAGGAATCCTTGGATGAGGAGTATTTCTTGTAGTTGCTTTTTCTCTTGATTTGTTGCTCCACCTTTGAGGCTTGGTGGACCAACTCTTCTATGTCCATGAAATGTTGAAGTTCAACCACATCCCTTATGTCATAGCTTAGGCCATTGAGGAACCTAGCTATAAGGGCTTCGTCATCCTCCTTTGTGTTGGCTCTTATCCTCAAGGTTTCAAATTCTTTGTGATAGTCTTCCACACTTTTGTTTCCTTGCTTCAATCTTTGGAGCTTTTGTTGGAGCTCCCTAGTGTAGTGTGAAGGTACATATCTTTTCTCAATATTGTTTTCAACTCCTCCCAATCTTCAAGTGGTCTAGCACCACATCTTCTTCTATCTTTCACAAGTTGATCCCACCACAACAAAGCATAATCTTTAAACTCCAAAGTTGCAAGTTTCACCCTCCTTGCTTCTTCAACTTCATGGGCCTCAAATAGTTGGTCAATTTTGAGTTCCCAATCTAAGTATGCATCGGCATCATTCTTGCCATGAAAGGATGGGAACTTGATTTTTCCTCTCTCATACCTTTTCCTTGGCCTTCTATTATCATCTCCATTATTTCTATGATGCCTACCATAACCCCTATGCCTTCTTTCACGCCTTCTTTCTCTATCGGTTTCATCATCAAACTCGTCATCTTGAGAATGTCTCCCATGATTAGACCTTGTATCTCTTTGATGCAAAAATTCCTCCCTCAATTCATTGACTTGATTATTAAATGCAATGGTTTGAGCATTCATCATTCTAGTCAAATGATCAACAAGGGAAGCCGTCCTTGGGGAATGAGGTATAGAATCACCCATATTTAAGTATCCAAGATCACAACAATAATATATAGAACAATAATATATATTTTTAAATAAATAAATTAAAAAGGACCTCTCCACACACCTTAGTGTTTACACTCAATAATGGTCACTCGTGTTTGTCACTCAATTGGCTTTTTTTTAATGATATACTCTCTTGCCTTTTACCACTCCCTAAAAGTGTTGCTCTTAAAAGAACCGATCAAATCGCTTATCAAACTTGTGGTAAACTTAGAGAAGTTATGACAAAACAAACAATAAAAATTAACATTCAGGAGACAAAACTTAAAGAAGTTTAAAGACAACCAAGAAACAAATAACAAAGAAAACACACTCAAAAGAAAGGCAAAAGGACAAGAAATGACTCACTAGTTGAAGACATTAGACAAAATAGTGTACTATTTGTGTGGTTAGGTAAAAATACATCAAATGAAGTCCAAAAATTCCAGAAAAAATTCAGAAGATCACCAATGATTTGGGAAATGTTGTAGATTTTTTTCAGAATTTTCTAAGTTGTTTTGGACAATTTTGCCCTTAGTAGCGTCTTTTTACTAATACACTTTTTTTTTTGCCACGCGCTCTATTCACACCCCAGGCAGTTTTTTTTTCTACTTTTTTTTGGACTTTTTTTTATATTTTTTTTTTTGCTACTAGAATTCTCAGTGGGCAAACCAAAACAAAATTGGACTCATAAAGTGGACTTGACAACACAAATAATCACTATCATATATATAACCTAGGTTTAAAGAGAACAAATTGATGAATTAACAGAAAATTCACCTAGGTTGAGTGAGAGTGTGAGACTCGCGGATGAATTAGGAACAAACAATATAGAGCCTCTCCACGTGAGGACCAAAACTGAAACGGCAACACCAGTAAACAATATTATGACAAACAAGAATGTTAGAATAATAATATAATAGGAAGACCTAATATTGAGAACCGATGACGATTAAGTATTGGAAATAACAAGAACAAAAACAGAAGATACGTTTTTTTGAAGCAAGAACAGAAGATACGTTTGATATGATTCCTCTTTGCAAAAATATTTTGTATATTTTTGAACCGTACCTTGGGATGGTATGCAGTGACGGATGGCCTGGAGAGACGGTCAAGGGACAGGTCGTCTGATACTGTAGGTTGAGGAAGACCTAAACGCACGGGGGGTGTACCTGCAAGAACACTCCGACGCCCAAGTCAGCTATATCGAGCTACAGTACAATCTAGTGAATATTCGAATGAATTGCGTACCTGACACCTGGTGACTGACGTTATTTATAGTGATTAGTCTGGATCGTTGGAGTCGGATAGCCCATTTCCGATGAGGGCCCAAGTATCAGTTGGACTGATCATTCCGCTGTTGGGCTGGATGATTACTTACTGGATTAGGCCCAGTTGAACTAATCCTCCCCTTGCTGGGTTGGATGACCGCTAATGGATTGGGCCTGACGACTGGCCCAGTCCAGAACAGTTGCCCCCCAAGCTAAGTTCGATCACCGAGTGGGCGTAGGCTTGATCAGTAGTTCAGATAATCATGCTTGATTAGTAGTCCCGAAGGTCATGCCCCCAGTTTACGACTTGTGACATTTTCGGCGATCAAGATCGTAACGGATAGTTCGATAACTGATAGACGCTTTCCTCGTCGTCTTGAGGGGTCTTTTCTTTCCCTTCATTCTGATCACATAAGCTCCACAAGAAGGATTTTTCTCTAAAAATTCCCTCTTGAGGATCACTTGACACTCGTTGGAGCGATCATCCCTTGTAGTGGGCGACTAGCTAGACGGGAGGATCAGTCCATACGGACGACCACCTCGCGGACGACCCGATCCTTCGCAGGGACGACCTGATCCACCATCCTTCGCAGGGATGACCTGATCTGATCTGATCATCCTTCGTAGGTGCGACCGTATCAGTGGTGCGACCTGGTTCACGAGACTACACCTTCACGCACGGGAGATTTGGGCGATCCGCAAGTTGGGCGATCGATTGCGGAAGACCAGTACTCACGGGCCACCTGCTCTCCTCAACGGCGCAGGGATGATCCGGTATCGAGGACGACCTGATCTTCATGGCGCGAACAGATCTCCTCGGTGCGACCTGATCCATCCGCGCTCGTCCCTTCGTTGGACCACCCCCTGCTTCCGGGTGACCCTTCCGGTGGTGCGACCTGTTCGGGCGATCCGTAGAAGACTGTGATCGTCTCCCTCGAGCGACCTGCGAGTGATTCTGCGACGGTGAGACGACCAGAACATACTCACGCGGGGGTATTCAGATCATCTTCACACGCGAGCGAGCATCTTCACGGACGATCATTGTGCTTGACTACAGGTAACTTTCTTTCATTTCCTGTTGTAAGGTTAGGGACGATCCGCGATTTTGAGAGAGGAGTGAAGTGGGTGAGGCACCTTGCGGACGAGCTACGCAGATGACCTGGTCGCTCCCATTGTTTGGACGACCTTGTTGTTGGATGGCCTGATCGTTCTCGTTCATTTTTTTCCTCTTCACGCATCATTTTGACTTCAAAGTGTTGAACTTGATGGGATTCAACAACTTTGGTATTTTGATTTATCAGGTTGTGCTTTGGACATGCACTCTCCTCTTTCGGTTCAGAAGAGCATACCGCTTGAGTGGTACTCTCCTCTCCCGGTTTAAACGAGCACACTATCATCCAGGTAATTTCTCTTCAACTATTGGTTCACTTTGCATGAGGAGCTCGCTAGGACCTGGATAACCCACCCATTTGGTTTCTGTGATTTTAGGTGACCAGCTACGGACGACCTTCTCTTGGGCGCACCGCGTCACTTGGCCATCAGACCATCCTCTCGCCCGGACGACACTGTATTCGATTTCAGGTATTTTTCTTTTAGCCCTTCCTCCTTCGTTTCTTAACAGTAGTGAGCGTGGTCTTGATGTGGTGGGGTTTATACTACTTGGATAACTTAGAAATTTGATCTCTCGCCTTCTACACTTTTTGAAGGTTCGACCATGATCTTACCTTTTCCCGATTTGGTGGTTTGATCTTTCGAGTGGATTGATCTTCCTTTTACGGTATGCTACCTTAAACTTCTTTATTGGTCACTTGTGAAGATCGCTGTCTATGTGGCTTTATAACTGATAAACTCTTCATATTGTTGTTTTGCTGGTGACCTGACCATCCTTTTATTTCTGTATTTAGTGAGTTGTCTTGACCATCCTAGTAGGTGACTTGGTCTTCTTTGTCGGCAGATCTTGAATCAAAAGTATTCTTCCTTTCTTTCCTCTTAATAATATTCTTTTTCTTGTGTTTGTTGATACGATGGTAGGGAAAGGTTCGACCTTTGCACGGCTGCTTTCACTGGCTAGGAAAGGACCTGCTGATGGTTTGGCCTCTGCTCCTCCTTCTACCCCCCAGAATCCATCTAACAGTTCTCATTTCACTCCGGTGGATCAAAGCCCTGGGGTGGATCTTGTCTGTGATCGTCCTAAGGCTAAGAAAAAGTGAGGTAAGTCTGATGCGATCGGAGGGGAACCTGTTCGAGTCTGACAGGTCGAAAAAATATAAGCATGGGACGGAGTATCAGGGAAAGCCCATTCCACGTTGGATGGAGAATCCACTCGCCGCTGGTTGTGAGGATCCCTTTGAGGCCTCCGCTGCCCTCTGCAAGCAGGCTTCTGTGGTGATGAGGAAGCTTAGAGGTAATGTGTTCAATACTAGTAACTTCTTTCCGTTGTCTTCGATATGTTGTAACCCAAAATTTGATCGTTCATACTTTGGTACTTTGTTGCATGATTTACTTTGCTCAAGTTAATTTGCTCTTTCATCCTTGCATGATCGATCCTGAGTATCTTTTGGTTGCCCATGCCTCTAAGGTTGTCAGACTAGATAGCCCTCCATGGTGCCAACTGCCCATTTTCTTGCTGTGGGCGCCCTAATCTTGGGTGACCTGCAGGGGTTGAAGACGTTCGAATAAGACTTTGAGCTCAACATAAGAATTGTATCTCTGCTTCTAAGCTTTCCAACGCATCCTCACACGCCCCCATCGGATAAACATGGATGAAATTATACTGAACAGCCATCCAATGTTGCACGCGGGCGACCAAGAGGTGGTCGCCCCAATCTTGGGCGACCCGCAGGGGTCAAGAACGTCAGAATTGGATTTTGCGTCCAACATAAAGGTTGTAGTCATGCTTCTTAGCTTTCTAACGCATGCTCACACGCCCCCATCGGATAAACATGGACAAAGTTATGGTCTTCTGACCAGACCATTCTCCAAGGTTGCATGAGGGCGACCAAGAAGTGGTCGTCCCAATCTTGGACTAGAGCAAGTCCAGCTCTGTCATCCCACGTTGGTGGTTGACAAGGCTATTTTGCATCCTGACCATGTCGTCCTAGGTGACCAGATTGTGAAGCCCACAGGCAGGGCTGATGGGACCAACCTGGTTATCTATCGGCGACCATGAGGGTTAGGTCGGGTCGTTCTTCCACGTCCTTTTGTAGTTCTGATATTACTTTACGCTGATTTGCACTTTAATTTTCTAGCCTTGGACTTTGTCTGATTTTGTTGTAAACCATATCGTGATCGTTTATGCTTTAATGCTTGCTGCATGACTTATTTTGGCTACATTTATGGCTCTTGGTCGTTTTATGTTTGATGCATGGGCCACCAGGTCGTCCATACCAAGTCAGGTCGTCCGTGAGGTAGCATGGTCAGGTCATCCATGCCAGGTCAGGTCGTCCCTGAGGTAGCATGGTTAGGTCGTCCATGCCAGGTCAGGTCGTCCTAGAGGTAGCATGGTCAGGTCGTCCATGCCAGGTCAGGTCGTCCCTGAGGTAGCATGGTCAGGTCGTCCATGCTAGGTCATGGTCAGGTCGTCCCTGAGGTAGCCAGGTCAGGTCGTCCATGCCAGGTCAGGTCGTCCCTGAGGTAGCATGGTCAGGTCGCCCATGCCAGGTCAGGTCATCACTAGCCCATGCAGACTAATGTGAGGGCGAGGTTCCTCCTTCGCGCTTCGTGCTTGAGTGAGGTCTTTATTCTTAACTGGTCGGGTCTCAGCCCTAGCCCTTGACATATTCGTTTAAGTGGATGTTCGTTTAAGTGCCTTTGGACAGTTGACCAAGGTTCGACTTGGGTTTAACTCGTCCTCAGGGGTGTGACCAATCCAAGTCGCTTCGATTGTGCCTAAATTCGTTTAAGCGCCTTTGGGCTGTTTACCAAGTTCGACTCGGATTGAACTCTCCCTCGGGGGTGCGACCAGTCTTAGGCCGCTTCATTTCGTTCTTAAATTCGTTTAAGTGTTGTATCCTGACCGCGCAGTTTATCGAACGCAGTTCGAACTTAACTCGCACGGCAGGTCGAACCTTTGAGCTTCGTTCTCGATAGGACGTTTGTAATTAAAGAGACATATGAACACATATATAAAAGAAAATGTCTTGTCTTATTTAACGGTCGGGCGGACCTCGATAAAAAACCCTGTGGGAAAAAGAGTGTTCCGCCCGTCTTTTCATTCATGACATACAATCGGTTCTTAAAAGGCAACTTGCCTTCCCCTTGATCTTCTGGTATCCGGGGCATCATCGTCCTCGTCCTCTTCTTCTTCTCTGACTTTGGCCACCTCGTCGATCGGTGCCTTTCCCTTTCTAGGTGATCGCACCTCCTTCCTGTCATCCCTCCAGTCGGCCTGGTTCTTCTTTACATATTGAGCCAGTTTCCCTTTTCTGATCAGCTCTTCGATGTCGTCTTTGAGGGCCATGCAGTTGTTGGTATCGTGCCCGTTGCTCTTATGGTAACGGCAGTACTTCTTGGATGGGCGTTGCCCTTCCTTGAGGACGAGAGGGTCTGGTCTTCTCATCTCTCTGAACTCTGCGTTTGCACATTCTGACAAGATCTGTGCGTATGAGGTATTCAGTTTCGCTCGGTCCGTGAACTTCCTGATCGTGGAATCTCTTGGTGGTCCTCCCTGATCCCTTCTAGGCCTTTGGTCGCGATCTTCGCGAGGTTCTTGATTGATCCTTCTTTCAGCGGCTTCAATAGCCATCGTGCTCTCTTCATAATTCATGAACCTCTGAGATCTGCAGAGGAAGGTTTCCAAATCTCTTGGCAAGTGTAAGCCTACTTCAACTTCAAATCTACTCACTCAGAGGAGTCCGGTCCTCAAGAACCACAATCTCTGGTTGTCATCCAGATTCCTCACCTGGTCGACCTCTCGGTTGAATCGTTCCACATAGCTTTGGAGGGACTCATTGGGTCCTTGTCTGATTGCGATCAAGACATCCTGAGACTTGGGCTTTACCCTTGAAGTTGTGAAACGAGCAGAGAAGACTCTGGCCATCTGTTCCCATGAAGAAATGGTGTTAGGCCGTAACTCAGTAAACCATTCCAAGGCTGATCCTTCTAAGGTCAAGGGAAAGATCTTGCACTTTACAGGACCGGGCGCCCCCCTATATTTCATCATAATGTCGAAGTGCTTCAGATGGGCGTCGGGATCCTGCACGCCATTGTACATTTTAAGACCGGACGGGGGTTTCTGTAATGAGTGTGGAACGTGAAACTCGTCTATTTCTCTTGTGAATGGTCCCAGACTCATGTCAACTCTACCTCTACGAGGTGGTCGGTCCTCGAAGCGTCGACCTCGACGACCACGTCGTTCTTCATCAGAATTGTCTCTTGAATTGTTGCGTGGGCGTCTTTCGTAAGACCGGCTGCGTGATCGAGTGTGCGAGCCGGGTGAGCCAGACGAATCATAGGAAGATTCCTGCTGCGAAGACTCCTCCGGCTAGTAGGTGTAATCTGAAGTGGAGGGAGTGATCCTGGGCGGAGTTGGTCCTCCTCCTCGTCCCCTTCTGCGGGGTGGACGAGCTGTCTTCTGGGAGGCGAACGATGTCTCCTAGACAGGTCGGCCCGTGGACCGGACGACCTGCGACGGTGTAGTTCGGGTGCAGTGTTTGCTCACCTGGACGTCACCTGATCCTCCATCTGGGTGAGGAGGTCGTTCTGCCGGGCGATCTGCAGGTCTCGGTTTCGAAGTTGTTCCCTGAGCTCTTGAACCAAGTTGGCTGGAAGGGTGACGTCGACCTGCTGGGTCGTGCCTGGCTGGGTACCGGGGGCGACGACCTCAGCATTGGTCATCGATCCTTCCAGTGCTAGGGGTGGACGGACTGGTATCTCGACCATGCTTTGCAGGCGGGTCGACCGCGGTCTGCCTCGAGTTGTCTTTGGAGGCATTGGGAATGTTGGTGGGATAGTGTGCTCCCACTGTGGTCGCCAATGAACCGTACCTTGGGATGGTCTGCAGAGACGGTCAAGGGACGGGTCGTCTGATACTGTAGGCTGAGGAAGAACTGAACACGCAGGGGGTGTACCTGCAAGAACACTCCGACGCCCAAGTCAGCTATATCGAGCTACAGTACAATCTAGTGAATATTCGAATGAATTGCGTACCTGACACCTGGTGACTGACGTTATTTATAGTGATTAGTCTGGATCGTTGGAGCCGGATAGCCCATTTGCGATGGGGGCCCAAGTATCAGTTGGACTGATCATTCCGCTATTAGGCTGGATGATTACTTACTGGATTAGGCCCAGTTGAACTGATCCTCCCCTTGCTGGGTTGGATGACCGCTAATGGATTGGGCCTGACGACTGGCCCAGTCCAGAACAATTTTCTTACGCTAAGAGAGAGGAAAGAGTCGAAACAGTTTTTTTTTTTTTAGAAATTTTGGAACAATTTTTTTTGCTTATGGAGGAGGCTCAATGATACCACTTGATGTGAATTATTGTTACTAATTCAACTAAAATAGAGGATCGTTCCATAATCAAAGAAATAATGAAGACAATAAACAAGAAAAGGGAAGAAAACCGAAAAGATGGAAAGACAAAGAATGAATCTATGAGATGAAGAGAAGCCACATCTTTCATGGAATGATGATAATTCTCATGTTTGGATCGCCACAAAAAACCTAAGCTCTTGATAATATCCCAAAGATGGTTCAAGGAATAACCCTAGAGAGAGCACTTGTGCTAATTCCTCTCAAATTAAAATTATGACAAAAGGTCCTTACAACTTGCAAAACCCCACCTATTTATAGAGAATAGGTTGTGGGCTCACTAAAAAGACAAACATAACAACTAAAAGCCCAAATTCAAGCCCAAACTAGGTCTTACACAATTAGACTTTTATGAAAGGGAAATAACATGCCTAAAAATGTTTGTCTTATTACAATTATAAATTCCTATGAAATATTAACTATAAGAGCATTTAAAAGACTTGGAACAATTTTAGAACATTTGCTATCATTAAGCAAATTAATCATTTGAGCTTCCAATTGTTCTTTAATCTTCTTTGCTCTTCGTCTTGTTATTGGTCCAAGTGCCAAGTCTTGAATCTCCATGCTCTTTGTGTCCATAACAATAAAGTTTTGGAGAGATAGATGGCTGGACACAGATAAGCCACTGTGTGAGGTTGTCTCTAGCATTCTTGAGCATTTGATTGATCTTAATGTGTGTGACTTTGTGGACAATGAGGAAAACTGGAAACTTGATGAGTTGAATAGTATCCTTCCACCACCATACTTCAATAAGTTGCTGTCTAGGCCTGCTCCTACCGGTGATATGGGCTCAGATGTGTTGTTCTGGTGTGGCGAGAAATCGGGTGACTTTTCTATATCAAGCGCTTATCATCTTTTGCGGAAACACATTAATATTAATGTTGCTGCCCCTTGGCGAGAGGTTTGGAAGTTAGATGTTCAGGAGAGGATACGTAGTTTTGCTTGGCAAATCATGCATGATTGGGCTATGTCCAACATCAAGACTATAGATATCACACCAAGCAATCTGCAGTGGCGTAGTGTTTGGGCCACATCCTGTTATTTCCTTTGGACATGGCGTAACAAACAGGTCCATGAGATGGAGCTTCTAAGGAAGGTGGTTTGGTGGCTGGATGTGGTGGAGTTATTAGAGATATGGATGGGCGCTAGCTTGCTGGTTGTAGCAGGTATATTGGGTTGTCTAATGCTTATGTGGCTGAGCTTTGGGGAGCGCTTGAAGGAATTCGGTTAGCTATTGATAAAGGGTATTCGAAGATAGAGTTGCATATGGACTCTCAGGTGGTTGTTGATTGCCTTAACGGTGCCACTGGTGGTAGCATGGAAGGAAGAGCTACTGTTTTCCGTATCAGACAGCTGCTATGTGCTAATATAGAGTTTATTATAAGTCACACATATAGAGAAGCTAATAAGGTAGCAGATAGTTTGGCCACTTTAGCTTGTATTCATAAAGACGGCTTAGTTATTTTTGATCATCCACCTCCTAGTGTTGTGCAATTGGTGCATGCTGATCTTGTTGGAGTCTCTACTCCTCGCCTAGTGCCGATGTAATTGTTCCTCTTTTGGGCTTTTTGGGCTTCTTGCCCCGTTTAATCTAAAAAAAAAAGGGATTTTTTTGGTACCCCCACCCATTGACTCCATACCCCTACGCAGTCAGTGAAAAGTCGAAAATACCCCTAAAAAATTTACAAATTTACAAAATATTTACCATTTGGACTTACTTACGATTTGACCAGTCCAATTTCAGAGCTCGTCGTATTTACCTCCTGAGAGATAAATACGATTTCCACCAAAAATTCGCATCATATCTAGCTATATACGATTTCCTCCAGAAGCTTCAAAAACAAGTAAGTCGTATTTACCTTTTTTTTTGATAAATACGATTATCTCCAAAATTTCGCATCGTATTTACCTCTTTTTAGGGTAAATACAATTTCCTTTTTCTTTTAACTAATCTATTTTTTTTATTCAGTGTCTTCTTCTCGACGGACTGACCAGGCGTCGTAGTCTTCCGCTCCCAGCACACGCACCCGCCGGAGAGTTGCGGGACACGCCTCCACTAGGCGTAGGCGCGCTGAGGCCAGACAGCCCCCGCAGCCGGAGTCCCCAGAGTTTGAGTACGAGCCGGGCCAGCAGCACCACCCGTATGAGGAGGAGGAGGAGGACCAGCATATCGGTGAGCCTCAGCAGTATGAGCAGGACCAGTATATGGGCGAGCCTCAGCAGCGGTTCTATCAGGACCAGGACCACCATCAGCAGTTCCACCACGATCAGGAGGAGCATTCTCTATTCACTGAGCTGGAGTCTCATGTCTGCTACCGTGTTCGGCTTAACCCGGTTAGTGAAATTTGTTTTTTTACATTGTGTTTGTATTTAAAATCATCTTTTTACATAGCGTAATTTTTTTTAATTTTTTTTTTAAATACAGATCTATGAGCGTAAAGTGAAGGCTACCAACCATGGTAACAAGTTAGCTAAGAGACTACTGGTCTAATCCCAGAACCACCAGTTTTGGGAGCTTCAGGTTTGGCCCCCCTCATATCGACAGGACATACTACTGTGGACCACGAGCTGCTGTCCGCTTTTGTTGAGAGATGGCACCAGGAGACTTCGTCATTTCACCTACCATTCGGTGAAATGACCATTACTTTGGATGACATCTCTTGTTTGCTGCACCTTCCGCTCTCAAGCAGATACTACAGAGCACCGCCCACTAGTGTCACCGCTGATCAGGCAGTTCAGCTTACTGTGGCATATCTCGGGGTTACTGAGGAGGAGGTCCGTGCTGAGTGTCGACTTGGTCAGGGGCCGTATTACCGTTTTAGCAGGCTCCTGGACATAGTTGCTGCATCGTCCATGTCTACTGACATGTCTCCTGGTGTCCGGGCGATGATCCTTTTGGTTATGAGTTGGAGCATCTTCACAGTGAAGACGTATGACAGGGCTGAGGCCAAGTGGCTGCTGTTGCTTGAGGACCTTACTGTTGATGGTGCTGGATCATATGCATGGGGTGTGGCTGGACTTGCTCATATGTACGACCAGCTGAACTATGGATCGTTGGACCAGGCCAAACATTTAGCTGGCTAGCCCTCCATGTTACAGGTAAATAATTATGTTTTTAATTTAATTAATTATGTTTTTTATTTAAATATTTATGTTTTTAATTTAAATAATTATGTTTTCAATTTAAATAACTCAGTTATTTATCTTTGCATTTCAGAGCTGGATTTTATGGTACTTTCCTCATCTGGTGGAGAGGCAGCCATCTGATGTGCACACACCACTCTGTGGGGTTTGGAAGAGGAAGAAGACAGATGCACTGAAGTTGGTCGATTACAGGCAGAGGATTGACGACCTCACTGCTGATGATGTATGTTGGCGACCATTTGAGGGTCATCGGGATGTTAGACCCTTTGAGCATGTTGCACTCTACAGGGGTTTCCTCAGCTGGGGAGACATCACCGTTCCGTACATGCCAGATAGATTCCGCCAGTTTAGGTACGTCCAGGTCATCTCACGTCCCCCTCTCACCGGTCGTCCTAGCCATGATACCCGCATCTTCCAGATTTCTAGCTTTTTGCCCAGTGTGCACGAGGTGCTTCAGACGACTAGGCCTGCTCGGGATTTGGGTGAGGTTGCTGCGGACTACTTAGAGTGGTACGTCAGAGTATCTATTCCCAGGCTGTTGCCGGTTGCACCACCACCACCAGAGCAGGCAGCTGCACCCCCACCCCCACAGCGCGATCCTGAGTGGGTACAGAGTGTGATAGATGCGGTACAGGAGGGGCTTCGTCGCGGCCATATTCGTATGGCCACTCCGACGTACGCTCGCCTCTACCAGTTGATGCAGATGCTAGAGATAGAGAGTGATGACTAGGGCATTTTATATTATTACTTTTATTTTATGTCTGTACTTTCTGGATTTATTTTTTAACTCTTTTATTTTATATCAGTTGATTACTATTTCTTACGAGTTTACTTAAAATTTCTATTTCATTCATTTCATTGATTCGATAAAAGAAAGTTACATAAAAGATAAAACATAACAAACTAAACCCTAATCCTAATACTCCGATGCTCGCAGACGACGTAATATCTCATTGACGCTCCGTTGTGTTTCCACGTACAGCTCCAAAGGCTTATACCCCATAAGCCTGTCATGAATGTCGAACATGGTCGCCACGTCTTCGTCGGTCTTGATAGACATGGACGAGTAGGAAATGCAGCCATCATCTCCACGATCGGGTTTCCGATAAGTGATACCGGTGACGTCACGGTCATCCCCAATCACTTGAACTTTCGACCAGACTTTATCCTTCAAACCATCAAACCCCATGGCGCGATGGATTCGGCATAACTCTGGCTTCAGACTCCAAAAGTAGACCCCATCTTCTCTCATCGTGATGTTGCCGCCATAATGTATAGCGCAGAGCCTATTCTCAGCAGATTGTTGTGTTAGGCAAATCTGCATTCTGGATATATGTGTGAGAAATGTATTTGAGAGTGAAATTTTGGTGTGAAATGAATGAGGGTGGGGTGGGTATTTATAGAATTCGTGAATGAATATCAACCGTTGATACTATCCGTGCAATCTACACCGTTGAATAAATAGCCGTTGGGCCAGCGGAGTAAATCTGGCCGTCGATTAAAATACAAATCGTATTTACCTATGGTTTAGGGTAAATACGATTTGTATTTTAACAAATCGTATTTACCTAGGGTGAGGGTAAATACGATTTGTATTTTAATTGAATCGTATTTACCTCAACCCAAGGTAAATACGCTCTGTTTTCTTACTTCTATCGTATTTACCTCAGCCTAGGTAAATACGATTGGAATATATTTAGGATTATCGTATGTACCCACCTATAGGTACATACGATTTGTAAAAAACAAATCGTATTTATGTCTTCAAAACCTAAATCTGATTGAGCCAAAAATAGCCAGGGGTATTTTCGTTCAAAAAAAACGTGTGGGGGTATATGGGTAAACTGTGGGGGTAAAAAAAAATGATTGTTTACCCTATACTATTGCTCTCCGTATGTCAAAGTGGCACAACCCGTAAATAAACCCCTTACATATTTTATTTATTTTATTATTATTTAATAAAACAAATAAAAAATCATTTTGATTCCTGCTGAAAGAAAATAAACCCATTTTGTACACGCGTCTTGTGTTTCGTTTTCTGTTACACTGGCGCCACTACCAGTGGCATGCCATCAATTACCGAGCACCTCACGGAGCGGATCTTAAACTTTTATCTCAAGCACAAACCGAATAGTTCGCTTTCCTTTTTCTCCAAACAAATTTCATTTTCAGTTTTTCTCTTTCTTTTCACTCTCCAATACTTTTTTTCGGTGCAATTCGCCGCTGATCATGTGATTGAAGAATCCCGTTCCTCTCTCCTCTTGTGTTATTCCAGAGAATTTGATCGAAAAGGGATTATTGTGATTTTCTCATCGGAAATGGCAGTTTCTTCCGCTAATTTCATCTTCGTTTTCCTGCTGCTTTGTATTGCGCTGACGCTCGGATTCATGTAAGTTCAATGTGTCTTTCGTAGTGAATTTCAACTTACTCTGCAACGATTTCAGATTATTATTGTTTTTGATGCTGTTGCTTTTAGGATTTATTTTGTGATTAAATTTTCGTTGATTGTATTGGAATTTTGCATGCTAATATATCGAAGCTGCAAATAAGTATTTTCACCTTTTGGTTCCCGTTTCTTGTAGGAGAAATGTTATTACTCACTTTATGATCGGTTGAAATTCATGTAGTCTCGCTAAATTAATGAATCTCATTTCAAACGAGTGTTGGAGAGAGTGTGTAAAATAGAGTGTTGCTAGCACTTCTCTCCTTGTAATGCGTAACTTTAAATATGATGAAACTCTCAATTAAAGACACTTTAAGTGAGTTCATGTAAGTAGAAAGACATTGAAGTGCTGAATCCATTAGTATGACTATGACTTGAAAAACATGGGATGGAAGGGTTTGGGTTCTCTCAAGTAACAGGAAAATTAGTGTAGGAGAATGTGTCTATCTCTCTCCTACCGGAAGTTTCTAACTACGGGAGAGAATACACATGGAATGGACTACTTTAAAGAACCAATGTTGTAGCAAGACCAAGTGCAAAAGTAGAATATCGAGCCGTACCTTCAACTAGTGAACTTATATGGCCCTCAAACTGTTGCTTAAAGAACCAAGGTTTAGGGATGTTTCAAAGATGACGCTAATTTGTGGTAATCAGATTGCCTTGCATATTGCCTCAAATCTAGTATTTTCGTAAAAAGACCTAACACATTGTGATAGATTGTCATTTCATTAAGGAGAAGATCTTATTGAGAGATATTACAACAAGCTTTGTAAATTCAATGACCAACTGGCAAATGTGTTCATCAAGTCACAGAGAGGTCCTTAGGTTGATTAAATATGTAACAAGTTTGGTGTTTGTGTTACAATTATGTAAATAGGGTAATTTTGTTATTACACTAGTTAGGGAACTTCAAAATCTTGTATTTATGACTAAATATAATATATTCTTTTGCGTAATTGAGACTCACATATTCTCTCAAATGCTCTCTCATTTTCACTCTCTCAACAGATACATATGGGATATTTCCTTGTATTGAAAAAATTTAGTCCCATGATTAAGAACTAGGCTTTGTATTGAATGTATAGAATTAGAATCATTGACCTATAATTATAGGAATTGACTTTGGTCAAAAAAAAATTATAGGAATTGACTGTGTATGCAGTAGTTTTGGAATTTCCTGTATCCTATCGAAGGGCAATTCACTTCAAATGAAACCATCAGAAAATATGCATTTTCTAAAGATGAGTAAGAAACTGTTGGAGCGTATAATTCATGCTTCAGAATTCAGAGAGAAGGATAACTGCTCTAACAGAATTCTGTTAGAGCTGAATCAATTTTGATTGAAATGATTTCTTGTTTATATTTTCAGAATGACAGCTTATATACATTGCTGCAAATATGACTTACAAGTTACAATAGGCAGTCACAGCTGCCAGTAACTTGCAATAGCAGGTCACTTCAAAATTTGAAAATACAAATTGCCTAAATACAATTCTATCCTTTAACATGCCCCCACAAACTCAACTGGTTGTGGAAATAACTGTGAGTTTGCTTCTGAGTTCCTCAAGCCTTTGATTAGGAAGAGGTTTGGTCAGAGCATCTGTTCTCTAAGAGTTCCCAGGAATGTGCTGAAGATGAAGCTGCTTTTGAAGAACCTTCTCATGAAGGAAGAATAGATCTAGCTCCATATGTTTAGCGCTAGTATGTAGCACTGGATTGTGAGCCAAGAAAACTGTGCTCAGGTTGTCACACAAGACTGTAGGAGGTTTAAAGGAGACACCAAGTTCTGCAAGGAGAGATTGGATCCACAAAACCTCAGCTGTGGCTAGGGCTAGGCTTCTGTACTCAGCCTCAGTACTTGAGCGGGACACAATGGGTTGTTTCCTTGCCCACCATGACACTAAATTGTCACCAAGGAAGATATAGGCACCTGATGTGGATCTTCTATCATCAGGATCCAAGCCCCATTCAGCATCACAGTAAGCTACCAATGAGAGAGGTGTGGACTGAGTTGGTTTGAGAACAATACCCCAAGTTTTAGTTCCCTTTAAGTACCTCAAAATTCGTTTAACGGCCACTCAGTGAACTTTCAAGGGACTGGCCATGAATTGACAAACTTTGTTGACTAGCAAAAGTAATGTCAGGTCTAGTAATTGTGGCATAATGGAGTGCACATACCACTGATCTGTAGAGGGTAGGATCAGTAATAGGTTCAGAACCAGTTTTGGTTAGTTTACAGCTAGGCACCATAGGTCTGGGTAAGGGCTAAACAGCTTGCATAGAGGGAGCCATGTGGTTGAGGTGTAACCTCAATACCAAGAAAGTAGTCAAGTGATCCAACATCTTTGAATGACTTGAGAGTGGATGACTTGAGAGTTGTTGCCAGTAGCAATAATGTCATCAACATAGACTAGCATATAAACCAGGGCTAACTTTTGGTTATAAATGAATAGGGATGTTTCAAAGATGACGCTCATTTGTGGTAATCAGATTGCCTTGCATATTGCCTCAAATCTAGTATTTCGTGAGAAGACCAAACACATTGTGATAGATTGTCATTTCATTAAGGAGAAGATCTTATTGAGAGATATTACAACAAGCTTTGTAAATTCAATGACCAACTGGCAGATGTGTTCATCAAGTCACAGAGAGAGGTCCTTAGGTTGATTAAATATGGAACAAGTTTGGGGCGTTTGATTTATACGCTCCGGTTTGTGTTACAATTATGTAAAATAGGGTAATTTTGTCATTACACTAGTTAGGGAACTTTAAAATCTTGTATTTATGACTAAATATAATATATTCTGTTGTGTAATTGAGACTCACATATTCTCTCGAATGCTCTCTCATTTTCACTCTCTCAACAGATACATATGGGATATTTCCTTGTATTGAAAAAATTTAATCCCATTATTAAGAGACTAGGCTTTGTATGGAATGTATAGAAATCATTGACCTATAGTTATAGGAATTGACTGTGTATGCAGTAGTTTAGGAATTTCCTGTATCCTATTGAAGAGCAATTCACTTCTAATGAAACCATCCGAAAATCTGCATTTTCTAAAGATGAGTAAGAAACATATTGTAGTTGCATGGTCGAGTTCAGAGGCTGAATTTAAGCGATGACACTGAGTGTGAGTTATTGGGTATAAAGATTATACAACATGATTTGTAGATAGTGTATGAAGACCCTATAAAGCTGTTTTGTAACAATAAATCAACCATTAGTATTTTGTGATGATAGGACAAAAAACATTGAGATAGACCAATACTTTATTTTGGGAAAACTGGACATTGTTCTTTTGGGATACTACCTGATAGATTCATTGACCAAGGGATTACCTACTAAATGCATTCAGAATTATACTAGCATATTTGGATTAGCCAACTTGAGGGTGTTGAGATTATTGTAAATTGTAAATAATATATAACAATTTTGAGGAAAGAATTTCCATCTGTTCTCTATGTAGAGACCTGCGGCTTTCTCTCTCTCTTTTTTAGGGAAGGTTTTTTTATTTATTTTTGATTATTAGCTGTAGCCTATAAATCTAAGTGAAATTCAGTATATGATTTACATTCGGAAAATTATTCCCTCCTCTCTTTCAAGTAAGCACATCGCTCCTTAATATTTTTAGATTTAAGTTAGAAATAATGTTTGTGAGTTAGAGGGTAAACTTGCCCATTATTGCAATATAATTTGACAGAGAGTGAAACATGACAAATGGTGTGTGTGTGGGGATATGACGCACAAACACCTCTTCCGAATGCTGTGTCCTTGTCGGTGTCGGACACGGGCACGACACACGTCTTTACGGTGTTACTCTTAAAAAGATATTTTATTTTTTTATTTGAACAGTTCCTAGACACCTCTTGGACACTCTTATTATAAACTTTTTAGAGAAAAATTTCGATATCTTGAAATTTGTAAGATATTATACATATTCTTATGATATAAAACATTTTATCTTAAAAAAATCTTGTAAAGCTTATTAACTTTGCTTTTAAAATGTGGATAGATAAATCCTAATTCGCATTTTAGATTTTTGTCATATTGACTAAATATGTGTTTGTGTTTATTGATTTAGTTATCCTCGTAGTTACTTACATACATGTGGTGTCTCGTGTCCTATATTTTGGACATTGGCGGGGCCTTAGTGTCCGTATCCGAGTCTGGGTTTCATAGGTGTGGGATGATGAGTCAACAAAATTTATGCATTGGGAGTGGTGTCCTCATGGAAATGCTAGAGAAATTTCTAAAATTTGTTGTTAAATTACATCCCATTGTAATTTTTGCCAATTGTTTTTTGCTCACATGCAAATGGTGATAACATATTAAGCTTTATGATTTATAGCTGAGTGTTATATTTCCCTTTCTTTGTTTTTATTATAATAAATAAATAAATAGTGCTTTAACGACTTGTAAATCATTGGTATCTTGAAGTTATATTGGACCCCGGTTAATCCTGTGACTTGATTCTGATTACACATATCTATTATTACAGATTTTTTTCTACATTGCTGGCTTGGATTTTGAGCCAGATTTTCGGTGCATCTGTTGGATTTTATGTTGGTGGATGCAACAGTTTAAGAGATGTGGTAGTGAAGTTTAAAAAGGTTTTTGTTCACCTTCATTCAATTCTTTATTTCAAAATATAGAATCTTGAAAGAACTGTGGCACATTCAGCCTAAAACTTGATATAATTAAACTCATTGATTAAATTTTATTGTGATAATCAATGTGAATTGCATGACTAAATTTTCTCCTTGAAAATATCCATACGTCACCGTTGAGATATTGTCAAATAAAAATAATACTCCTTCCGTCCTATTTTGTTTATTTTTTAGTAAAATCAATTTACTCCAAATTGGTTGTTATTTTACATTTTCAATTTTCTATTAAGTATTTAATATTTTTTTCCACTCATGCCCTTCTTTATTATGAGAGTTTTTTTTACATTTAACAAATGATTCACATTTATCTATGTGGAGAGATAAAAGCTTAAATTGTAAATTATACAACACTTTTTAACAAAATCTAGACTACTAATCATTTTCCTTAAGGGGTGTGCAAAACCTTAAATTGCAAATAAAATGGAAAAGAGGAAGTATCTATTAAACTATTATCTCTATTGTATTTCTGGAAATTTGTCTTTATAGTTGATTCTAATTCCCTACTCTTTAGGGATTGATCAGGTTAGCCTCATGTGTGTATTATACATTTGTCCATTCATTGCTATATGTGAAATAGATTTATTAGCACGGCAGGCTGCTCCTGCTATCTCGTCTGTACCCCTGAAAAAATTATGCACAGGCCTACTTTAAGTTGAGAGGGTGCACTTGTACCATGAAAAATAAAAATCTTTTTCCCTACATAATTTTATTTTGACCCCTTTGAGTAAATAATTTTGTACCTAGACATCTCATCTTTCAAGACCGATAGTAAAATAAATATTGAACTCGTAATTTAGTTCTTGAACTTACACTAAGTATATAAAATTATAAGTAGTCCTTAAAGTTTATGAAATCTATTAAATGTATCTCTAAAATTTTAAGAAATCTGTCTCATTTACTACTTAAAATTATAAGAAGTAATTTGACAGACGTCACAAACTTCAGGAGTTATTTATTATTTCCGTATACTTTAGGGACTAAATAGGAGAGAGGGTTTTTTTTTTAGATAAACAAATAGGAGAGAGGGTGTAAGCTTAGAGACTAAATTGGGGTTTTGTTCTTGAATAAATTTCTAGTTAAATAATTTGGTTTCTGAATTTCAGGAAATCAAATGAGAAAATTTCTAGCAATCTTGTGAACCAACAATTTTGATGACGATTTTTTTTAGCCCCCACTGACCCAAAGTCCTCGATCCACTAGTTGCTGGCCCGGTGATTTACCAATTACCCATGATACACAAAATTCAGTTGTTGTCTCTTAAGTGCAAAGTTGCCCTTTTGCTTAGTGTTTTTGTTGTCAGTGTACTCTATAGGAAAATTTAACTTGTGAATAACTGTGGATGAAGATCATACTAAATGATTTGAAAATACAATGTGAAGGGCCTATGAAGTTGTTTTGTGACAACAAGTCGGCAATCAATATTGCCCATAATCCGGTTCAGCATGACAAGACCAATTATATAGAGATAGACCGCCACTTCATCAAGGAGAAACTAGACAACGACGGTCTAATAGCTACCTCCTACATTCCTCCCAGGCATCAACTGGCAGATGTGCTAAGAAAGGGTTTACCAACAGAACATTCAACCATCTTACTTGCAAGCTGGGAATGATAGATATCCATTCACCAGCTTGAAGGGGAGTGTTGTAAATAGTATATAATTGTTATTGTAATTGTAACTATAGGTCCGACCCATTTATCAGGCCCAATAGGGTTAGTCTCAGAATAGTCTATTTATACCCTTTAGCACTTGTATACAATACACGATTAAAATAATGATCTTGAAATTATTTTCCACATATAAAACTTTACGAAGTAATTTGACGGATATCACATATTTTAGCGACTATTTATTATTTTCATGTACTTTAAGACTTAAATGAGAGAATGTGTATGCTTAGAGACTAAATTGGCGATTTGCTCTTAAACAACATTTGGAATTAAATAATTCAGTTTCTTAATTTAAGTGAGTCGAGTGAGAATATTTAAAAAAGGAATTTTAAATAATCCTATAACCAACAATCTTGATAATGGAAGTTTTTTTTGCACCCCTTAATCCAGCGTCCTAGATCTGTCACTGGAACTGTCATGTTTGTGTCTCTAAGATGCTATAGCAATATATGCTGTTGATTTATGACATGTACAGGGCGCTACTGAATCTGTGTCTATTGGTGAAATCAAACTCAGCTTATGCCATTCCTTGTTCGAACCTGGTGCGGGTTTTGGTTCTTGGAATCCAAAGTTGCAATTGTCAATATGCAACTTAGAAGTTGTTATGGGGCCTTCAAATAAAAGTTCTGGAAATAAAAGTTCTGGAAAGAAGAAATCTCAGAAATCCAAAACTCGTTCTTTAGGCAAAGGAAAGTGGAGGACTATAGTCAATATTGCAAGATATTTTTCGGTTTCTTTGACAGAGTTAGTTTTAAAGGTATGCATCTCTACACCATTGTAATATTCTTTTTGTGTGCCAAATATATGCTGATTTTCAATACTGTCATGTGTGGTGTCCTTGTATGAGATGACTTGAAAGAATGATTTAGAGTGTTATTGCATAATTACAAATGAACACAGGTAACCTACATTATATAGACTAGTGGCAGTACCTATGTAGCACTGACACTTCAGGTTGAAGAGGTGTCTGGTGTCCGACACGTATCAAACACGTATCGTGTTGGACACCAACGCCGAATCTTCAATTACTTGTACTTTTCAAATTAAAACTCGTGTCCGGTGACCGTGTCTGTGTCGGTGCTTCATAGGCGGTACCTGCTTGCCCAGAATATGACTATATTACGGGCAGCAAATATGTCCTTATATGAGGATATGAAGCAACAAATCTATCTCAAAGGAAACGTAAATACTGTTCGAAAACAATACAATTACTCAACAATTGTAACAGTATATTAGAAATGATTTTAGATAATTCTATATTTTAATCAACTTATATTTATTTTGTTTATGTTCCTAGTGGGACTGGGACCTGGTTAGAAAATCTTGTTTGGGTCCCTGAGAGCCTCTTTTGATTGTCACAGACACCTAAATATACTTTTGGGATCAAGAAGGTGAGTGTTGATATATCTAAAGGTGGTGGATCCGAGTCAAATTTGTTTGTTAGTGTACAGATATTGCCAATTGTTGTTCACATTGGTGACACTCAAGTTAGTTATGATCAATTATCTAAATTTAGTGGTGGAGGGTGCAGTGTTCCCAGCCAGGCATCTGTTGCTGCTATAGACAAGTCTTCTGTTCCTTTTATCTGTGAAAAGTTCTCCGTCTCATGTGAATTTGGTCATGATAGGTATTAATTATTCTTCCTTTTGTGCATTTTTTATAATATTAATCTTGCATTTGAAGAGTCTTTGATGGAGAAGAAAAAGTGGGATCTGTATGCAAGATTTCCCCTAGCTGACAAGCTGTATGGTAACCTTATGGTTGATGGTTAACTATAACGGGAAATTCCAGCATACAGATTGTGCACCTCTCTATTGTGAACCAAACTAGTAGAAAGAGGCTGCTAGTTTGACAAATATTGCGTGGTTGATCCCATATATGAAAATTCCGAACCAGCTATTATTTCACTTTGGTTTTAGTTCACAATTCTTGTGGCATACGATGTGTACCTCAAAGTTTTTCAAATTATGGGATTTGTTAAATGGAACTTGCTTCTTGTCCTTGTATTTCATAGGAAAAAATTTCCCTGTTTATTGACTTTAGGTTGGATGCTCTTATCCTTTCTTGATTTTCATTTTTCATTCTTCTGTGGTTTCTTAGTTGGGTTCTCTCCTTTTTGGACACAGGGAAGTGGGCATAATTATTAGGAATGTGGACATTTCCAGTGGAGAGATCACTGTGAATTTAAATGAGGGGTTGTTTGTGAAAAAGAAGTCATTGGAATCTCCTCGCTCTGACAGAGGTACAGGGTCAAATGTTGATTCCGTGAGCACAAAGCAGCCTTCAAAGAAGCAACAAATACTAGCAGGCTTCGGTCCTTTGTTTCCTGAGAAGGTTTGAAACTTAAACATATATAGTTTTTCTAACCGTCGTGTATACTCTTAAATCTGAATATCTTTCTTGTGTTATTCTCTATATATACAAGAGAAACATAATCTGCCTAATAAATACAGGATCAACTAATTAAGGAAACAATCAATCTAAATAATAATACCAAATCAATCAACATTCACGAGCCTTAGCGTCATGTTAATATTGTTTCGTTTGTATATTGAGGATCAATGTAGCAACAGCAATAGCTACTCTACTTATTTGGATAATGATATGTACAATGGTATGAGCCTTATGGGTGCATCGATACAATGATTGAAGTGTGTTTTGCTTCAAATTTATTACCTATTGAACCTTGCTTATACAATTTCACTCGAATTTCATGGTTTTTAGACGTTTCAGGTGGGATTATAGTTTTGCCCCTACAATCAAGGCTCTTGTCTCTTTTGTTTGCTCTGGTCATTCTTGGATTATGGAGAATATTGGTTTATCAACTAGTTTTTTGATCAGTATTCAATTAGTTTTAACTTCAGTTGGAATTATATTTGGTATCAATAGGTGGGCTTCAAACTACCAAAGCTGAATGTGAGTTTTGTGCATCGCGAATATGGTCTCTCTGTTGAAAATAACATCACGGGAATCCAATTTAGTAGTATCAAATCACGCCCCAATAAGGATATTGGGGAGAGTACACGCCTTCATTTTCAACTGGGGTTCAGAGAAATCCATGTATGCAGTGTTACTATTGATTTGTTAAACCTCATATGGCATGATTTCCACTTTTTCACTTTGCTTCTTGCTGACAAATTTTATTTTATACCATTGACGTTGTAGCTTCTAAGAGAAGCTGGAGCTTCCATCCTGGAGATATCGAAGGTGAACTTGGTCTCCTTTGTGTATGTCCCAGTACAGGTTAGTTATTTGCAATCCACATTAGGCACCTGTATATCTATATAGTTGGTAATTTTTAGTGTTTACCTCACTTGGAAAAGTTTCCATACCGTTGAATTTGCATATATGTGTGTGTATGTAATAGAGCATGCCCATATCTATTTATAATGAAATAAGAATCAATTACATTAAAGCCTAACTAAACATAATTGATATGACAACTAGTAAATCATAATTGATTGATGTTCTAACACTCCCCTTCAAGCTAAAGCTTGCTACGCTTTAAGTTTGTGACAATAAAACAAAGCATTTTCTATGAAGCACTGACACAAACACGGATACTAGACACGGACACGCAGATACCAGTTTTAATTTTAGAAATATTGGATAATACAGGTAATTGACGTGTCAGTGTTGGTATCCGACACGATACGTGTCAGACACTGGACACGTCTTCAACCAGAAGTGTCAGTGCTACAGAGAGCATTTTTCCACAACACTTGAAACTAAGTCAGGCTGAGATATTATGAGTCATAACCATCATAAGCCACCATCATGATGATCATCGATGCGAAGAGAAGTCATCATTAATGATTTATATGTGAGAAAGGAGTCACCACCGGAATGATCCGTCAGTGGGAAGAGCAGTCACCACAATTGAATTTATTAATGAGGAAAGAAATAATCGTCATTTACGTTGCTCGATCCATTTTCTTCCAAATGGCCAACTGGCCGTTCACAACTCATACTGGTGAAAATCAATACTGGCTGCTACCTAAAAAATGACTTGAAGATGTGAAGGGCCTATGAAGTTATTTTGTAATAATAAATTGACTATACTGAATATTTTATCAGTTGTATGTTATTACACTCACTAATATTATTATATAGACAAGTAAGATGAACTAAACCTAAAGAACCTTATTAACGGGTCTAGTACAAAGACTATTAATAATTACAAAACAACTACTATTTACAACACTCATAATCTCGTTCAGCATGATAGGACCAAACACAAAAATAGATCGTCACTTCATTAAGGAAAATCATTTATCAGGGTTTGCCATCAGAACGTTTCAACCAACTTGCTTGCAAACTAGGAATGATAGATATTCATTCACCCGTTTGAGGGAGAGTGTTGTAAATAGTGTATTTATTGTAAATATGTATCTAGTCCATTTATCAGGCCCGTTAGATTTAAGTTTAGAATACTCTATTTAAATGTTTTAGAGCTTGTACTCAAAATACAATTCAAATTATAATATCATTTAGAAATTTTTTTCGACAGTTAGGATATGAGCCATAGCATCCTTATGATCCTCATGAGGCGTGTTTTAAAAATATACCTCTATTTCTCTATTGTATAGGAGACTCCTATAGGGACACAAAATAAATACTAGAGAGGAATGCTTAAGAGACAAGTTTGTATGGGAAATTCTATCCATATACCATTTTTTAGTTGAATTATTTGATTGTGTTGTTCATTTGATCTAGACAACTAGACAATCAATTATAGTCTCTCTCTGTCTGCGCGCGCATGCATGCTCATCTGTTGTGTCTTTTATATTGTCTGCGCAAATGTATTCTTATTTTTTGTGTTCTTTCCTCCAGTCAACCCCACATGTTAGAGCTGAAACTGAAATCAAACTTGGAGGTTCACAATGCAACATCATAATGAGCAGATTAAAGCCTTGGTTGCTCCTCCACTCGTCCAAAAAGAAAAAAATGGTGCTTCAGGAAGAAGGTTCAGTTGTAAAACCAAAATCGACTGATAGCAAGGCCATCAGATGGACATGTAAATTGTCAACACCTGAGATGACAATAATGCTTTACAATTTGGATGGTTTTCCAGTCTATCATGTAAGTATCTGCAAGTATATATAACTTATCATTGGTTTATGGACAAGAACTTGCACAACACCTTTGCTATGCACATATTCTAGTTGAATGTTTTCGTTGTTTGCTAAAAACATTTTCTCTAATTAGCCTCCTATCTTGTCTTCCATCTTCATGCTAGCAATTCAAAATGAATACAAGTTTTAGAAAATGAAAACAAAATGTTTTCAGAAAGTAAATGGACACTTATTAATCTTCTAGTTAGTATTGTTCTTTGTATCAGGCTCATTAATCAGTTCCGTTAGGTATAATTTGTCTATAATTTTAGGATTAGTGCTTGTAATTAGACACGGTTAAAATAATACTAGAATGTTTTTCAACAATTACTAATATTATAGATGTCGGAATTAATTTTAAATTTGAAACACGAGAGTAACTGAGTTACTATTGCATAATGGGATAGGCTCTGTTTGATCACTTAAACGTTATAAAATTATGCATAATGGGAATCTCCTGATGATTGGAGAGAGAGTGTATGGCTATATGTGTGATACTTGTGATATTTTCTTAGGCTGGTTTTGGCTGGGAATTTGGGCTGGGAACCTTGCATACTCTGTGCAAGTGTAACAGACAGATTATCTCATATTTCCTTTATAATTTCCTCAATCAATTCTGAGAGATCCTCAGAATTGTGTTCATAATACAAAGGATTATTTCTATTCTATTCACTCTGTTTCTCTTAATTTCTATCGTTTTGGAAGTTATCCCTATTCTGCATTTTTATTTTTTTTTGACAAACAAACAGTTACATTTTTTATATGTTATATACATATACATATATATATATATATATATATATATATATATAACATCTAACTCTTAATTTCTATCGTGTTGGAAGTTATCCCTATTCTGCATTTTGTATATGTTAATATAAATGATTTGAGTAAAGGCATTTAATGCAAAGCATCCATGGATTGTTTTTGAAATTCAGGGTTGCTTACAATCACCACATCTATTTGCAAACAACATTTCAAACATGGGGACTACAGCAGCAGGCATTGAACTTGGTGGATTCAACCTCCAGTTGGCTGATGAAAATCAAGAATGTTTGAAAGAAAGCTTTTTTGGTGTGGAATCAAATTCTGTCTCCATTATGCACATTTCAAAGGTTAGTTTGGAATGGGGGAAAAAAGACATGAAATCCTCTGAAGAAGATAGTCCAAGATGTATGCTATGTTTATCAGTTGATGTTGCTAGCTTGGGAGTTTATCTAACTTTCAAGCGTTTAGAATCTTTCATATCAACAGCGATATCCTTTCAAGCTCTTATGAAAAGCCTGTCTTCTTCAAAGAAAAAATCAACTCAAAGCCAAGGGCATTTGTCAAAATCTTCAGGGAAGGGAACTCAGATGTTGAAATGCAATCTTGTACAGTGTTCAGTATATATGTCAGGGGAGACTGGATTGGAAAATGCAGTTGTGCCAGATCCCAAGCGAGTTAATTATGGTTCACAAGGTGGTAGAATTATAATAAGTGTGTCAGCAGATGGTACCCCGCGCACTGCGAAGATAGTGTCCACTGTTTCTGATAACTTCCAGAAGCTAAAGTACTGTATTTCTCTCGAAATCTTTCATGCTAGGTTATGTGTGAACAAGGGGAAACAATCTACACAGATAGAACTTGAAAGGGCACGATCTATCTATCAGGAATATGCGGAGGAAAATAGGCCAATAACAAAGGTGGCATTATTTGATATGAAAAATACTAAATTTGTAAAACGGTTAAGTGGCGTCAAAGAGAACACAGCACGTTCCCTTTTCAGTGCTACTGAAATCTCAATAAGGTGGGAGCCTGATCTGCATTTATCACTAGTTGAACTTGTTCTCCAGCTGAAATTAGCGGTACACAATAAGAAGCTTCAAGAACAAGGTAATGAAAATATGGAAAATTCGTCTAATGTAATAGATGCTAATAGGAAAAATGAAGCTACCAAGGAATCAAGGCATCTTGAAAAGAAGAAGGAATCTATTTTTGCTGTTGATGTGGAAATGTTAAATATATCCGCTGAGGTAGGAGATGGAGTTGAAGCTATGGTTCAGGTTCAGTCAATTTTCTCTGAGAATGCACGTATAGGAGTGCTCTTTGAAGGATTAATGCTTAGTTTTAATGGTGCTAGAATCTTCAAGAGTAGTCGGATGCAAATTTCACGAATTCCAAGTAAATCTGCTAGTGAATCTGATGCAAAGGGACCTGTAACCACAACATGGGATTGGGTAATTCAAGGTCTTAATGTTCACATTTGTATGCCATACAGATTGCAGTTGCGTGCTATTGATGATGCCCTTGAGGATATGTTGCGAGCTTTGAAGCTTATTGTGGCGGCAAAGACTAATTTGATTTTTCCTGTGAAGAAAGAGAGTTCTAAAGTTAAGAAACCCAGTTCAGTAAAATTTGGATGTATGAAGTTTTTCATACGCAAGTTAACCGTTGATATTGAAGAGGAACCAATCCAGGGATGGCTTGATGAGCACTATCATCTGTTAAAGAAAGAAGCTGGTGAGTTAGCTGTCCGGTTAAACTTTCTAGATGAATTTATATTGAAGGCAAAGAAAGATCCAAAATCAACTGATGACACAGATGATTATTCTCAAGAAGGAAAAACTCATTTCAATGATGTTGAGGTTGATGTAAATAATCCATCAATTATTGAATCCATGCGAGAAAAGATATATAAACGATCATTCCAATCATATTATGAGGCATGCCAGAAGTTAGTGTCTTCTGAAGGCTCAGGTGCTTGTAGAGATGGCTTTCAAGCTGGTTTCAAGCCTAGTTCTTCAAGGTCTTCTGTTTTTTCGATATCTGCAGTAGACTTAGAAGTAAGCTTGACAAAAATTGATGGTGGAGAAGCTGGGATGATTGAGGTTCTGAGGAAGCTCGACCCTGTCTGTCTTGAATGTGATATACCATTTTCCAGACTGTATGGAGCAAATATTCTCTTAAATACAGGTTCTCTTGCGTTGCAGATTCGAAATTACACATTTCCTCTTTTCTTTGGAAGTTCTGGTAAATGTAAAGGTTGTCTTGTATTGGCTCAACAGGTAATATTAAAAGAATTCTTTCATCGTTCTATATGTACCTTCTTCTCATTTATGTTGATAGTATAATGATAAATGCCGGTTAAACCAAAACATGTTCGTATAAAATGGGGTTGAGTTGGTTTTTTTCTTAATTTCAAAACAGTTTTTTATCAAAACCACAAAAGTAAGTTTTATAATTTTTGCATCTGTTTTTGTTTCATCCACCTCTGATCATCAATATATGTGACCACCACCAACTACCACGCTGACCACCGCCAACCACCACTCCGGCAACCATCAACCACCAATCTGACCACCATCCACCATCGTCAACCACCACTATGACCTCCACTAACCACCACTCCGACCACCGCCGACCCCCACTCCAACCACCGCCAACCACCACTCCGACCACTGTTAAGGATGGAAATTAAGTCCATGCCCATAGGGGACCCGCAAAAATTACCCGCACACATGGGCGGGGGCTCGGGGACAGACACTGTTGTTACTATTATTACAATTTTAAGTATATCCAACTTAAAAAATAAATAAATCCAAAATACTAATATTTTAGATGTTTTTAATTCTCTAAATACTATCATGTGTGATATTTTAATTAGTATATACAAAAAAAATAATGTCTTTTTAAATTAAATTATAATATTTTTAATGTTATTTGTTATTTTTTGTTGTTAAAGTGAGGGTAATGGGCATGCCCATACATGTGCGGGCTCGGGTACGGGCACTATTGTACCCTGCCCATAGGGTACCCATTGCAATCCCTAGCTACCAACCACTAGTTCGACCACCGCCAACCACTATCGACCACCACTTTGACCACCACTCTGACCACCATCAACCACCACTACAACCACTGTCCACCCCCACTTTAACCACCACCGACTACCATTCTGACCACCTCTCCGGCCACTGTCAAACACCACTTTGACTGCCAACAACCAACACTCCGGCCACCGCCGACCACTACTCCAACCACCGTCGATTACCACTCCGGCCACCGTCAACCACCACTGTCAACCACCACTATGACCATCACCACCAATTTGACCACCACCGATTACGATTACCACTCTGACAGGCGTATGTCGATAACTACTACTGTCAACCTTTGTTTATTAGAGTTATTACTAAACAAATAGATTATATAGTTGTAATATTTTATTTTTTTCCAAACCTAATGTTATATATTGTTTTGTTTATGATAAGTTTATGATGAATATTTATTCTTATGTTTATGTTTGAAAGTGATTTTTTGATTTTTGAAAATTTTCTTAACTGAAAACAGAATTTGGTTTTGGTTTTTGATATTTTTAAAACTCAAAACAGAAACTGGTTTTGGTTTTTGAAAATTTCAAAACAGAAAACCACCCCGAACGAGGCATTACATCCAAATAAGCAATGAAACCAGGTTAGGAATGGTGAATACAAGCTTTTCCTATTCCTCTTGGGATTCCAAAAGCCTGTGAGGTCTTTCTGACCAATCTTTCTTAGCTGTCTAAAACAATCTTAATCTTCTCTCACTCTCTATTAGTTGGGCTGTACACATCTTCATGAATAATGTTGAAGTTGAGGGACTTTAAGAAGGAGAGAAAATAATAACAACTTTGAATATTATTGATAATGTTAGCTTTGTCTTCTGGTGTACAAAATCTGAAGCGGTACTCGGAGGTGTTTTATTGATTTATGAAAGAATGTTACACTGAGACGAACCTATGTCCCACACTGGCCTCACCCAGCTGCCATGAATTTGGAAAATACTCAAAAATATCCAGACCTGGTCATGATCTCCTATTTATACTGTTATGGAGATTAGAGCATAGGCTGTTACACATCCTAACAGGAATAACTTCTAACAGAAATAACTATTTAAAACAATTAAAGTGACGAACTCAATAACTGACTCAGTTATACAGTTTACATTTACCAAACTCCTAACTCTAAGCCTAGTATCTAATTTAAGTCTTATTCTTTCTGGTGTAAACCTTGAGGGGCCTAACAAATAATAACTTGATATTGACGTCATAGTAGCTTGATATAAAAGACTAAATACTAATCCTTATTTATAGGGAGAGGGGTTCATAGACTCGATCCTAAATAAATAGGGATACCAGGAAATAAATAATAATAATAATAATAATAATAATAATAATAAATAAGAAATATGAAAATTAATTCTAGGAGATAAACTAAGATACGCTAAGATTGAAAACTAATCCTAGGAGATAAACCAAGATATTCTAGTATAGTATAAAGATATTGTGGGATTATATTTATAATCTATCAAATATATATGTGTGTGTGTGTGTGTTTTTCCCTTTATTTTCAATTAAAATAGTTAAGCTACGTGTTACTTAACGGGAATTACATATTTCTTTCTTTTACTTTATGTGGGGGATTAACTACATGTTTATAGTAATTCCTGATCATATTTTTCAACGTTTTCAACTAGGCAACTAGCTTTCAGCCTCAAATACTTCAAGATGTTTATGTTGGACGGTGGAGAAAGGTATGCATGCTCCGATCAGCTACTGGTACAACTCCACCAATGAAGACATACTTTGATTTGCCAGTACATTTTCAGAAAGGTGAAATCTCATTTGGTGTTGGTTATGAACCAGTTTTTGCTGATATTAGTTATGCTTTTACTGTGGCACTCCGAAGGGCTAATCTAAGTGTTAGGAAACCCGGCCCACTTATCGTCCCACCGAAAAAGGAAAAGAGTTTGCCATGGTGGGATGACATGAGAAATTACATTCACGGAAAAATTTCCTTATCATTTCTTGAAACCAGATGGAACTTTTTGGCTAGTACAGATCCTTATGAAAAGCTTGATAAACTTCAATTAGTGACTAGCTTTATGGAAATTCATCAGTCAGACGGTTGTCTTCGTGTTTCTTCCAAAGATTTCCAGATTTTTCTAAGTAGTTTGGAGAGTTTGGCAAACAAACGTGGTTCTAAAATTCAAGAAGGTGTCCCCGGTTCATTTTTTGATATCCCTGGCTTTACATTTGAAGTTACAATGGACTGGGAATGTGACTCTGGAAAACCCTTGAATCATTATTTATTTGCACTTCCAATTGAAGGGAAACCTCGCGAGAGAGTATTTGATCCTTTTAGATCTACTTCTCTTTCCCTTCGATGGAACATATATCTTAGATCCTTTCTTCCTTTGTCAGAAAAAAAACATATAGAAGGAGATGCTACTGTATCTCATCCTCCGCACATTTGTCAGAATGCTTCAACTGCTTCCCCAACAATGAAACTCGGTGCCCATGATCTAGCATGGATTATAAGATTCTGGAATTTAAACTACATTCCTCCACATAAACTGCGCACCTTTTCAAGATGGCCTCGTTTTGGAGTACCAAGAATTGTCAGATCAGGCAATCTTTCACTTGATAAAGTGATGACCGAATTTATGATCCGTATAGATTCTACACCAATCTGCATAAAGAACACGCCTTTACACGATGATGATCCAGCCAAAGGACTGACCTTCATGATGAAAAAACTGAAGCTTGAATTATGTTTTAGTAGGGGCAAGCAAAAGTATACTTTTGAAAGCAAACGTGACCTTCTTGATCTCGTTTATCAAGGTATTGACCTTCATATGCCCAAGGCTTTCCTAATTAAAGAAGAGAGCGGAACTGCTGCTAAATTAGTTGGCATGATACCAAAAAGCTCACAGAAAAATTATGATGATGGATTTCTGTTATCTTGTGATTACTTTACTATAAGAAAACAGTCTCCAAAGGCTGACCCTTCTAGGTTATTAGCCTGGCATGAAGCCGGAAGAAGTGTCGAGAAGACTTACGTACAGTCTGAGTGTGAAAATCAGAACGAAACTGATAAGCATATGCGATCAGACCTAAGTGATGATGATGATGATGATGATGATGGGTACAACATGGTAATAGATGATGATGGGTTCAATGTGGTAATAGCCGACAGTTGTCAGCGTGTGTTTGTCTATGGTCTAAAGCTTTTGTGGACTATTGAAAACAGAAATGCAGTTTGTCTCTGGGTTGGAGGTCTATCAAAAGCCTTTGGATCTGCCAAACCTTCTCCTTCCCGACAGTATGCACAGAGAAAATTATACGAGGACAAGAAACTGCGAGAGGGAACTGAAACTCATCAAGATGGTGCATGTGAAACCCATCAAGATGATGAAACTGAAACACATCGAGATGCTGTGGCTGAAACACATCAAGATGAAGGAGCTGAAACACATCAAGATGAAGGAGCTGAAACCCATCAAGATGAAGTTTCTAAGTCCCTTACCACTAGTAACATCTCAGATTCTCCCTCTTCTTTGGCTGCCACGACTTCTGGATTCCCTTCATCCCCACCACATGCACTTGAAGTGGACAGCTTGCCATCTGGTATGTGTCATATGATTCGAGAAAATTTTACAACTGATATCAATTTGAGCATGCAAATTAGATTAGAGACTATAACACACAAAATAAATATAGTAAATATGCTTAGTCACAACAAATATTTTCACTGCTTGCCAGTACCATGAGGTATTTCTGTTAAGCACAATTTGTTTTTGGGTACTTTAATTGGTAGGCTTTTTTTTTTGATAAGCGAAAATATTATTAGAGAGTGGAAAACAAGAAGTGCTCCACAACAGTTACAAGGATGGGGAGGGCCTCGTTAAAACCTCTCTGGAATAAAACCCAATGGGAAAAAACCCAGAGAGGAAAGAGTACCCCGATTACACTGTCATCAAACATCCCACCGGGCAGTTTAGTCAATCCATAAAATTCAGCTTTGACTCTCTACCCTTTCTACTAATAAACCACCCCCAAGATATAGTTTTAATTTGATTTACTATTACATTTACATTTGCAACAGCCCCATTAAATTTGATTTAATTGGTAGGCTTGTTTACCCTCTGGTTTTTTTTCTTTTTTTTTTTTTGTTATTGCCAGCTGAAAGTGAAATTACAGAGGATCCGAAGGAGGGGACTAGACACTTCATGGTTAATGTTATTGAACCACAATTTAATCTTCACTCAGAGGATGCAAATGTAAGCTAAAAATATATTTTTGCATTTTAAATAGAGCCTACACTATGTGACGTGTGACATTTAATTATTATGCTTGCCTTTCAGGCAGAAACATGAATCTAGACAAACAATTTCCTTTCTTGATGAATCTTATTTAATTTTTGGTGATGTACCCCTGTATATGACATTAGAACATACTCTTGGAAGAATAAAACTCCGAAGAATACTCTAAATATCATTATAATATATAGACTTATGTTGATAATTACTTTGTCAAAGCTCAAGAGAGGAAACACTAGACAGAAAATTCATGAGAGATGGCAGGAGATTTTTCCTAAAGTCTAGCCTAAAATATTCAAGTAGTTACTATCAGGGCCGATCCTCAGGTTTTGGATCCCCTAGGCGAACCAAGACATAATAATTATAAAACACGGGATTAAATATTTAAATTTTAAAAGTTGAAAACTAAAAGTTCGGATATTTGAAAACAGAGAAACCAAAAATATATTTCAATTTAAAATTTATTAGTGCTATTATTATTATTATTAAATTCCATAATAACATTAATCAATTTTATCCAATCTTATTTTATTTTCTATAAATATATCTCATAAAAAATATAGATTTAAATATTTATTTAAATAATATTTTTATTGTTTTTTGTTGAAAATCATTAATAATTCACTCATAATTAAAGTTTTTTTAAGAATTGTTTTCAACAGAAATTAGAGTGAGACTACTTAATCTAATTTGTGAAATTATAAAAAAATATTTTTTTAGTAATAGGAATAGTTAATATTATGTTATATATCTGCAACCATTAGGAAACAATATTACAAGTCAATATAAATGTGAGCAGAGGCGCTAGAGTCAACCATCCAAACAACAGTAAAATAACTAGGCAAATTATCAAGAATAGAGAGATTGATACCAATACACAAGATACCTGGTTTGTCACTTTCAGTGGCAGAAGCATTGGCCATCTGATTCTGAATGTAGGTCATAATCTGTTGATATTGCTCCGGGGAAGGGGTGGTTGCAGTGGCCTGAACATTGTTGGTCATGCCCTTGAATTTCTTGTGACCCGGAGGATATCCATGAAGTTTGAAGCACTTGTCCTTCAGATGACCTAGAATCCCGCAATGAGCACAAAGAGGGCGTTCTTTCTTAGTGGAAATTGCAGCAGCAGAGGATTGAGAGGTGGTTTGCACCGCACATGCCATAGGTGTAGAGGTTGGCAAGGCTAGGGTTCCCACTGCACGCTGTGTCTCTTCTTGAATCACGAGAGCGAAAACTTGTTCAATGGTGGGGAGAGGATTCATAAGCAGAATTTGACCACGAATTTGAGCGTAGCTCTCATTGAGACCCATAAGAAAAGTGAGGACATACTCAAAGTTGATATGAGTCAGGAGAGGCAAAGCACCACCGCTGTTGCAGTCATTGTGAGGAACGAATTCTGTGAGTTGTTCCCAGAGAGTCTTGAGCTTATTGTAATAGGCATTGTTGGACAACGAACCTTGAGAGCAGCTAACGAATTCACGGCGGAGTTGAAGCATGCGAGGGCCATTCTGTTGCTTAAAGCTCGTTTCAAGATCGAGCCAGATGTCACGAGCCGTGGAGGAGTAGACAATGCTGACGGCGAGTTCCTTGCATACAGAGTTCAAGATCCACGACGCAACGACATTTTTGCATCGCAACCAGAGAGGAAACTGAGGATCGAAGTCCGCCGGAGGAAGAATCGAACCATCAATGAAACCGATCTTGTTCTTGGAGCTGAGCGCCCAAATCATTGCGCGTTTTCAGGAGTTGTAGTTCTCGCCGTTGGAGGCGAGCACATGTGTGGCAAGAACTTGACCAGGGTTGTCAGAATGGTGAAGATAGTAGGGATTCATGTGACTGGGAACGAGCGCCATGGGAGAAGAAGGAAAGATGTGGTGGCGAAGCGGAGATCAACGGTGAATCGACGGCGAACCAGAGTAAGGGGCAAACGAAACGGAAGAACCCTAATTTGCAACTGATACCATATTGAGAGTAGTGAATCTCATAGAGAAGAACTGAAGAATCAAATTCATTTGAATCAAAAATGAAGTATTGTACAAAGATGGAGTGATTGAACTCTTATAGGTGAGTGAGTCAATCTAACAAACTCCACTGAGAAGAGAAAACTAACTATTCTAACTTCTCTAACAAACTGAAATAACAACCTAATGGTAAAACTAATACACTGAAGGGTATATTAGGAATTACAGTAAAAATAACTAATGTAAGGGATATATTGACTTGTAATCTGCTATTCAGCTTGCAAGCAACCCAACAAGCAGTGAACGCTCCAAACACATTGACATAGACTGTCATTTCATTCGGGAACACATCCACAACAACTTCATCAAGCTTGTTTGCCTCACATGATCAACTTGCGAATCCTCTCACCAAAGCCCTACCACGACCTCTGTTTCAGGCTCTTGTCTCCAAGTTGGGTCTCCACAACATGTACCTCCCAACTTGAGGGGGCGTATTACAAGTCAATATATCCCTTACATTAGTTATTTTTACTGTAATTCCTAATATACCCTTCAGTGTATTAGTTTTACCATTTGGTTGTTATTTCAGTTTGTTAGAGAAGTTAGAATAGTTAGTTTTCTCTTCTCAGTTTCTGTTGGAGTTTGTTAGATTGACTCACTCACCTATAAGAGTTCAATCACTCCATCTTTGTACGATACTTCATTTTTTATTCAAATGAATTTGATTCTTCAGTTCTTCTCTATGAGATTCACTACTCTCAATAAACAATTAATTGTCTTTAAAGAATTCAATATTATATAACTTGATTTTGATTCGTTGTTAAAATCTCTCTCTAATGATTTTCAATTCTTCAAATATATAATTATAATTGTAATAACATAAAATATTTGTTTAAATATATTTATACACTACTAAGTAAAAGAGCTTTTGGTGCCCATGACAAAATGGGCCCTAAGCGGTTGCCCCTCTCTCCCATGCTCAGGGTACCCCTGATTACTATTTATTTATAGTGGGAGAATATGACACCTATCACTTGTTATATAATAAACATGAAAAACATTTTTTTTGACTGCAACATAAAAAAACATTTGACAAATTATAATTAAAGCCAGGCCTTATAATTTGCCTAATAAATGTTCCAGCTAGCATTATCATACCTCTCAAATTGATGCTGGTAAGTCAGCCAGCAGCAAATTTCCGACTAGAAAGCAATGCAACTGTCTGGTCACAGCTTTAGTAAGGACATCAGGCAAAGGTTGAACTGTGTTAACCACTTAAATTGTTGTAACCAAGGTTGTAACATTTTGATGTTCCAAAATCATTTCTCTACCAAAAAAAAAAAGAAATGGAAAATAGTATAGTGCCACTATTTTGAGAAGGAGCCAATATGCTCTTTTGTTTGGTTTTCTTCCTTTCCTTCCCACATAAAGTTACCACGTACATCTCCTTCTACCTTTTTACTGTGCTCCCAGCCACCACTGGTGTACGCATGGGTTTTTGCCTCCCACTACCTCCATTCGTCCCAAGGCTACTACAGCTACTGTCATTACGTTTTCGTACTACCCCAAAACCTGTTTCCTCAAGTTTTATATTTACCAATAACACAAATTTGTATAGAGAGGAGGAAATCAACAGAGAGAAGAGGATACAAAGAATGAAAATTCAATAAAAGATGGAAGAAAACTAAAAAAATAGGAAGAGAGCAAACCGAGAGAGGGAGTGATATTCAAGAAAAAAAATAAGAGAGTGGGGTTACCACTTACTAGTAGTCCTTCCATTCAAAAACCAATCTTCACTTTAGATGTGACATGGTTGCAAGAAATGGAAACTGGAAGGAAACACGATTTCGGAAAAATGGCACTGATAGATAGTGGGTTCATTGTAGGGATGTTGGGTGGGGCAGGTGCGAGTAGTAGTCCCCTATTATCTGCCTCGTTGGATGCCCCCATACCCGCAAGGGTATTCGTGGTTCCGAGTAACGTGTATTTGCGAGTACCCGTAGATACCCACAGGTATTTATTAATTTTACTTAAAAAAAAATTCAAACAAAAAATAATTTGCACACAATAGGGTTGCCTTAGGGTTGCCTTTTGTTAGGCTCTAGATACCATATTGAAAAGAGAAACGTTGGGATATACCGTGTATTTCAACCACACTATAGAGTCCGCTTTATATAGTCTTAATGAAACAATTACAAATAACTATACGAGTTTCTTTTGCTATTTACATGATATGAAATGCCTCTAATAATAAATCTCTACAATAATTACAAAGATCTTCAACTTATTTTCAACAGATCTAGGCATAAAAATTAGGAGTAGCAGTTCTCCTTACTATTGTTGTATACATAAAAAGAAGCAAAAAATACAACCAATCCTATTCTTTCCGTATAAATCAAAACCGCATGATCAATTCTGATTGATAATGCAGACAATGATCAACAAAAAAGAATTGAAATACGATTTTTTAGGTGTCCCAGAATTTTTGTTCCCCTTATATTCTGTCAATGTCGTCTGTTATTTGTGATTTCTTTACAAATTCTTGAAAATAGTATTACAAGATTATTATGGATGAGGCATGTTACTTTTTACCCCTTTTTGATAAATAAAAAAAGAGAATGCTTCCACCAAGGTTGTATTGCACAACTCTGACTTCTCTGTATTAGCTAGATTTCTGCATATTACATTGTAATGGCTAGTTTACTGAGTAACAGCTTAGCGACGTATGCTACTTTCTATTAGTTCTAGAATCTTCTAGATTCAGTTATTTAGTTAGGAGTTTCAGTTTTCTGTTTTTAGCTAACAATTGTAACTGATCTGTGTTTCCTCTGCTATATGTACTGGTTCATATAGCAGAGAACAGAGTCAACCAACTGTAACAGTTCCTCTGAAGTTTTGTCACTCTCTTATATTTTCTATCGTACTTCACTGTTGATAAATTTGATCAAATATGAAATTTTCAAAAGAATGTGTCAATTATCTCTACAGGGTAGGTTTTTGCTTGCTGCTGTAAGTGGCCGCATTTTAGCCCAGTCATTTCACTCAGTCCTTCACGTTGGCCGAGACATGATCGAGCAAGCACATGGTACTACAGATGAACATGTTGGTGTGTACCACCCTGAAATTGCATGGAAAAGAATGGAGTTGTCTGTTATGTTGGAGCATGTGCAGGCACATGTCGCCCCAACAGATGTTGATCTAGGGGCTGGGGTGCAGTGGCTGCCAAAAATTATCAGAGGCTCTCCAAAAGTAATGCGTACCGGTGCTCTTCTTGAGAGAGTTTTTATGCCCTGTGACATGTATTTTCAGTACACTAGGCACAAAGGGGGCACTCCAGAACTGAAGGTAAGTTCTGTTTTTTTCTTCCTACAATAGTAATATATTATTAGCCTGTAATATTTAATTGGAAATCCAAAACTGCTTATAAGTTGAAGTGTTGTAATTCTTAGGGTAAAACATAATGTATATTTCACTGGTAATAGTGCTCCTTTTATAGGAAGGATAGAAGTGATAGAGTCAACTATTAAAGAGAAAGGATGACGCAGAAAAATATAAGAATAAAACTAATCTAACTAATACATATTAAATATTTCAATATCTTCTACACACCCCTCAAGTTGGTGCATAGATGTCTATCATGCCCAACATGCTGATTAGCTGATCAAAGATCGGTGTTGCTAGGCTCTTAGTGAGGATGTCGGCAGTTTGATGATTTGAAGGCACAAAGGGCAAGCAAGAGCCTATCTTCTCTTTTATGAAATGGCGTTCAATCTCAATATGTTTTGTTCTATCACGTTGAACCGGATTGCGGGCTATGCTTATTGTGACCGTGTTGTCTTAATACAACTTCAAGCGAAGTTCAATTGTCCTTTTCAGCTCCTTTAGGACTCTGTAGATCCACAAGCCTTCACAGATTCCTTGGGCTATGGCTCTAAACTCAGCTTCCGCACTACTTCTAGCAACAACTCCTTGTTTCTTGCTTCTTCAGGTTACCAAGTTACCCCTTACAAAGGTGTAATAACCGGAAGTAGACATCCTGTGTTGTAATAGATACTGATAACAGAATTTACTCTCTGATTTTCTATGTACACATGTGTACTCCAACATTCAATGCATGTGTATGCATATCTTTATAGAGTATGTTTATTCGGTTTGTATGTCTCTTTTGACGAATATGGTGGTTAATAGTTTGATTCAGATCCATTTTTCAACTATGCAGGTGAAACCCTTAAAGGAGCTCAAATTCAATTCTCATAATATTGCAGCAGCAATGACATCTCGCCAGTTTCAAGTCATGTTGGATGTGTTGAGCAATCTTCTCTTTGCACGAATTCCAAAGTATGGACTACCCCTCTTGCTTTGTGCTCTACTATTCTCTGTTCTGTGTTCCTAATGCAAATATTCTGTATGTTTACACTATTTACCACTTTCAAAATTAACAATATCGTTCAAGTTTTGTCATTCTATTGTAAAAAAATGTAGGTAATAATATTAATATGATTTTTTCTCAAGGGTTCAGGAGTGTCCTTTATTAGCTCTGATACATGGAATGATCAAACTGGTTTTTCGTTGTTTTAGTTATTTGTCACATTCAATTCATGGAGTCAGCATAAACCTTTATATGTTACTAAAACTCTTAGAATGTGGTTTGGGCCTAACTCAACCCTACAAAACCGGCTTGTAAGGTGGGATGCCTCCCACTTATAAACTCTTTTTCAGGCCATATCACATTCGATGTGGGACTCTTAACACACCCCCTCACGCCCAGGACCGGACAACTGGTGCGTGGATAATAATGGTGAGTGGCCCGAATGATTGAGGATAGGCTCTGATACCATGTTAAATAGAGAGGAAGAATAGAGACACGATATTGGTCACGCAGTTCGGCCAATGTTTGCCTACGTCTGCGACTATAGAGCAGCTGTAGTTCCGTCTTATTAACTGTATATTGTGTGGTGAGTACAAACACTAATGAGTTTAAATAGGCTACTCTATGTGTAAACCTAACGGGCCTGGTATATAGCCCGAATACATATATAAATAAATCTACTATTTACAACATATCTCAACAAAAACGAAACTGTTTTTCTTATTGTGGATACCGACCTGATGTAGTGTTAGATGTTTATTGACACTGCAGCAGTTTTCTATTTACATTAGTGTTGATTTACTGTGTAAAATTACTAATCAGTCAGATATGTTTCTTAATCATGGCTTAGGTTTTAGTATGGATAACCGAGATAGTTAAATCATATGAATATTACATTGATGCAGTCTCTTTTCTCCCTTTAAGAAACCTAAATCCAAGACGTTCTATTCTACATGAAGAGTCCTTCATATTAACTAAGTATGTCATACACAACATAGGCCTCAGAAAAGTAGCCTGTCACTTTCTGTTGACGATGATGAAAATGTCGAAGAGGAAGCAGACGAAGTGGTTCCTGATGGTGTTGAAGAGGTGGAACTTGCAAAAGTCAACCTTGAAAAGAAAGAGAGGGAACAAAAGTTGCTTCTTGATGATATAAAAAAATTGTCTTCTTGGTGTGACCCTTCCAAAGATCTACATCCAGAAAAGGACTCAGAGTTGTGGATGATAGATGGTGGAATAGCCATGCTGGTAAGGAATCAATCTTGTTAACTATCGCTTAAATAATGATGTAACTGGGGGCTTTGCTTCCAATGATAGATGTTTGTTCTTTCAATTTAGTGCTTTGCACGGTGATAATGTCATGGTTTATGGTTCATAAAATATTTATATCCAATGTAAATTAATGATAAAAGGAAAGTTTTCCTTAGAAGGAAGGTAGTATGGTTCATAAAATATTATGGCAATTACAATCTATTTATTGTTGACAGCTATAACCTGGTACATACAGCATGAAACAAAATAATAATTACAGCCAGGCCTAATAATTTTCCTAATAATGGTACCAAATGGTGTTCACATCTTAAAGCTTAAATAGTAAATCAAGTAGTGTATTGATTTAATCCTGTAATTCTGTGATAATTACAGAGTATGATGTTGAAGAAAGAAAGGAAAAACAAAGCAAGGCAAATTCGAGAGTGCCTGATTCTCTCCTACAATTCCAATAGCCCAATACCAGCCTAAAGATCTAAATTCTCTCCCCTCACTTCTTATATTAGCTCACGCATAAAGTGCTGGAATATCCTGACCCAATACAATTCTGCCAGCTGGGCAGAATTAGTTACAATTGTTCCCTCCCTTTTCTTTCTTCTTCCGTGCGTACCATTTGCCATATCTTTTGGGTCCCACACCTTTAGTGCTACCAGGGGGCCTATCAACTATTCTTATAATTTGTGTGTGCATACCACTTCAAGGAATCCAAACTATTTTGAAGGGGATTCGCCTGACATCCCTACTAGGGTGAATAACCTAAAGCTTTGTGTGATACACACTCTTATGATCTTTTTGTGCAAACAAACATCATCTTGTTCATCCTTCATGTGCAACAGCATTGTCAACAAATCTTCAACAAACAATATTCACTCTCAAGTCTCAACTAATATAAGTTTACTGACCACGGCGAAAAATAATGCAATATCTAGATGTATGATTAGAGAGTTAAGCTTACTGAGTTTTCTATATTGTTCAGGATCCAAAATAACATATCCAACATCTAATAAGAGTTGTGGCTTTAGGAACCATAGAAGTTTCAACAGGCTTAGCTTCAAGTGTACTTGTTTCTTTGAGCAAATGAAGAGCATATTTGTTGGTTCTTTTCCCTTTTTCAAAGAGTGAAAGGATGTTGCTTCTCTCTGAGATTTGTGTGATCTAAAGCTGTCAAAACTATATCATCACTCTCACTTTGTGATCAAACTTGTCTTGAGATGTGCAAGTTACCTTTATAGTTTAAATCTGACTTTAATATGACAACTTTACATTTGTAATCAAAGTAGTCCAACACTGGCAGGTCCAAGGACTAAAGAGAGAACTTGTAAATGCACAAAAATCCAGGAAGGAAGCATATGCATCATTGAGAATGGTTATACAAAAAGCTGCACAGCTGCGGCTAATGGAGAAGGAGAAGAACAAAAGTCCTTCCTATGCTATGCGCATATATTTGCAAATTAACAAAGTTGTATGGAGCATGCTTCTTGATGGTAAATCATTTGCTGAGGCCGAAATCAATGACATGGTAAGAATTATTTTGCGAGCCCTACTCCTCTTACCCTATCATTGTTTGTCCTTCCAAAACTCATTTAATCCAGCTGTTTTAAGAAAAAGTATGAACGGGTACCTCAATATCAAATAATCTCAATTTTGAGTCCCCTCATATTTATGAGACAGGTTCTAAAAACTTCTTACTCTAACACTTGAACTTTCTTTATGAATTTAATAAGAAAGGCACTGCAACACATGAAATAGTGTTTTTCTGCCTTTGCAGACAATTAAATCTGGAAACTTGTCCCTGAATGTTACTTGGGGCAAAGGAAAATTTTAGTGTTCTTTCCAGAGTAGTTGTTCACTCTTGTCTTGTTCCTATGCCCCGAGCATTTAATGGTTCCTTTATAGTCATAGTTTTATAACTTTCTCAATTCCTTTATTTTTTTCTTAAATATTTTTTTAGTTTTCGAATATTCTCCCTTTTCATTTTACTCCCTCAAAAATTTAGTCTCTGAAATATATACACATATATAATATAGGGAGCGTATATAATGAGAGGACTTTTATAATGAGAGGGTGAGAGGAAAGAATCGTAGCCATAAATTAAATCTTGAATGGCTGAGGTTAAAAGCAAGCAAACAAAAAATTATATTATAGGGCTATAACAAAAATGGAAAAAATACATTACAGGGACCATTTTCAAAATAAAAAAAAAATCAGAGACTAAAACGAAAAATCGATATATCACAGGTATTAAATACATATTTAATCTTTTATTTTTTGTCTCATTACAAGACTATACTAATTCAGCTTCATTGCTAACTGCTTAGATCTTTGACTTCGACCGGGACTATAAGGATGTGGGTATTTCTCAGTTTACAACAAAATATTTTGTTTTCAAAAACTGTCTGCCCAATGCCAAATCTGATATGATTTTGTCAGCATGGAATCCTCCAGCTGAATGGGGAAAGTATGTATTGCTTTTTCGACTCTTTTCTTGATATTGTTTTGTATTTATTGCTTTTTTGTTCCAGAATTTGTCTTAATTGCTGGAGATAGGTTACATTCTGATTAGGTTTTAAGTTCGTGTTCAAGTTCAAGTTCAAGTTTATCATTGCACCCTCTAGGTTTCCATCTTCCCTCTCGCTAAATTGCACATTATACATGGAAAACTTAATCAAAAACTACAAAACTCATTCACCTGTACTGTCAAATTTATAAGTGGGAGGAAACTCTCCCCCATGAGGTATCTATATTTAGTAAAAGAGGTTCCTACGTCATAAATATATATGATCATTATACGAGGCATCACCCAGTGAGAATATCCCCTAGTTATTATATGATCATGGGAATATCAACAAAGCACAATCAAGCATACCTGTCTTAATGAGAATATCCTGAGCATACTTTTGTTGGTTAATGGAAATACCTGTAATAGACTAAGAAACTTCAATCCTTAAAAAGTATTTAAAAGGTCCTAAATCTTGTGTTAAAATGTTTGAAAAGATTGGTTTTGAGCCGCGTGCCATAACCAGTAATTACAATGTCGTTCACATATACAACAAGAAACATAGTCCTCCAGTAGATGAATAGATGGTAAAAATAGAATGGTTAGCTCCACACCTGGTCATGCCAAGTTCTATTAAGGTGGAGCTAAAACGTCAAAACCAAGCACTGGGGGTTGCTTCAGTCCATAAAGAGGTAGGCAGAGCCGAAAAATAAGTCGAGAGACACTCAGGTATATATAGACTTCTGCCAACAACTCACCATGTGAAATGTGCATTTTTAATATTCAGCTAGTTAAGAAACCAATGATGAATAAAAGAAATGGAAAGAAACAGATAAACAAAGGTGATTTATGCCACTAGGGAAAAGGTGTCCTTGTAATTTGGAGCAAAAATTTTTGTATAACCTTTATCTAGCAAACGAGCTTTATAATGGTCAATCTATTTTTGTAACTGTCAATCTGTCCATCTAGTTCGGTCTTCACTATATAAAGCCATTGACAGCCCACTGCAGTCTTACGTGGAGGTAAAGGAAAAATCCCCCAAGTTTCATTTGAACATAATGCTGCTATCTCATCCAACATCATTGAACGTTGGTTGGGATCGGTAATGGCTTCACTGTAGTCTTAAGAATAGACGGAGAATCCAAAGCAGAGACAAAGAAAACATAAGTAGATAAACGAACATATGTTAAGGTCAAGCATATTCAGGATAAGGATTGCAAGAATGAGTGGATACCTTTTATTATTGCTATAGGAGGTAGGTATGTAAAGGAGGTGTTCAGTGAAGTTGACATCAAGGTAAGCAGAAGAGGAGAAAAATGCGCTAGTCTCATAAAAGGTGACGTCGGCATAGAAAGGGTATCATTGTAGTTAAGGATATTAGAGGAACTAACTATTAGTTCACTGTGTATTGTGTACCCTAGAGGATAATTTCCTATTGCCATCTCCAAACCTTGGCCTTTACTTCAGCTGGACGTTAGTAATGCTTTCCTTAATGGTCTTCTTGAATGGGAAGTGTTTATGGTTCAACCTCCAGGGTTTGAATCTTCTGACAAAACTTTGGTGTGCAAACTTAACAGAGCTCTGTATGGCTTAAAGCAGCCACCTACTTGGCCACACCAAACACATTTATCACGTGTTAAATTTATTATTCTGACACTAATATTGCATGTTTGCTTCTTTTGTATCATTTATAGAAAAGTCATGCTTCAAGTTGATGCAAGACAGGGAGCTCCAAAGGATGGACGTTCACCCTTTGAACTCTTCCAAGTAAGTATTTGCTTAAGCGGATTATGATAGAAACTGGTCCAATATATTTATAAATCACACAGAAATCTGCCTTAAAGATGGACAGAATCTGAATTACAATAGGGATATGTTACTAACTGACAGAAAATCACAACACACCAATTCGAGAGCCTCTAGTCTATACCTTCCAAGAATTCGAGAGCTTTGCCTCTCCCTCCCAATATCCAGTCACAAATAATTTGCCTAATCTGTTTTTTAAACCAAGGATAAGCAACTGTGGAGACCAATTCTTGGAGGTATCGGAGATCCATTTAAGGATGTTGGTTCTAATCTTTCCTTTGTTCTGACTGTCTATTTATTCAAATGATAGGCCTGACACACACACACACATAATAATAACTGGCAGCCTATTAATAATAATTAATAATAATAATAATATTGATAACTGACAGCCTAATTATAATGACTTCCTGCTAATATAATAACTGTCTAACAGACTACTCGAGAAAGCCATGTAAATGGCATTGGTTTATGCTTTCACTATCATATTAAATATCAATGAACTGAGAGGAACTGAGAGAAAATGTGAAAAAATAAGAGAAAACATAAACTAGAGATGGAAGCTTGATTTGGAATCTACCTATATTCACTTTTCAAATGGAGAACAGGATATACAGAGATGTAACGGGGAAAAGGCTCTAAACTGAATAACATACTAATTGTCACCGACATTCACAGGCGGCAGTAACTGTAAATGTCATACAATTGTTAATATTACCACTACTACTAATATACTCTATTATCTAAAGAAAGTACTAATGTTTCAATATAAAGGTTTTCATTTTTCATCTTTGTAAATTTTTTGTTTGTTTTTTCATCCCTGAAATTTTTTTAATTTTGTTTTTTGTCCTTACAAATACTTTTAGCTTTTCGTCCCAATGATAAAAATATGTTTTCAATTAGTACTTACATAATCAATATTTTAGGGACTGAAATCAAAACAATCTCTAATTTGATAGACTGGAACCAAACATGAAAAATAACTAAAGGTACTAAAGCAAAACAACAATGATGAAAAGAAAAAATTCCTATGTTGAAGGGACGAAAAACAAAAAAAAAACTATTAGGGATGAAAAAAAGCTATATATTTTGCAGGCACGAAAAACATGTTTAAGCCTAGAGATATGGCTTAAAAAATCCTTATAACGCTTGGGCAATTCTCACCTTACAAATCGGTTTTGTGGGGATGAGTTAGGCCGTAAACCCAAATTTAAAAATGGTATTTCAGTCTACCTTAGATCTCTTATTGAGCCAAGGTTTCTATTATCCACCCATTTGTCCGCGCTCCAAATGTACTGGGTGTGAGGGTGTGTGTTGAGATCCCCGTTATTCCACTCGTATCAGTCCATACTTCACATGTCCAATTCTGAGCGTAAGGGGGTGTGTTGAAGTCCCACACCAACTAGAGATATGGCTTAGTAATCCGCTTGGATAGTCCTCAGCTTACAAGCTTGTTTTGTGTGGGGATGAGTTAGGCACTAAGTCCAATTTTATGAAAGCAAAATGTCATCTATTAGATGTTCGTGTGAAATTGCAAAACTTGTACATTTTTTCCTAACATGAACTTACTTTACACCATAGGTAGAGATATATCCACTTAAGATCCTTTTGACAGAGACGATGTATAGAATGATGTGGGGATACTTCTTCCCGGATGAAGAACGAGATTCACGGCGCCGACAGGTTTGTTTAGAATTTCATATCTCTCATTAATTTGTTTCCACAACCAATGCTAAAATTCATAGGCTTATTATTTTAAAATAATGGTTGTTTATGCAGGAAGTTTGGAAGGTTTCAACCACAGCTGGTGCCAGGCGTGTAAAGAAAGGTTCGTCAGCCCAAGAAGCTTCTTCTTCAAGTAGTCAATCGACAAAAGAATCCGAGGCCACATCCAAATCTGTAATCTCTGCAATGCTTTTTCCTGCAAGCAATCAGCCTTCTGTCCAAGCTGGTTCATCTAAGGTGAGTCCTTCATGAGAAATGGGGAGGAGAGAAATGGTGTCACATTTTTGAGAAATGGGGAGGAGAGAAATGGTGTCACATTTTTGCTCCTCCAACTATACTCCTATTTTTAGCCACGTTAAATTGTGTTCTAATTATGTTTTTACAATTATCAAATAAAACTCTTTTATTAATATGTAAATGAATTACTCGTAAAAATTATGGATAGCAAATTGTTTTTTGTCAAATGGAAAACAAACTATTCTAATATTTAGGACATGTTACTTTATAAACTTATATTAAATAATTAAAATAAAGAATTAACTAATTAAATGAAATTATTACAATAAATATTTATCTAATTAAAATTATTTTTTGTCAAAAAAGCTAACTAAAACAAATATTTTTAGTAAATTAAATTAGAGAATAAACAATTTTTTTTAATCTAAAAAAAAAGTAGTATATTTTTTCTCTTCTCTCTTTCTCTCCAACCAAACCAAGACACAGATCTCTCTTCCATATTTCTGTTCTCTTTACCGTAAATCAAACGACACCCTTAATCTACTCTATTTCTCACATCTTTCTCTCTTCCCTTACTCTCTCTCACCTCTTTCTCTCTTTCCTCTTTCCTCTTTCTCTTCTAAACCAAACACACCCTAAGAAAAATGATAGCAACTCACTCTTTTACACCATCCTTTCAACACATTCTATACTATTGGGTGAAATCTCATGTCGGCCTCACTATTAGGCAGTAAGGCCATTATAAGATTTCATCCATAATAATAAACAGTTTGAGAAAAGATTATCATAAAAATGGTTGCTGGCATTCCTCTATGTAAGAATATGTGAAAAGTATCTCAATGTTAGTAGAGTCTTGGTGATTTCATAGGATCGTTTTTCATATTGCTTTATATTTTTTTCTTGTTGTCCTAGTTTATAATTTTATAATGTATTAGTATGCAAGATATATTTTCTGTAAGGAGTTTGGCAACATGGTTGCAGGCATCCAAAGGACAAAATGCCAAAGTAAATGCCGGTACTGGTTCAACCCCTGAGTTGAAAAGGACGTCTTCTTTTGATAGGAGGTGGGAAGAGACTGTGGCAGAATCTGTTGCTGATGAACTCGTCTTGCAAAGCATGTCTTCCAACAAAAATGGCCCATTTGGCCCTATGGACCAAACAGATGAAGCATCTAAGAATAAATCAAAAGATCCAAAAGGTGTCAAAGCTGGTAATTCATCTCTTGAAGAAAAAAAAGTTGCCAAGCCGAAAAAGATAACAGAATTTCACAACATCAAAATTAGCCAGGTACTGTTAATTTTGTACTGTTTTTTCATCTTTTGCTTATGTTGAAATCATGTCAATTTTCAGGTAAGTTATGTATGTATTCTTTCTTGCAGGTGGAATTGTGTGTTTCATATGAAGGGCAAAGATTTGTTGTGAGTGATTTGAAACTGCTGATGGATCAATTTCACCGAGTTGAGTTTACCGGGACATGGCGAAGACTCTTCTCGCGAGTTAAGAAGCACATCATTTGGGGAGTCCTAAAGTCTGTGACTGGCATGCAGGTGATGAATAACTATTTCTTCTTGTTAGTGAGAATCTTTAACTGTTTATGATGAATTCATTTAAATGTCTTATTTTCATGGATCATGTGTAGGGGAAGAAATTTAAAGACAAAGGTCAGAATCAGTCGATTGGAGCTGGTGTCCCGGAAATTGACCTTAATTTAAGTGACCATGAAGGCCATGCAGGAAAACCGGATAAGTATCCACCGTCTTGGCCTAAGCGCCCTAATGATGGAGCAGGCGATAAATTTGTAACATCTGTTAAAGGACTCTTTAACACTCAACGCCGCAAGGCAAAGGCATTTGTACTCAAGACAATGAGAGGTGATGAAGAAAATGAAAATCAAGGAGATTGGAGTGAAAATGATGTCGAGATCTCTCCTTTTGCTCGACAGCTCACGATAATTAAAGCTACAAAGCTTATTAAGCGACACACTAAGAAGTTCCCCTCCAAAGGACAAGGTTTTTTCTAGTATCTCTACATATTATTGTTTTTTGCCTACTTAACAGACTCCGTGTTATTGCTTTTCTTGTTGGTTTGATAGCTTGAGGACTAAATAGTCAATCTTTTATAGGTTCATCCTCATTTCGAAGAGAAGAACTACCATCATCTCCAGGAGAGATAGAAATATCTGACAGTGATTCGTCAAGTGGATCCTCGTCCGATGAAGCTTCTCATGAATAGAAATGTTTATCTAAAGGAATTCTTATTTTGTCAGATGAACATGAAGCACTCTTCTAGTTCTTAAATGACTAAAAGGTTACGAGATTTTGACGGCGGATCTTTCTCAATTAGCAGGTGCCTTTGATGAACATTTAATAGGTGACAACTGCAGAGGAAGAACACCAAAAGTGGAAGGAGAACATGGAACTCAACATGGAAAATGCATGATTAATTTGAATTTCTATTCAGTGTACATGATCCATGGCAACCTCAGTCATTATTATAAAGAGCCTTGCATTCATATCTTGTCTTACATAGAGATCTTATCAAACAATGGTACATGTACTTGAAAATTTCATCTGGATCAGGAAACAGCGTAGTAGAATAATTTGTCAATGATAATAGTGTCAAATAGTATAAACACTTGTGGAAGTACCAAAATACCAGTCACACAGTTTTCAGAATTAAGCAACGCTGTGAAGGACGAGAATATAATTTTTTTAGTGTTGAAACATTTTATAAGAATTCCCTGGATCTGTTGGGCATGAATATTTAAATCGTTTTTTTTTAGATAAGCAGAATATTTAAATCGTTCATTTTATTTGTTTGGACCCCCTAAAATAGAAGTACCCGTAAACAAATAAAATGAACGATAATAGTAAATTTTGTTAGGAGTTACTCCCTCCGTCTCATATTAAGTGTCATGGTTGCCATTTTTCTTTGTCTCAAATTATCTGTCACTTTAGAATTCCAATACAACATTTATTATTACTTTCCAACAATACCCTTACTTTAGAATATCAATAACCGTGCCTTTGCACCAACCAAAAAAAGTGTAAGGGTGTTTTAGTCCTATCACATTTTTTTACCATAAAATTTAGCATATCCAATCATTTTCTTAATACGCGCGCATAACCTTAAACGACACTTAATATGAGACGGAGGGAGTACTATTGATACACCTCGTTTTGCAAATATATGTCAGACTCAAGTTTCTGGACTTTCCAAAACCCATGTGTATTTTGCATTTCTATACTTATTCGGTTCTGTTTCGTCGTCATGTGATTCAAAATGAGGACGGTGCAATGTGATTCAAGCATAAAAGACAAAACTAACTATATAATATTAAAATACTTTTTCATTGATGGGTACCTTTAAAATAAAAGACCTATAAAATAACATAATAACGGTCCAACTAATTAAAATACTCAAGTTTACATTGCTAACATACTCCAAAAATCAAGAAGTAGAATTAAAAGTAAAAAATAAAAAAACTTATTTTTTTGTTTTTGAGTTTTAGTTGAAAACTATTTTGAAATTAAGTAAAAAAGCCAATTCCATCCCATTTTACCCGAACTTGTTTTCTTTTCAAATTTGACATTGAAAACTTAGAACCAACCCGAACATGGCATACACTTGTGTGTGTGAGAATAAAAAATGCTCCTCTATGGTTCTTGCTTGAACCAAATGTGAATCTTATCAAAAGTCTTTTTCTCTTGTGGTGGTTGTAGCTTGATCTTATCATTCCCTTATAGAGAGTGTGGCAATTTCTACAATATTCTTTTTTCTGACACAAATTTCTTTATCATTCATATCTTATCAAAAGTCTTTTTCTCTTGCGGTGGTTGTAGCTTGATCATATCATTCCCTTATAGAGAGTGTGGCAATTTCTACAATATTCTTAACTATTTTATTTGTTTAGTTCTCTTTCCCTTTTTTATTTGCTACATTGATTCAAGAAATCACTTGGATAAATCCTTCTTCTCTTATCGAATAAATTAGATACATATCATGTTTTCTCTAGGAGTAAATAAATCTCACGCATGAATATTTATATTGAAATATATGAATGTTATTAATTAATTTTGCCGTATCGAAAACGACACCAACAAACTATACTCAAGCCAAATACAGGGTAACGTTTTGAATAGTTGTCAATGTATTATACGTTGGTTCGAACCAATCTCTAATTATCATATCTGGCATATCAGTTTAAATACTGAGAAATCACTCTTATTTTTCTGCAATTTAGGAATTTCTAGTTGAAGTGTGATAGAATTCGAGTTTATTGAACCCAGAGAATTTCACAGTTATTGACATATTTTGTGCATCCAGAAGAGGTGGTTTGTTCTCTCATTATTTTATCTGGTAAAATTGGTAAATTTCTTAGTCCTCTTTAGCTATATATTTTAAATGGCGTTGTTTGTGCCTTATAGTTGATGGTTTCTTGTTCTGTTGTTTATCCAGCAGGTTGAACTTTCCTACTTCACATGGGTATGTATGTCTTTATCAACATGTTTTTACTTGCTCAGTCAATTTATTTTACCATCTTTTCTTTTTATAATCCCTTTTCTATATCTCCCCCTTTATAGCAATCATTTTCCATTTTTCATCTACCAGATCTGATCGTCGATCCTATTTTTTATTGATCATAAAGCCTAAATTTTTATTTATTGTTTCTACTCATTGAGAGCCTGTAATATATCGATTGTTTATGTCTTTTGGACCTACATTGGACTAACTTACATTCGACGATTTGGAGTGAGGTTTCGACACTCAATTGTACACCTCCACAAAATGGCTTCCCCAAGATTCCCTCTTGCATCCTCCTCTTGGTGTTGTGCTTCACCTACTAGCTCAACCACCCACCATTTGAAAAATCCTAAATCATTCAAAATATTTATCTAACCTAATTTTTGTAATCTTTTAATACTCAATGTTTCGTCTATTACACAACTTTAATTTTATTTTATGCATATATCCTCTCTTTTTTTGCGAGATTTCATGTGGGTTAAGGATAAGTTGCAGTATGGAACGTCAAGATATTTTTTTAAGACATTAAAGAGAAGACAAAAAATATTTTTTATTCAGTGATAAATATTAAAATGCCAGACAACTGATTTTTGCCGTTACATTTTTCACATAAATATATTACATACAAAATATTTATTTACTTTATGACAAATATTAAATAATAAGGGTGTTGGCCAGCGAAATGATTAAGAGCCCCAAGTAGCGAGCGCAGATTAGTCCTTCGTTGACAGCGTTGGGACACTGCGTGGGTCGCCAGCGAGGGTCCAATACCAAAAAAAAAATATTAAATAATAAGGCCTACATACATACATACACACACAGATATATATTTATATTTATATTTATATTTATATTTATATATATATATATATATATATACACACACGCGCGCAATCCATCGAGATACGTTGGGGTCGTCGTTTCACCTAAATTTTTTCGGTAACCGTGTTATTGGTGGGCTAGATTTCTGGTAATCAAGTTTATAACATTGTTTATATAATATTAAACTCTAGTGTGCTTAATTATGAGCATAAATAAGCAAAATAAACTAAATAAAATAAATGAAAACGTTATTAGTCAAGCTAAAACTCATTCATTTAATATTGCAGTTATTCTCCAACAGCGCACCAAAAACTTGGTGTGCTTGTCAAGGCAAGTGAACCTTGTCTAGAACTAAGAGTCTCAGTTGTTAAACCCGTGAGGAATAGGAAAATGCCAAACTACCTGATTTACCAAGTTACATAAGTTGACTTAACTTTAAAGTGTGTAAACTAAATTTTGCTAAAAAACGATTGAGAAAATTAGTGGAGAGAAACCTAATAGGTTCTGTTTGGTTCCTCTATTGTTATTACACAATTACTGTTCCTGAAAAATATGATGGAGATCCTCTTGCTTTGGTCTTCAAAACAGGTCACAGAGGCTCTCCAACAACATAAAAGCCCTTCTGGAAAAAGTTGTAGGTGTATTTATAAAGAGCTGAATATTATGACTCAAAATATTGGTGTTTGCAAACTCATTTGCGGTCATTCAAACCTTGCACAACCCTTTTTGAGCGGTGATTTCTTATTGCAACATGATGGTGCTTAGTTGCACACATGCTCGTGTTGTTTTTCATAGGGTTGAGTGGCATTGATTTTTTTTATCGTTGCACGATCGTGGAAAATTTGTGTGATGGTGCAAATCCTCTACTTTACTTCCAATTTAGCTCTTCATACAAAAATAACGTAAAATAGTGATTAATGCGTGTATAAGAACATTATTACTCCAAAATTAGCATTAAAATACCCCCTAAAAATGTATTATTTTGGGATTTACCAACTGTCGAATCACAGCCTCATTACGACCCTTGCCATTACACAAAGCTTCACCATCGCATGCCTCACCTCTCACATGGAGCTCTCAACACTTGACATATCAATCTCACCTCCCTTTAAGCATGCCTCTTGCTAATTCCTAGTGCTAGGTGAATAAATTGCTAGTTACTATCCTTTTTGCCATCGAGGATTGTCTTGATGAGATCCATTTCCAACTATCATTGTCGTGTGGCCAAAGAGATCTTTCTCTAGAGATTGAGACCAGCTAGTTGTTCACTATAGCTTGTCCACAAGGGTTTCGAGGAAGATCATCCAAAAGGAATACCATCAAGAACACAGAAGACCAAGGGTGACTCTGCACCAAGAAACATGCTCAATGGCCTATAAGAGGAATGGACCCTCTCTAAGTGAAAAAAAAATTTTAAAAAAAAATTGAGGAAATATTGTTATGAAAATCTCAGCCTTAAAACTCTTCTTTCCTTTATTTTAATGTAAAGACATTTTCACTAGACTTTTAAGTCACATGTGAGAATCTATTCCCATGGCCAATTGGATTTGTTAGAGAACGAAAAACTGAATATTCTTGGCCAGTCTTTCATTGGAAAATCTAATTCCGAAAAAACCACCCACAATAGATCACCTATTATCTTCCACAACCAAAAAAACAATAGACTACCCATGACAATCTAGTATGTTTGGCTTTAGGCATGCAATACTAGTTTTATTTGTGTTGCCAAGATATGTCCCAACTGAGGGGAAATTATCTTTAGGTAAAACGGATATTCCAAAAATTTGGTCAAACACAAAATCCTGCACGGGGTAATTTAAATTCCAGGTTGTACATGAATATCAACAGTAATTTAAATGATTCAAGCATTTGGAAACAGATCTCTTCAATTAATGAGAGCATTGCTATAACTGTACAATCTATTGGTCAATCAGAATGGAATTACTATAAACCTAACTATGCCAGAGTCAACGACTCTAGCATTTTCTGTGACTTAGAAAACTCAACGATCAGCTAACAAAGCTGGGTTATCAGTCTCAGAGAAAGCAGCAAGATTGTTATGTGCAGGAATAATAGGTGTCTGACAGACTGAGCCATTACCTTCGCCAACCTGGTCATCGCATGCACAACAAAAACGAGGGTAAAGGATACACATATTATTATACCGATTAATAGATTATGAATGAAAGAATACCTGCTCAGCTGGTGCAAGAGAGTGTTCATGATGTCTCTTAGAAAGGTCTCTCAGAGCACCCTGTAGAATATACCATTGTCAAAAAGTACAGTCAACATAAAAGAAATTGCAGAATCACAAGACAAACAATAATTCGCGTTGAAGATGAAAGGGGGAGAAAATTAAATTTCCCACTGGCAACTTTTAGAATAAATAAAATAGTTCACAAGAAGTTCAAAAGCAATATCAAAACTTCCAAGATTTTGATATTCCCAAATAGTGCCAGAAAAGACCACACATTATAGACAAATGAAAATCACTTTGTCTCCACACACTCAAGTCCACAATGCAGCTGGAAGTCAAAATAGAATCGAGAACAAAAAGGAACAAGTTTCATGGTCATATGCATTGCAATTTGTTACAGTATTTTACCATGCTGTTATCATATCGTGTTCTGTCAATGTGTTTAGTTTGTTAGTTGCTTTTGGTGAGGTGTCATATGTGAGAGAAGAGAATTCTAGAATATTTCAACGGATTACTTTGTAACTGCCTGAGCTATATAGCTAGGCCATTTGTCTTGAATGAAGGTAACTCACATTTCACAAATAGAATCTCCTCTCTAAAACTCTAATTCTCTCTACAAACACATTCTCTAATTTGCACAGAATTCCATTCTAATCTATTGAGATTCCTACTTTAGAGACTGGATTTTAACAGATTTCTCCCTAAACCCATTTTCCCGACTCAATTGTTATCAAAGCATCAACTTGGTGCTTACCTATGGAGTCCAAACCCGTTCCTCATTTTGCAAACAGTAACAAGAGCACTGAAATTTTAAATGCTTGGGAAGTGATGCTAAGATGGAAGTGGGTTTATGTTTACTATGTGATGAACCATTTACGTTGGAACACCAGTCGGCACATATTCCAACTGGCGCATAAGAAAATTCAAATCATTGTGATGGAGAATGAAGAGGAGGAGCTCGAGCACATGGAACACGAGAATTTGGCGTTAAATCTCAACATCTCCACAGCAACCACCAATACCACCTTGAACCTAGTTAAGGATGAAAACCAATCCTCTGTGATTCAGTCCCTACTTTCAACAATCTGCAATAACTAGTGACAACATCAAGAAGAAGGAGCAAATTGAAGGATCTGCTACAAATTCCCGATGAACTCCCTTGTGTATCCCACAAACCCCAAAGTCGATCTACATTGTCACAATCTAGAAGATACCAATGTCGTTGGATCAGCGACAACCAACTATGGCACCCTCTATGTCACTTGCTACACAACTATCGAGAATGTAAATCTCCCCATTCGTCTTTCGAGTTGGATTAGTCGTGCCCTCACAAGAGAGATACACACTTTTCGATCTGCATTTCCGCCACTCTCTTTGACGCGAGCCAAGTGCCAGCACAATCACTTTATTTCAACTCCGACAGATTCAAAAATTTTAGTTTTGACGGAGCGATAGCATTTGTGTCTTCGTCAAGAGCGCCTGTCGCAATCTATTGTGCTCCAGTCTTTTCTGTTTCAACCACCAAAGTCTCCGGGGACAATGAATTCTATCAGCGAGGTAGTTACCTAGACCAATTTCAGAAGTATGCGAACAAGAATCGCAAAAAGACCGTGGCTTAACTGGTCCCTACATTAAGATCCATAGCTACGCTAGCTTCTCATCTCACTGATTGAACACTGACTCCTTCCTTGGTCGCCATTCTGTTGCAATTTCATTTGCCTCGCGTCAGAAGCAGTTCGCCATTCGCGTTACGAGTTCATGTCGATTGCATTGACAGCCATGGTGCTATTGTCGTCTACAAGGTTCTATTTGCCACTGAAACCACCTGAAAGGGTTGTCGTGCTCTTTCTTACCCCTAGAATCAAGTGGAAGCTCACAATCGGTATTACGGTGAAAACACTTGAGATATATACCCAATACTTTTCGATGTCTTGTCCACTCCCCAGGTTAGATCTAGTTGGAGTTCCTGAATTTTCCGGTGGAGCAATGGAGAATTATGGTTTGGTCATATACCAGAAAAATAAACTGCTTTGCCATGAATTATATTCTACACATGCTACAACGCAAAAAATAACAATTATCCCAACCAATGTTATCAAAATCGAGATCTTCAGTAAGATCGTGAGGGAGGTAGCATGATTGTAACTCGTAAAATCGCAAATAGAATCATAAGATTCTACCGAAGTAATTACCTAGAATTGGGAAGGGGGTAAAAAATCGTAGCTCATAAAATCGTAGCTAAGATCGTAAGATCCTACCAAAATAAAAATATTTCTAGAAACAAATATATCTATCTATCTATCTATCTATATATATAGAGAGAGAGGGGGGGGGGGGGGGAGAGAGAGTGGGGGGGGAGTAAATGGACAACTATTCAAAGAGGGGAGAAAATTAAATTTGAAAGAAGGGAAAATAATAGAATAGATTAAGATTTACCATAAAGATTAAAACATAATAGAATTTAAAGACTACGTAAAAACAGAAATAGAAGATAACTGATGAGAATGCTGCTAAGAAAGATAAGAAATTTGGAAAAGTGTTTGTGAGGAAGGGTAGGAAGGTCATTAGCAACAAGTAGTGGAGGGAATCTCCTAACCAACTTGCTGAGTTGGCAGGGGGTGTGTGTGTGCGTGTAGTACTCATGCTTTTCAGCTGAGAATGATGTAAATAAAAGGTAGGAGGAAAGAGAATGTTCTTTAGGCAAGTATTGGCATAGGCTTGGCTAAGGGGGTACAGTTTCTCTCTCATAGAAAGTGCTGCACTTGATATCACATTTTCCTAGACTGATTCTGTACTTAATTCCCTGTAATTCACACTGAATTCAAGGAATATACTACTCTATTTGATCACTATTCTATTTCTTCTTTTACTGTTTCATTGAGTTCCATCATTGGTATCAAAGCTCTAGGACTATCAGAGCTTGATCATGGTGAAGAAGACGTCAATGAAGGAAAGACAGAATGCGATGGAGGATCGTTTGGATGGACTTGATCAGAGCTTCGAAGGATTATCGCTGGAAGTTCGCTCAGCTAACACGGAACTTCGCAATGAGTTTCGTGAATGGATGGAGAGGCTGGAACTCCGGTTACCAAAGAAACGACGTCGACGACGAGCAGGTAGTAGTACCGTGGTGAATGACGAAGGAGAGGAAGGAGACTCGACGACAGGCACTGAAACTTCTGGTGAGGCTAGTGCTAAACCTCGCCATCGTTATCGTGGGAGGAAGCTGGAAATTCCTGTGTTCGAAGGGGGTGAAGCTTACGGTTGGTTGGTGAAAGTGGAGCGTTATTTCAAAATCAACGGAGTTGAAGAAGAGGAGATGCTTGAAGCGGTGGTAATTGCTCTGGATGGGAAGGCATTGAACTAGTATCAATGGTGGGAGGAGCAACACCCAGATCCTAGTTGGGAAGAGTTCAAACAGGCGGTGATCCGACGATTTCAACCGGGTCTGGTGCGAAATCCGTTGGGTCCAATTTTGAGCGTGAAGCAAACTGGAACTGTGATAGAATACAGAGAGCAATTTGAGATGCTCATGGCTCCCCTGAAACGTAGCGAGCGTGTGATGCTAGAGAGCATCTCCCTAAACGAGTTACGCGAGGAGATTCAAGCGGAGCTCAAATTACACAACACACGTGGCTTGAACGCGATGATGGATCGCGCATTGTTGATTGAGGAACGAAATAAGGCTCTAAAGGACGAGAACGAGAAGAAGAACGATAACTCTAAGTGGAGATCAGGTTCGTCTGTGTCGGGTCACGAACCGGGTCGAAACAGAGTTTTCATTTCTAAACCTAAGTTTGACAGTGGAGGAAGCTCTGGTGGTTCTAGTGAAGGGAAGGCGCAAGGAGGGAATGTGGAAAAAAAGCCTGCCATGAGAAAGAATCTGTCTCAAGAGGAACTGAGAGATCTCAGTAAGAAAGGCCTGTGTTTCAAGTGTGGGGAGAGATGGGGGCGTGACCACATGTGTAAAATGAAACACTATAGAGTTGAACTGATTGATGAGGAGGAAGAAGATGTAGTAGAACCAGAGGTGGAAGGGACAGAGGAAGTGATCATTGAGACTGCTGCAGAACTGAAAACCTTATTGCTGTCACTCAGAAGCAAGCAAGGTTTAACCTCAAATAAATCTTTCAAGGTTTGGGGAATGATCAATGGTAGGAAGGTGTTGATATTGATTGATTCTGGAGCTACATCCAACTTTATCTCTCACAAGTTGGTGGAGGAATTGAAGTTGCAGCTGGAGGATACTAGTGAGTACACTATTGAGGTAGGCAATGGTGAGAAGATTACTCACAGAGGAGTGTGTGTAGACCTCAGAGTCCTGGTACAGGACATTGCTTTCACACAGAACTTCTACCTGATGACACTGGCAGGGACAGAGTTGGTCTTAGGTATGGATTGGTTGGCTAGCCTAGGAGACATCAAGGCTAACTTCCAAAATATGGTGATTAAATGGAAGGGAGGGGGGCAGAAGTATAAGATTAGAGGTGAACCATCACTGAGCAGACATCAAACATCATTCAGGTCTATGGTGAAAGCTATGCAGCAAGAAGATGAAGGGTACCTCCTGCAGTATTATGAACTGAGCAGTGATAATAGAGAACAGAATGTATTGACAGAAGTAGCACAAATATTACAGGAGTTCCCTGATGTTTTCCAGGAGCCAAAGGAGCTACCACCAGTGAGAGAACAGGATCATGCCATTGTCCTCAAGCCTGGAGCTCCAACACCTCATATCAGGCCCTACAGGTATCCTCACTATCCAAAAGATGAGATAGCAAAAATTGTGAATGAGATGTTAGCTGCTGGTATAATTAGACCTAGTGTGAGTCCATTTTCAAGCCCTGTCCTATTAGTTAAGAAGAAAGATGGAGGGTGGAGATTTTGTATAGATTACAGGGTTTTAAACAAACACACTGTACCAGATAAGTTTCCTATACCAATTATCGATGAGTTGTTGGATGAGATAGGAACTGCACAGGTATTTTCCAAGCTTGACTTGAAATCTGGTTATCACCAGATTAGGATGAGAAGTGAAGATATCCACAAGACTGCATTCAGAACTCATGAAGGTCATTACGAGTACTTGGTAATGCCTTTTGGTTTGACAAATGCACCTTCCACTATTCAAGCTCTAATGAACAGAGTTTTGAAACCTATGTTGAGGAAATTTGTGTTGGTATTCTTTAATGACATACTGATCTACAGTGAAGACTTGGAGAGCCACAAGGAACACTTGAGGAAGGTGCTGAGCATTTTGAGAAGCAATCAGCTCTTTGCTAATCAAAAGAAATGCATGTTTGCACAGGAACAGATTGAATATCTGGGCCATTTAATCTCTGGTAGAGGGGTAGCAGCAGATCCTGCAAAAGTGGAGGCTATGATCAACTGGCCAGTACCTAAGGATGTTAAGGGACTGAGAGGTTTCCTTGGTCTAACTGGGTACTACAGAAGATTTGTAAGAGATTATGGGAAGATTACATGGCCACTTACTCAACAATTGAAGAAAGACAGTTTTGCTTGGAATGAGAGTGCACAGAAGGCTTTTGAGAGGTTGAAGATAGCTATGACAACCTTACCTGTTCTTGCTGTACCTGATTTCTCCAAGGAATTTATCTTGGAGACTGATGCATCAGGAAAAGGGCTGGGGGCTGTCCTTATGCAGGAAGGCAGACCTGTGGCATTCATGAGCCAAACACTGTCAACCAGGGCCCAGAATAAGTCAGTGTACGAAAGAGAGTTAATGGCTATTGTGATAGCTATTCAGAAGTGGAGACACTACCTACTTGGTAGACACTTTACTGTGCACACAGACCAGAGAAGCTTGAGGTTCTTAACTGACCAAAGGCTAATGGGGGAGGATCAGCAAAAATGGGTGACTAAATTACTTGGTTTTGATTTTGACATCAAGTATAAGCCTGGTATAGAGAACAAAGCTGCTGATGCTTTGTCAAGGCAATTTAATGCACTTACCACTGTGCAATGTCAGGAATGGGAGGGCCTGGAGGAAGAAATTCAAGCAGAAGACAAGTTGAGACAAATTGTGCAAGACTTGGTGGCTCAAGTGGCTGATCATGAGGGGTATTCTTTGAGAAATGGGAGGCTGTACTATAAGAACAGGCTAGTGATTCCTAGAGATTCTCCTAGAATAGAGAAGATTATGGTGGAATTTCACTGCACTGCTGTTGGAGGACACTCAGGGAAGGAATGAAAGGAAGAATCCAGAAATTTGTGGTGGCCTGCTCTGTATGCCAGAGGAACAAATATCAAGCTCTAAGTCCAGGGGGATTACAGCAACCACTTCCAATACCTACCCAGGTATGGAGTGATATCTCAATGGACTTTGTTGGTGGATTGCCTAAAGCAATGGGAGTGGATACCACATTTGTAGTAGTGGATAGGTTGACCAAGTATGCCCATTTCATTGCCCTTTCACATCCTTATACTGCCAAGGATGTGGCATCAGTGTTCATGAAGGAGATAGTGAGACTACATGGCTTCCCTACTTCAATTGTATCTGATAGAGATCGTGTGTTCATCAGTAACTTCTGGACTGAGTTGTTCAATGCAGCAGGAACTCAATTGAAGATGAGCTCAGCTTACCATCCTCAGACAGATGGCCAAACTGAGGTGGTGAATAGGTGTGTGGAGACTTATTTGAGGTGTTTGACTGGCTCTAAACCTAAACAATGGCCTAAGTGGCTTCCCTGGGCTAAATATTGGTATAACACTAATTACCATTCCTCTTTGAAGATGTCACCATTTGAAGCCTTGTATGGCAGGCAACCACCAGTGTTGATTAGAGGAGCAAAGAACAGAGTTTCAGTGGATGAAGTACAGCAACTGACTCAAGAGAGGAATGAACTACTGAAAGAGATGAGAGAACACTTGAGCAAAGCACGGAATAGAATGAAGCAATATGCAGACCAGAACAGAAGAGAAGTGGAGTTTGATGTGGGAGAATTGGTGTATCTGAAGATCCAACCATACAAACTGAAATCGCTGGCCAAGAGAGTCAATCAAAAGTTGAGTCCTCGTTTTTATGGGCCTTATGAAGTGCTAGAAAAGATTGGCTCAGTAGCTTACAAGCTCCAATTACCTCCTGAGAGCAGAATCCATCCAGTCTTCCATGTATCTCTGCTGAAGAAGGCCATTTCACCTGCTGCTACTGTGCAACCATTACCAATCTGTCTGAATGAGAACTGGGAACTGCGGGTTAAACCTAAGGAAATACTTGCTATCAGGGAGTCATCCACTGGAGCATTGGAGGTGCTGGTCAAATGGAAGCATCTGCCAGACTTTGAGAATTCATGGGAAGAATTGGCAGAGATGAAGGAGCAGTTTCCAGAGTTTCACCTTGAGGACAAGGTGAATCTCATAGGGGGGAGTATTGATGAGAATGCTGCTAAGAAAGATAAGAAATTTGGCAAAGTGTTTGTGAGGAAGGGTAGGAAGGTCATTAGCAACAAGTAGTGGAGGGAATCTCCTAACCAACTTGCTGAGTTGGCAAGGGGAGTGTGTGTCCGTGTAGTACTCATGCTTTTCAGCTGAGAATGATGTAAATAAAAGGTAGGAGGAAAGAGAATGTTCTTTAGGCAAGTATTGGCATAGGCTTGGCTAAGGGGGTACAGTTTCTCTCTCATAGAGAGTGCTGCACTTGATATCACATTTTCCTAGACTGATTCTGTACTTAATTCCCTGTAATTCACACTGAATTCAAGGAATATACTACTCTATTTGATCACTATTCTATTTCTTCTTTTACTGTTTCATTGAGTTCCATCAATAACATAATTATAAACAAAGTTTAAAAATTTTAGAATTAAAACATAAGAACATAACAAATTAAAAAATTATTAAATATTATATAATAATTAAGATTTGCCAAGAGAATTTAAAAAGTATTCAGAAAAAGAAAGAGCGGAATTTAAATAAAGACAGAAGCTGTTGTCAAAAAATGGAAGTTAGAAAATTGAAATAAAAGAGCGGAAGTTATATTAAGCAACGTGAATCTCGCCGAGAAGTTATTGCGGCTGCCATTTTATTTTACAGTTCCCATATAAGGCCTCACTTTTATGGGCCTAGCGGCTGCCATTTAATTTTAGGGTTTTCACCATGGCCTTTGGTTTTCCGGGTCGGGTAAGATGACATTAAATGAAAAAACTTAGTTTTCTGCCATGGCCGCCAACAGCGCCCCAAAGGCCATGCAGAAAACAACCGCCATGACCAGATTCCAGTGCTCATACATCTATGCAATTCTACTTCCAAAAATCGCGATTTTGCTCGCACAATCGTGCAATTTTACGAGTTCTCCGTGATTCTACCTAAAATACGATTTTGCAACCGACTCAATTCGCCAAAGGGGATCAAATATCACAATTTTGATAACATTGGCCACAACACATGAAGCAGCGCACCAACGTTATGGAAATTTGGTAACTATGGAATGGTGGTAACTTTATAACTGCCTGAGCTATATAGCTAGGTCTTGAATGAAGGTAACTCACATTTCACAAAAACAATCTCCTCTCTAAAACTCTAATTCTCTCTACAAACACATTCTCTAGTTTGCACCGAATTCCAATCTAATCTATTGGGATTCCTGCTTTAAAGACTGAATTTTAACGGATTTCTCCCTAAAATCTATTTTCCCGTCTCAATTGGATTTTAACGATTTTCTCCCTAAAGTGCACAATACAGCTGGAAGTGGAAACAGAATCGAAAACAAAAAGGGACAACTTTCATGGTTATATGCATAGCATGCATAGTCAGTATAGTTATTGTATCATATTGTAGCCACAGAACATTCCAAAACATCTATAATAGCCAGACAGACAGCTCTTAAATATTTTCGAACAAAAACAATTAAACAAATTAAAAATGAGAACACTCTTATGGACATTCAAGCTGAAATGGAATATTTGAAAAACAAAATTGTGTACACTATGCTGAATATTGATTGACAAACCAACTTTCAGCTAAAATTCATGTAACTATGTGTTGGCAAATTGGAATGCAACAAAGGAACAGGGCAGGCAATGCATGAGAGTGTATATGTTAGTCATGTGAATGTACACATTATTAAAGCAAAAAAACACAAAAATCCAAATACATTTATTCAAAATTAAAGCCATTTGAAGAAAATACATACCCTATTTGCCCAAAAAAGACCACAAGCATTACAAAGTGACCTTGGACCAGATGGTCCTCGCCGCATCATTGGGGTTGATTTTGAACTTATGCCACAATGAGTGCATCTATATATACATGCAATAAAAAGGTCAAGTAAAAATCTAGTTAGAGTTTTAAAAACCTCCCTGTGAAGGGAAAGCGGCTACATTTAATATCTTTTGGCTATAAGAATATAAAGGGTAAAACAAAACTCACGAGGTTTCCGACTGACTGTCGTCTTGCCCAGACTCCTGGTCTGTACCCCAACTGTTGGATCCATCTTGTTTCTTAGATGAAGTAAATTGACCCTTATTACGGTGCATCCTTCATTTAAGCATACAAAAAACATGAATTTGGCAATGACAAATAGAACTTAACAGCTAAAATAAGAGGAACAAGACAAAGTGGAATAAGATAACACGGAATAGATAATAAGATGACAAAAGTTCATTTTTGGCATGTTAAAAAATGCAATTCCGAGTCCTATAAAATATCAATGAAAAAGGTAACTAAGCTAAACATCATAATGTATATACCAAACATGTCACAAGGATGTATTACTCCGCCTTTCACTCTCAGATATACGCTATTGACATCATGGTTATCAAATCGAAATACGTATCGTGAATTGAAATACCTATATTCCAAATCGTGAATCATATCTTTTTATGAATCGTGAAATACATGATCAAAAAAAAATATGATATTTGTTAGTAAAAACAAGGGAACTAAGCTAAAAAGAACAAACTGATATATCATATATGGACTTCAAAACAATTCAATATATTCAAATCATAAATTGAAGAGCAAAAAACAAAGAATAAAAGAAGGGATGTCGTGAAGCACTATGAAGGCAGAAAGTTTAAAACAATCGCATTTTAAGAGAGTGCAGACCAGAAACATTGTGTGCTAGGATTGTTTATTGGTCAATCTGACTTGGGGTATTTCGAAGGATTGATTTTGGCAAATTATATCCCATTGAAGAAAATTTTCCAAAAAAAAACAACTTGAGGAGGATTTTAGCATTGCGAATTCACATCGTAAAATTCATGAATCGTGAGATTCAGCAGAGCGAATCGAGATTCATGATGAGATTCAGGTGCAAAAGAGATTCACACTAAGATACGTATCCCAATTTTGTTTGATTTCGTATTGAATCGGGATACAAATCGTTAAAATCGTAAGATAGTGATCACCATGATTGACATATCACACGTCCAACATATATGATGGGCATACTATTACAGTATGTGTTATATTCAAAAATTTAAATTAAATCAGTTTTTTGTTTGAGTAGAGGAAGGAATAACATGAAAGTAAAAGTACTAATGTTAGCTTAATGTACTGCACTATGGTCAGTGAGTGGTCAATACATGTTTCATAACAATAGGGGCATAAGGAAAAGGAGAATATTTGTAAGACGTATTTGGGAGTTTTGTACTGACTATAAAATTCTAGAATGTACTTCATTGCCATCTTCCACACTGAGTTCAATAAAAATAGAAAATAGGTTTGAAAACATGTTCAGTTGCTCTTAGAAAATGCTTAGGAAACTTTTCTTAAAAAGGGACCAAATCAGGAGGAAAAAGAAGTCATTTTCATCATTTTGGGAGCGAAAAGTTGAAAACACAATGGCAACTTTGTAATTATAATAAAAACCGTATGAACTGAGTGAGTTGCTACAGTATTAGTATCCATACCAAAGTGAATTCTCCAACAGTTTCTGGTTAGTGGTTTAACTAGGAATGTTTAAAAATTCATTAAGGCAAATAACAAGTGCCCTAAAACCATTGATTATGGAATCAAAAATAGAAAATATTCATCGGAACATGCAACTTTTGAAGTTAAAGTTGCCTGTGCATTAAATGTTGTACTTTCAATAAATACTTGCTACTTTTGATTTCTTAGTCTACATCCTAAGAACACTTGTTAGCAAGACCCGTTCATCAAGTATAATCAACAAGAAAAAATGTTTGACAATTGAAACAAGGTGCGGGGGGCCAGTATCAAAGTAATCCCCCAATGCCCATCAACTAATGGAATTTCTAAAATTAGTAAATTAAAAATAAAAATCATTTGATGGAAATAAAATAGAAAATTTTCTCATTCAGAGGACATGTGATTGAGTTGAGTTTATTACTCAGTAAAATATCTAGGATGCCAAAAGGAGAGATTGCATAATTGCAAGAAAACAGTACACAACTCAACAACACGCAAAACGGATGACAAAAAGTAAAAAGTGCACACAAAAATCATTGTCATCACATCTAATAAAGACAATAAGATGTTTTTTGAGATTATAAGGTAACGGGACATCAATATACTTAATATATAAACACAGCATAGCATAATTAAACATTATGTTCAGATCCCATTCTTCCGCAATTCAAAAGGGCAGGCTTCTTTATAGTATAGCTTAGAGATTGGTCTACATCAATAAAGTTAAAATTGTCTCTCACCATCTCCCATCGTATGGCCAATTTGGTAACAGGACCAAAATTTAACTCTTCCAGGCCCATCCAGGGTAATCTCTACCATTTTATCCCACTTCAAATGAGAAGGCAATTTAAAGCTCATATTTCATTGATGGACCTGCTCATATGGCTGGGCTTGGGCCTTCATTTTACCAAGTCAAGCCCATATGGCAACGTGATTGTATGTAAAATGAAGCTCAAAGCTGAATATAAGTGTATGAGGAAGCCTGAAGCCTAATAAAACTCCTTATAAATGAAGCGCAAAGCTAACAGAATTATTATTAGTAAAACTAAGGCAAGGCCAGAGTCCACCCTGCTAACAAATCTAATGTTTAGCACACTGCGCGATTGTATTATTATTTTGTAACATAATGCCACTAAATTATATCACATTTACAACTTATCAAAAAATTGGTTTATAGAAGCAAAGTTACAAACTCAATCCCAATCACCATTCACATAATGGAACTGTCATATAAGCAGCAAAATTTGAAGTTTAGACTGCAAACAACTTTGTTCTACATTCGAAAAAGTCAAGTAATACAGATAAGTTCGTATGACAAAGCCAAGTAAGTTATTTATCAGACCTGAGTGCAACTTCTTGACGTACACCATACATAACTTTCTTATCAAAGCATCTCCGATTCCTTTTCTGTCGGAACCTATTTAATGAAGCTGCTCGCTGTGGTTGACTACATCTTGTAGGATATTCCATTGGACCCTGCAGCAGGGCCTAAAGAATTAGAAATTGCCACTCAGCATAATGCACTTGAACATTAATGAAGTCCTATTATGAATAATGCCACCCACACACTAGCACTCACATCACATGCACATCATTTCACCAATTACTAGGTGTCGTTTTACGATAATTATCAACTAATATCAATATAGTTATCACCACATGTCAACATAAATACACATTTTGTTAACCTAAGCTAGCAAGACCAGTTGGAAAGGTTGGCAAAGTAACTACTACCCTCTTTTGCTCATAGTGTAGCTTTAAGATTAATTATCACCAAATGTATATACAAATTACAAATGATCATCATGGTAATGATCGATGACGTTTATCTAAGCTATGAAGTAAACAGTGAAGTGATGTGAGTGTGAGCAAGGGAAGATCTTTTAATGGACGGGTGGGGGCAACAACCCCTACAAACTTTTTGAACTTCTTATAATAATACATTGGTTTATAATTTTTTGATAGATATATACTTAAATATCCGTATGTTTGCGATATATTTGCAATATTTGGTGCAGCGGTCAAGTCAATTTTTGGCGTGTGATAGGTCTCTAGTTCGATTCCTAGTTACAGCTCTATATTCTTTTGCTTTTCTTAAAACGCGAGTTTTAGAATATAAATTGTTACAAAAAGAATCAAAGATTTGAATTCAGCTATCTAATATGGAAGCTTTTTTACCACCGGATCAAGTGTCAATTTGCTAAATTATTTGGACCTATAAAGTGTTTGTTAGTAGCATTGTTATTCTTCTACTACTAGAAAAATACCCTCTGACTTTGTTGAGGTAGCGCATCCCCACATGCCGAACCAGTTTGAGGTTGTTCACATCCGCCCAACAGCAACAACACGGCTTGAACCTGTCACGAGAAACCAAAAGCAGAATTTTATTCTCAAAGAAAAAGAATTTTAAGTCATTGCCTCTTACATTTTCAAGAACTAAATAAAACAAAAAACTTAAGTAACCATAATCAAACTTCTTCCTTTACATTCACCTTATGCAAATTTCACAATCTCGGATCATAGAAAAAATACTAAACAAGATAAAATCAAGAATACTAAAATCATTAATAATTAAACAAAATTCGGGAGTAGGTTAAGAAAAACCGTACCTTCTCAGGCGTAACAGAATCAAAGACATAAACTTGGCCACGAAACGACAGCGTAAGCTGACTAGAATCATCGCAACGTTGAAGAGCTAGTTCAGAGCCACCACCACCGTGACCGTAAACGACGTCGGAGGTAACATCTTGAACAACACCGCCGCTGCCACCTTCGAGGTTATGCGTTTCATACTGAATACGATGGTGACCATCAATAGCAGCTTCGGCACCAGAGCCGTCATCACTTTCGCCGGCGGAGATCTGACCGACGATATTCAAAGGCTGAGCATGACCATACATTGGTGGTTCCATTGTAGAACCCGAGGATTCCGGCGCATTACAAGGGAAAATTCACGGCGAGTTCAAAACCCTAAAAACCTAGAAGTTTTGAGTTTGATTTGAATTTCGTAAAGCGAGAGTTTCGTAACTGAAGGGATATAGAAAAAGGAGAATTCGTATGTTGTGTGTTTGAAACTGATGAGAGGGCAAAGAGAGTGTGAAAGAAGGGGGTGAAAGCCAACTCAGGAGAAAAGACAACACAGTAATCTAGAAAAGGGAAATTTGGAAATTAAAAGTGACCTTAATAATGCCGATATTTACGAGGCTTGTTTAGTTAAGGCCCAATAGGTAATGGTATATGGATTAGGTCATGAAGAGTGCTTGCTACTTATGAGATCAAAACTACTACCCACACCCCTCCCCCAAACTCATACTCCATCCATTCATCTCATATCAAGAATATGTTGGCTCGCCCAACTACTTAGCCAATTAGGCTTATATATAAGATGTGTTTGGTTTAGAAGAGAAGTTATAGAGAAATAGGTGAGAGAGAGTAAAAGAGATGGAAAGAGATGAGAAATGGAGTAGATTAGATTCTAAATAAGTAGCTTGGTTGGTAAGCTAATGGATATCGAAGGAGTGCAATCCAAATTCTCTTGGAACTAACATTTCCTCAAATAAAGTAAAGTTCCTATGTAAATATATTTTACCCACCAAGACATTGTTCAGAGCAAGAGTATTGTCGAAATTGAGTTTGAGATATTTTTTCATCTCCTGTGTACTCTAGTAGTTGCAAAATTTCTCATGTATATGATTGACAAAATTAGTATAGTGTATTTCACTCTTTTCTTTGGTTAATTGTGTTGTTTTCTTTTATCTTATCTATGTTTTTAATTTATCCAGATAAGCCTTACATGTAACTATCCAAACAGCTACTGCATCTGTGAATTAGTTGTTAAGCTTAAGAGATACTACTTGTTGAAGTTTATACCTGAAAATGTATGTATTATATTTTCAGTTTATTTGTTGCTCATTTTATTTGTAGTTTCTAATGTTACCTGCCTGTGTACTAGTTACTTGGATACTCATCTTTCTTTACCCTTGTTTTGATTATTTTTTTTTGGTCTACTTAGCAAAATTGGTAAATAAATACCACACACGCACACTATAACTGGCCACACCCGAAGCCGACGTCCCTATGCCGCTGAAATTGCCAAGGCAACCAACAGTGAGGGACTTGTTTTGATTATATAGTTAAACATCAAACTACCTGAATTGTTTAACAAACCACATGCCGATGAGGTGTCTTGCCTGGTGATAAATCTTATTTATAAGAGTTTTTTATGCTTCTAGACTTAAATTATTGTAAGTATCTCAGTAATATTTTTGTGTAAATAGAAAATTAAGTAATAAATAGTAACATTAAGGGTTAAGAAGTGTTTGGTATCAAACTGGTGCTTTTGGAATTCTTGTGGTGGTTTTGTGTGTTTGTTCAATGTTGCGGTATATAGGTTCACTCATATATACTAAGTACCCACAGTATTCACCCTATAGACTATGTTTTCCTATGTCTAGGTTTAAACATGGGTTCCTTTAACAACCACTCACCCACATTAATCTTTGAATTTGATTTATAGACCATGTCTGAACATATAAATGTACTTATATTTAGCTGACCGGTTCTAAAATAAGCATTGGAAGAAGTTTCATGCAATGGTTAAAATACTAACATCAAACAATACATTAAAACTATTAAATATCATTACATAACTTCAAGCATCTCAACTACAAAAGGTTTAACTAATGATGAGCATCAACAAGGAAATACAAACAAGGATAGTTATCTAAATAAAATATATGATTTTAAAGAGCATGAGTAGTTGAGCTTTGAATATAAAATTTGGTAGTTTTCACTTAGATTTACTTTATTTCAAAAAAAAAGTTTCACTTTGTTTAAGGCTCTGTTTGGTAAAAAAGAACGGATAGCGGATAAGCTAGCAGATAGCAGATAAGCTAGCTTATAGCGGATAAGCTGGCGGATTGAATTTAAAGTGTTTGGTAAAAGTAGCGGTTGAACTAGTTTATAAATATAAAATGACATAAATTGACATTTGTAATTAATGCTTACAAATGAGAGAGAAGATTCATTTAATTGAGGATACATGGGGAATTTAATTAAAATAGTGAGGGTAAAAATGGGAGAAAAAATGAAACGCTATAAGCTGTAAGCTCAAACGCTACTTCAAGTAGCGTTTCAAAAAACACTATAAACTAGTGGAAAAATGTTATAAGCTAGTCATGCCAAACGGTTACAACCAGCTTATCCGCTATGAGCTATTCGCTATAAGCTAGCGGATCGGCTTTGTCAAACAAAGCCTAAGTTAGAAAAGAAAATTTTGAGCTTTTGTGAAAAGGAAGATCAAGTTTTTTGTAAAAGTTTGAATTTTAGTAAAGTTTAAAATTTATAGTCACAAAGGGTTTCCGTAATGTTCTCAGACACTTCTCATCGTCCGAGTTTTAGCTTTCCATGTTGTTTGCTTAATTGCCTTCATTGTTTGGTTTGAATTGAATTGTGTAATATGTGGTAGTAATATTATCTGATTGGTTGGGTTAATGATGTGCATTAGTTTCTAAGGAAGCCATTAATGTGTTTGGAGGTGTTGATTTGTTGAAGTGTTGGAGGCGTAACTGTTGTTATGACATATATATTGTAAATTGAGTTTGACTAAACTTAAAAGTTGTAGAGGTGTTAAGGTAGAAAGTGAAGTGACAATGATAGTGTTAGTAATAGATCGCATCGGATTTTTGAAATGAGAAACAATATTTTAAGAGTTAATAGGATAAAGTAGCATTAAAAGGAAATTAATAAGTTAGACATCATTAAAAAGCAAAAGACTTTACAAGAAAGCACATAATTTTGGAAAACCCGAACTTCTCCAACGGATATCCGGAATTAACTCTATTTTCGAAAAAAGTGCTCTTATTTTGAAAAGGAAACCTTCGGTATTAAGATGACAAACAATAGAAAGTTGATTAAAGTGTGGTTCGCTAGCGATGAAAGTAAATTTAGTTATGACGACACTTGAGTAATAATTCTTTATGAATGGAAGTGTTTTCGAAAAACTCAAAGCGGTGCTCTTCATCCATCCGTTAAAGGATGATACTATCTAGAAAGCCATGCTAAGTGGAATGGGGCGCTTAGTGTAGTGCACTAAACTTTGGGCGCAACATCTGTAAGGAATAATTTATGACAATTTGTTACTCAATGATTGTCATTATGTAAAGAAACTTTCAAAGTTAAGTGCTGAGTAGAGTTGGAATAGTGAAGAAAATTTGACAAGAAAAGAGAGATAATCAAAGTGAAAAGAGTTTACTAAGAGTTGTTGGTTAACGATGAAAGTAAGTTAGTAAAGACAACATTTGAGTATTCCGACTTCATAAAAAAGAAGTATTTCGAAAACTCAAAGCCGTGCTCTTGTCCGTCAAAGGTAAGCTATGCTAAGTGGAATGTGACGCTTAGAGTAGTCCTCTAAAATTTTGAGCATATCATATTAAAAAGAGAATTTATGAAAGTTGGGTTACTTAATGATTGTCGTTATGTAATGCGACTTTCAAAGTTAAGTGTTGATTTCATATGAGAACTTGGGGTCGAATCTTAATCTAGATGTGTGAATATCTAGTACAAGATTTGTATTGATTATCTAGGTACCTTCTAGGACCTAGAGCATTGAGAGTGTAGAATGTTTTTAGGGTATTGTTCCAACCTAGACGTGTTGTGGTCTTGTGTTGAAGACCGCCCGAGTAATTGTTGCAGGTCTAAAGGGTAATCCAGATCTAGGTTACGAGGGACACATAGACATAATCATGGTGTAAATGTTATGTTCTGCCATTGTTGATCTAACGGGTAATCTAGATCATCGTATTGGTCTAGGTGACGATCTAGTGCTACTCCATTTCGTATGAAAACTTTGATAATCGATGTGAGGAACGATTACTAACGTGGACCTTCATGTTCGTGGTTGACTAACCATATCTTGCTGAGTTGTATGACATGCTATGAATTGATGTGTTTATTAATTATGTGACTGATTCTTGTTATAATTATGTGATACTGCGCATGTATATTATATGTATTAGTCAAATGTTTGTTCTCTTATTACGTATTATGTATCCTTGGAATAGCTTGTGTTGAACTCGTTTATAAGAGATTCACTTTACCAATTTGTTTGTCTACTCATGTTTGGGGTACTCGAGTAAAATGTTTCAGGTATATGGGAATGAATTGTTTGATGACATGATCGAAGGCGTGATTCCTAGGGAAGTGTGAAGAAATGTCTCAATGAAGAAACAATGAATTTTCTGGACTCTAATAATTATTTGGTAAGTGTCCATGTTTAGGTATGTGACCAAAAAGGGTTGTGATCCCCTTTCTGACGTCTCTGACTAGTAATCTAGATCATTAGACTTAGAGTTTTATCTTAAGACTAGCTCATTAGATGGTGTCCTTAGTCTGATTCTCAAAATGTGACTAAGTATATTGTTTTTGAAGATGAATGGTGTACGCCTAATGACGAACAAAATTCGGTGATTAATGAGGAATGATTGTGTTGTGTTGTTGTATATCAAAAATGAGTTTTTAACTGGTATCAGATTTTCTGGAAATATTTTGTGAACATTTGTTCTAAAAAAAATTAACTACAAAAATTGATATTGAGTGTAGAGTTTGTGATGCACGGAGATGGTGTTACATGATCAGTGTTGGTCAGAGTGGTGATCAGTGGGGGTTGAAGGTGGATAGAGTGATAGTCGGTGGTGGTCGTAGTTGAGGTTCGCAATGGTGGTTGGCGATGGTCGAAGTGGTAGTTGGTGGTGGTCAAATTGATTATTAGACGTGGTCATACTTGTGGTCAGAGTGGTGGTTGGTGGTAGATCAATTTTTAAAAAAAAAAAAGATAAATGTAAAGAGTCGAACTCATGTTCTTTGCTGCAAATAAAATTTCCAGAACCATTTATTTCACCACAAATCCCTTCAGTACAATTACCGAAACATATATTATATATACTTTACAATTTTGTGCCCCCCACAAAATATCCCTGCAAGCTCTGCCATTGGCTGGTGGTGGTCAACGTGGTGGTTGGTGGTTGTTGAAAGGGTGGTTGGTTGTGGCTGGAGTGGTGGTTGGTGATGGTCATAGTAGTGGTCGGCTGTGGTTGGTGGTGTCGAAGTGGTGATTGGTGGTGGTTAGATTGATGACTAAAGGTGGTCATAATGGTGGTTGGAGTGTGGTTGACGGCGACCGGAGTGGTGGTTGTTTATCGCCGAAGTGTTGGTCAGTGGTGGTCGACGATAATCAGAATGACGGTCGAAGTGGTGGTTGGTGATGGTTGACGTGGTGGTTGATGCTAGTCAGAGTGGTGGTCGGTGGTTGTGATGAAGTGGTGGTCAGAGTGGTAGTTGGTAGTTGTTAGATTGATGATCGTAAATGGTCGTAGTGGTGGTCGAAGTGGAGGTTGACAGTGGCTGGAGTGGTGGTCGGTGGTGGTCGAAGGGGTAGTAGGTGGTTGGTGGTGGTTAGAGTGGTAGTTGGCGACCATTAGTCGTGTTAGCGTTAAAACAAAAACAGAAATTACTAGAGGAATGCCCGTGCGTTGCACGGGTTATGTATAATACTCTTTGTAAGATATTTACTAAGTTTATATTTATAAATTGTTGATACATATTATCTATATCAACAATATAGTATTAAATAAATTATTGTCTATTTTTTATATAAAAAATATTTATTTTAGCAAATATTCTTATGTAGAGGATTCAATTTTAATTTATATAAATAATTTCATTAAGTAATTCAAAATTATCTTTTTGTATTTTTCACTATATTAGAATTGTAAATAACATGAAATACAAAAGCATATATTTAATTTATATGCCAATATAATAGGTCAACTTTATTTTATATAATTACAATAAAATACAAAAGCATATATTTAAACTTATGAAATATAAGTTAGAGAAACATATAAATAATTTATTAAAAAAGAAACAAAGACATAACCTAAATAACAAAATAAAATACAAGAATTTAAAAATAAAATAAATATATGATGAGGCTTCTACTATGATATAGAATTTTCTGTAAATTTAGTTCTACGCAAAAAACAGAAATTAGATAATATTAAGTATTCTTTATATGTCAATTGGAATCATTTTATCTGTAATATATTTTTAAATATTTAATAATATATAATTTTATTAATTATGTTTGAAAGTTTTCTCAAGATATATTTGTTTATAGATACATATATAAGAACAAATAATAAGTGATGACACAAAATATCATAATTTTTTTAGGTTAGTTTTCATATTTAGCTATTAATACAACTAAAAAAATTAAATTGTTAAATAAAATAATGTTTAAAAGGTAATTAATTGATGAAATTAAGGAATATTATAAAATGAAAGGGTGGGAATCTTAGTTAACATAAATTTGTGTTACATGCTAAAACTCATGCGTTGTGCAGGTTGTAATAATTTTTTTATCAAGTTTATATATGAAATGTATAAATTTTTAATATGAATGATGTATATTAAAAATATAGTATTAAATAAATCGTTGCTTCACTTTTCCTTTATTTATTTTAGCTAATATTTTATGTAGTGTATTTTAATATGTAAATGATTTTTTATAAATTTTATGACGTTAAGTATAATATTACAAAAGTGAAGTAATTTTGAAGTTTCATTGAGATTTTTACTGTTGAAAAATTTGTAAATATATTATCATGTCATTTTTTATTGTAAAAAAATATTTTTCATTATATTTAGTAATAATAAATATAATACTATTTAATATATGTAAAAGTTGAAGGGTTAAATTAATAGTGATGGCAATTGAATATAAGTAATAACAGAACTTTTTTTACCTAACATATAATTCGATCTAAAATAAATTTGGAGTTAAATAATTTGTTTAGTTTGTTTTCAAGAAGCAAGCGAGGATATTTGAAAAAGAAATTTTTACAAATTATGTGAACCAATAATTTTTATAATGAATTTTTCGCAACCATTGACTTGATTCTATTGCAAGATCAATTTGCAACTGAAATATAGTGACAGAATATTGTCTCCCTTTGAAACATCCTTGAAATCGACATTGTCGAGAAGGGTGTGATCTAAGTGGTCTTTGTGAAAGAACCTCCAACAGAATACCTTCATGCATCCAGATACTTGTATCCATATTTTAATGGAGAATGAAAGACTTGTGTAAGTGACCAGAAAAATGATAATCAATAATTACACTATTGAATAAAATTAAGCAATTGATGTTAAACACCATAATCATCCAGTTTTTCTTCTTATAACTCCAAAATAGACATAAAAAGGATTCTCATGATAGCTATATCATCATTCTTATTATCATCAAACATACTACAATTTGAGCCAAGATAAGATATAAGAACATATGAGGAATAACTAAAGAACTCAACTAAATTTGTTTTGTCTTTTTCTGTTGCACTCTATGTGACCCATGATTTTGATATTAAGTAGTAGCTTTCTATAACCTTGTAGCTAGCTTTTAACACCAAATGGAATTATAAACAACACCATCACATCTGTCATAAATTTACAGCATCTTGTTATCATGGAGTTGGGATGGAAACACCAGAAAGGAAAGAAACGATGAATCAAATTCATATCTAGTTGAAAAAACAATTAGAAAATAATCAACCAAACTTCTTCATAGCTATAGTGATTGCAATTGGAACTCTCTTCACTCTTGCCACCTCTATAGGTAAAGCTTTATGTAGGCATTCATTATTTTTTTTGTTAAACTATAAAGACAATTCTTTTTTTTAATTAAGTTATTGTAAAAACGTATAGGTGAAAATAATGATTAATTAATAAAATTGAATTGGATAGCCAAAGGTTGGAAAACCAAATAGAATAGGAATAATAACTATTAATAAAATGATTGTAACTGATGTATTTACTCTAAAGTTGTATTCATGTGGTATTTCAAGTCACTCCTAACTATATGCATGTATAATATTGAAAAATGATAGTAACCAAAATTTTACCGTGATTATTTAATTTTATCTTTTTATTCTTTATAGTTTCTAATAACTTTTTTATTTTTTGGCTTGAAATTAATTTGGAATTTGTTACGAATGCAGTTGATTAATTAATTCCCATTTACATGGTTTTTCATAAGATAAAAAGAAAAGAAGACTATGTTAAATAATTTTAAAATGTTTTTCTCCAGTGATATTATATTTTTGTAACATTGTATTATATTTTTAAGATTGTATAACTCAGTTTTTGAAACACATGGTAAATGGAAAGATTTCCAATATTAAACTAAGTAATAGTCCTTTATTTGCAATAATAAATCAATTAGGAAATGACAATTAAAGTTTTCATCAAAAAAAAGTTCAATATATAGCTTTAAAAAAATATATGTTCATATTGGTCAAAAAAAAATGTTCATAAGCTATTTTTGTAAGTTATTTAAAAAATATATGTTGTAAAAATCAAATATTTGATGAAAATTTTTATTGCTAAGAAAGAAATGAACAATAATTTATATGCAACTTATTTAAATTTGAGAATTCAAATTTGCACAAAATATGTTCAGCTAAGAGGATTCATTGAAGTTATTAAATGCAAATTTCTCTACTTTTCCTTATAACAATGTATTTTAAAATGTTGTGTTTTATCTATGATTTCTATATATTGATCAATTTACTCAAACATTTATTTTATATTAGTGCTTTTTAATTTAAAATAATGTGTTAAATGCAATTACACCCTAACTTTAATTTGTTGTAAAAGTTCATTCATGTCGAAATCTCCTCTACTACAAATAATAATAAATAATTATAAATTTTTTAGTTGAACATCATAATATGATGGAAAATGGAAAGGAAATTGTTTTTTAATTAGTGGAAAGAATATTGTTTTGAAACACTTGGTAAGATGAAAAGATTTACAATATTAGAGTAAGTAATGGCCATTTATAATTCAATTTAAAGTTAGAGAATGACAATTAAAATTTTTACTAAAAAAAGTTGGAGTCACCTTTTATATATATATATATATATAAAAAAAAATCAATTAGGAAATGACAATTAAAGTTTTCATCAAAAAAAGTTCAATATATAGGTTTAAAAAAATATACGTTCATATTGGTCAAAAAAATATATGTTCATAAGCTATTTTTGTAAGTTATTTAAAAAATATATGTTGTAAAAATCAAATATTTGATGAAAATTTTTATTGCTAAGAAAGAAGTGAACGATAATTTATATGTAATTTATTTAAATTTGAGAATTCAAATTTGCACAAAGTATGTTCAACTAAGAGGATTCATTGAAGTTATTAAATGCAAACTTCTCTACTTTTCCTTATAATAATGTATTTTAAAATGTAGTGTTTTATCTATGATTTCTATATATTGATCAATTTACTCAAACATTTATTTTATATTAGTGCTTTTTAATTTAAAATATTGTGTTAAATGCAATTACACCCTAACTTTTGTTGTAAAAGTTCATTCATGTCGAAATCTCCTCTATTACAGATAATAATAAATAATTATAATTTTTTTAGTTGAACATCATAATATGATGGAAAATGGAAAGGAAATTGTTTTTTTATCAGTGGAAAGAATATTGTTTTGAAACACATGGTAAGATGAAAAGATTTTCAATATTAGATTAAGTAATGGCCATTTATAATTCAATTTAAAGTTAGAGAATGACAATTAACATTTTTACTAAAAAAAGTTGAAGTCACCTTTTTTTTATATATATATATATATATATATATATATTGAATATAAAATACAAAAAGTTAAGTTTCAAACGAAAATAAGTAATTGCTTCAATAATTATAAACACTATTTATAAAAATTAAATAAATAAATCTACGCTACTAAGGATGACACATAGTAAATTAGAATATAAATAAATAAAACTAATGGGAAACATTCTTGTTTTTTGACCAAAATGGGAAACATTCTAAAAGCTCTATTCACCAATGTAAATTATTATAAAGGTTTTGCCAAAAGGAAATATTGAATTATTAAAGTTTCAAATTATTATAAATAATTTTTTTAATTATCAATAAACTCATTTGGTAGTGGAAGAGGTAGAGTTTTAATCAAATCATCATTTATTTATATGATTTTTTAATTATTTCATTCCATTTCATTTTGATATTTAATATTTGATTGTTTTGAAAACTAAGTTAAGAAGAGAGGGAAGAAAAAAAATGTTAAGAAGAAATAATGAAATTTAATAATTATTAATTAAGTGATATTAAATATCTAATATTGGATGTCATCAATGTTTAGTGGATATTAATTAAGAAATGAAAAATTTTAAAGATTTAATTTAAAAAATAAATGAAAATTGTTCTGGACTGGGCCAGTCGTCAGGCCCAATCCAGTAGCAACGATCCAACCCAACAAGGGAAGGACCAGCTTCGTTGGGCCTGATCCAACAACTAACCAACCAGCCCAATAACGAAGTGGTCAATTCCACTGATACTTGGGCCCCCATCGCAAATGGGCTATCCGACGCCAACGATCCAGACTATTCACTATAAATACCTCCAGTCACCAGATGTCAGGTACGCAATTCATTCACTAGATATTATTGTAGCTCGATATAGCTGACTTGGGCGTCGGAGTGTTCTTGCAGGTACACCCCCACGCGCGTTCAGGTCTTCCTCAGCCTACAGTATCAGACGATCCGTCCCTTGACCGTCTCTGCAGACCATCCGTCTCCGCAGACCATCCAAGGGCACGGTTCATTGGCAACCACAGTGGGAGATCCTACTATCCCACCAACATTTCAAATGCCTCCAAAGGCAAAAGCAACTCGTGGCAGACCACAGTCGACGGTGGCCTCGATACCAGTCCGTCCATCCCTAGCACTGGGAGGAACGATGACCAACGCTGAGGTCGTCGCCCCTGGTTCCCATCCAGGCACGACCTAGCAGATCAATGTCACCCTTCCGACAAACTTGGTTCAGGAGCCCAGGGAACTACTTCGAAACCAAGACCGGCAGATCACCCGACAGAACGACCTCATCACTCAGATGGAAGATCAGGTGATATCCAGACGGGCGAATACTGCACCCGAACTTCATCGTCGGGACGACCTGTTTAGGAGACACCGCTCGCCTCCTAGAAAACACCTGGTCCACAGATCTCCACCCCGCCGAAGGGGACGAGGAGGAGGACTAACCCCGCCAATCATCACACCCTCCGCTTCAGATTACACTTACAGGCCGGAGGAATCTTCACAACAGGAATCCTCGTATGATTCATCCAGATCACGCGGCTCGCCCACTCGATCACACAACCAATTCTATGAAACGCCTCCACGCCGCCATCGATCGCGTAGTCGCTCTTACGAAACACGCCCTCGTAACCGACCAAGAAACGAACTGGAAGGAGGAAGACCTCGCAGGGGTGCAACGCACACGGATTTGGGTCCCTTCACCAGACGGATAGACGAGTACCCTATCCCACGCTCTTTACGAAAACCGCATTCCAGGCTCAAAATGTATAGCGGCGTGCAAGATCCTGACGCCCATCTGAAGCACTTCGACGTTATGATGCAATATAGGGGGGCATCAGGACCTATTAAATGCAAGATCTTCCCCTTAACCTTGGAGGGATCAGCTTTGGAATGGTTCACCGAGCTACGTCCAAACACTATCTCTTCATGGGAGAAGATGGCCAGAGTATTTCTTGCACGTTTCACAACGTCAAGAATAAAACCAAAATCTCAAGACGTTTTGATTGCGATCCGGCAAGGACCCCATGAATCCCTTCGAAGCTATGTGGAGCGATTCAATCGGAAGGCAGACCAGGTGAGGAACCTAGACGACAATCAAAGGTTGTATTTCTTGAGGACGGGACTCCTTCGAGGGAGCAGGTTTGAGGTAGAAGTTGGTCTACACTTACCAAGGGATTTAGAAACCTTCCTCCGAAAGTCTCAAAGATTTATGAACTACGAAGAAAAAACAATGGCCATCGAAGCTGCTGAAGCAGGGATGAATAAACAACCTCGCGAAGAGCGCGACCAGAGACATCGGAGAGACCAGGGGGCCCCGCAGAGAGACCCCAAGATCAGGAAATTTGCCGACCGTACGAAACTTAACACCTTGTACGCACAGATCCTGACAGAATGTGCAAACACAGAACTTAGGGAGATGAGAAGACTGGACCCTCTCATCCTGAAGGAAGGGCAGCGTCCCTCTAAAAAATATTGTCGCTACCACAAGAGCAACGGCCATGATACTAACAATTGCATGGCCCTCAAAGATGACATAGAAGAGTTGATCAGAAAGGGCAAGTTGTCCCAGTATGTAAAGAAAGACCAAGCCGACCGGAGAGAAGACACGAAGCTGGTGCGATCACCTAGAAAAGGAAAGGCACCAGCTAACGAGATTGCTAAGATAAGAGAAGAGGATGAGGATGGGGACGATGAAGTCTTGGACACAAGAAAATCCAAGGGAAGAGCCGTTGCGATGGTGATAATGGGAGGTCTTCCCACTGATAGGAGGGAAATGAACAAGTCAATGAAGAGAAGATGGAATCAGATCCTGAGCGTTGCATCAACGTCCACCCCAAGGATCCTCACGAAGAGGCCGCCCATCTCATTTGGGGACGAGGACCTCCTTGATGGGACGTCCAATCACGAAGTCCCACTAGTCGTGTCTGCAGTCATGGCTAACATGGATGTCAAGAGGATCCTGGGCGATCAGGGAAGCTCTACAGATATCATCTTCGAAGACCTCCTGGATGTACTGAAAATATCAAGAGAAGATTTGAGACCTTACAGGGGAACAGTCCTAACCGGATTCAATGGGACGACCACCACCCCGATCGGGCGCATTGAGTTAATGGTCACTTTCGGGGATGACACCGTGGAGAGACCTTTGTGCAGAACGGTAAGGATGGACTTCATAGTGCTCCCATGTAAGTCAATCTACCAGTGCCTCATCGGTCGTCCAACACTAGCGCGACTAGAAGCAGTTCCATCTACTGTTCATCTCAAAATGGAGTTTTACACTAAAGAAGGAGAGATAGCAACAGTTAACACTGACCTGCTTTCAGCAAAACGAGCATTCTTCCTAAGTCTCACGGAGCAAGGTGAGCAAGACAGAAGAGAAATAGAAGATGTAATGAAAGGAGGAGAACAAGTTAATGTGGCCGACCTGGACGCTCGGTACGACCCTGACGGTGAAGTAGAGGAGGGGGACGACGACCTTCTGACCAGGGAACTCAAGAAGAGGATAAAAAGGCCAAAACCAGTTGGAGTAGCGTGAAAGATCAACTGATACTATGCTTGAAAGAACACGTCGACTTATTTGCGTGGAGTGCAGCAGATATGTCTGGAATTCCCCCAGAGGTCGCTTGCCACCACTTGGCTGTAGATCCTGAGGCAAGATGGGTTGTTCAGCGACGACGGGTGCAGAAAGAAGAGAAGTCGCAGGCCGCAGCCAAGGCAGTTGACGACCTCATCGAAGCAGGATTCATCAAAGAGATCAAGTATACGACCTGGCTGTCCAACGTAGTCCTAGTAAAGAAAGCAAACGGTAAATGGCGGATGTGAGTGGATTACACGGACCTTAACAAAGCATGCCCAAAAGACGCATTCCCAGTGCCCAGCGTGGATAGAGTGGTCGACAATGCGAGTGGGTTCCGATTGTTGTCGTTTCTAGATGCATACTCGGGCTACAACCAAATCACCATGCACCCACCTGACTAAAGAAAAAACAGCTTTTATGACAGATAAGGGCAATTAACGTTACCGGGTCATGCCCTTTGGATTGAAAAATGCTGGTGCGACTTACCAGCGAATGATGAACAAAGTTTTCCGGGAGCAGATAGGCAAGGTGGTGGAAGTATACTTAGACGACATGATAGTTAAGAGCAGGGAGGATCCAAGACATGTGGAAGACCTGAGAGAAGTGTTTGCAGAAGCTCGAAAAAACTCCCTCAGGTTCAACCCTGAGAAATGCACTTTCGGAGTCAGAGCAGGTAAGTTTTTAGGCTTCTACCTCATAGAGAGGGGAATCGAGGCCAATCCGGACAAATGTAGGGCGGTAACGGAGATGAGGTCGCCCACAACTAAAAAAAGAAATACAAAAGCTAAATGGGATGGTGGCCGCTCTCTCGCGTTTCATAGCCAAAGCTGCGAACAAGTCTCTTCCCCTATTCAAGTTGCTGAAGAATGAAGTTAAGTTTCAGTGGACACTTGAGTGTGAGCAGGCTCTCGATCAGTTGAAGACAGCACTACTGCAACCTCCAATACTAACCACACCAGAGCAAGGGGAAGCACTTTACCTATATCTCTCCATCACTGACGAGGCATTGTCGGCAGTATTGGTACGAGAGGCAGGATCCAACCAAAATCCTGTATACTTTGTCAGCAAAGCGTTCCAGGGGGAAGAGTTAAGATATCAAAAGATTGAGAAGCTGGCGTTGGCGCTTATTTGGCTGCTCGAAGACTAAGGCCTTATTTTGTGACTCATCAGGTCGTCCTACGGACTGACCAACCCATCAGACAAATCTTACACCGACCTGACCTGGCTGGCAGGATGATCAAGTGGGCAGTCGAATTGTCAGAATTTGGAATAAAGTATGAGGCAAGATCAGCCATCAAGGCTCAAGTGTTGGCCGACTTCGTAGCTGAGATGACTCTCATCCCTGAAAACCCGATGCATCCTCTTTGGATATTGCACGTGGATGGCTCGTCTAACAGCAAGGGTAGTGGGGCAGGTCTAATCTTAGAAAGTGACAAGGGGACGACGATCGAGGTCTCCTTAACATTCTTGTTCTCTACCAAGCAGAGTACGAGGCTTGCATTGCTGGACTACTGCTTGCGATCGAGTTTAACGTCAAACTAGTGGAGTTGTACTCAGATTCTTTGCTGGTGGTATCTCAGATCAAAGAGACCTTCACCGCAAAGGATGAGGTCTTGCAAAGGTACTTAACTAAAGTAAGAGGGTTATTGGAGCGCTTTGATCACGCAGAAGTCAAGCATGTCCCTAGGACGGAGAACGTTAGAGCAGATGTACTGGCAAAGCTTGCAAGCACAAAGAGTCCAGGGAACCACAGGAGCGTAATTCAGAAAGTACTCACACAGCCCAGCATGCAGCTTGAACAGATAGTTATGGACCCTGATATATGCATGATCGACCTAGACGGGAGTTGGATCGATCCCATCGTTAAATATATCAGGGATGGGGAAGAGCCAGAGGATCCCAAGAAGGCCGCTCTTGTACGCAGGCGAGCATCCTCCTATTCAATTATCAACGGACAACTCTATCAAAGGGGATTTTCCATGCCACTTCTGAAGTGTCTTCCCCCGAGGAAGCCAACTACGTACTTAGAGAAATTCACGAAGGGATCTGCGGAAATCACTTAGGGGGAAGAGCATTGGCGAAGAAGGTGCTCAGGGCAGGATACTATTGGCCTACTATGGATGAGGATGCGAATCTCTTAGATAAAAAATGTGACAAGTGCCAAAGACACGCAGATGTCCACCTCGCTCCCCCAGTCGAATTGAACAGCATGACTGCGCCATGGCCGTTTGCCTGGTGGGGAATCGACCTATTGGGCCCCTTCACAGTTGCTGCTGGGCAGCTCAAATATCTTGTGGTAGCAGTGGATTATTTTTCGAAATGGATCGAGGTAGAGCCTTTAGCTACGATAACATCCAAGAACTGCCTTCGATTTTTCAAGAGGAATATCCTGGTCCGTTTCAGAATTCCAGAAGTGGTCGTGTCCGACAATGGCACGCAATTCAAAGACAAAACGTTTCAGGAAGCTTTGATCGAATTTGGGATGAAGCAACGCTTCTCTTCAGTTGAACACCCGCAGACGAATGGACAAGCAGAGGCTGCAAACCGAGTGATCTTGCGTGGCCTCAGAAGGCGATTAGATGAAGCAAAGGGAAGATGGGCTGAAGAACTCCCGTATGTGCTATGGGCGTATCGAACAACCCCACATTCCACCACTGGGGAGTCCCCCTTTAAAATGGTCTACGAGACCGATGCTCTTATCCCGGTCGAGATCGGAGAATTAAGTTGGAGGACGACCAACCCCAAGCCGCCTAGTGAGAACGACCAGGCCATCCGGGAGGAGTTGGACTTAGTAGAAGAGCTCCGCAGCAAGGCAGCACTTAGAGAAACTTTGATCAAGCAAGGGATGACCACGAGGCATATTGCCAAGGTCGTCCCTAGGGATTTCAGTGTCGGACAGCTGGTGTTGAGGAGAGCAGATATTGGACAGAGGAACGCAGCCATGGGCAAGCTCGCCCCCAACTGGGAAGGCCCCTACCGTGTCATATCCAAAACAGGCAAAGGTGCTTACATGCTGCAGATTATGAATGGTGGACTAATTCCCAAGACGTGGAATGCCATCAACCTTAGGAGATATTACATTTGATTAGTCTTTTTGTATTTCTACCAATGAATTTTGTGTTAAACTATGCGAACAAATAAACGGGCGGGACGCTCTTTTTCCCACAGGGTTTTTTATCGAGGCCCGCTCGTCCGTCAATAACGACGAGGCACTTTTTATTGATGTGTGCATTGATCTTTTATTCACGAATGATCTATTATGAGCGAACCAAAGATGGTTCACCCCACTGCGCGAGTTAGAATTAAATCGAGTTTGATAAACTGCAAGGTGGGGAAAAACACTTAAACGAATTTAAGTAAAACGAAGCGACCGAACGAACAGGCGCATTCCCAAGGGCGAGTTAAATCTGGGTAGGAGCCTGGTAAACTGTCCGCGGGCTAAGATCGATCCCACTCGAACTAAACAGGTGGAAAATACAGATAACGCGAGATCAACGAGTCTAACACGTAAGGCTATCAAATAATTAAGTAAACCAAACGAACTTAGCGGTTTGCATGATAATAGAAACCAGATAAACGAATCATTTAGCAGGGGTGGCCGCTCCTCCCTTGGACGATCTGGCCAGGCATGACCTGGCAATGCAAGGGACGATCATGCCTGCCAGGGACGATCATGTCTGCCAAGGGACGATCGTGCCTGCCAGAGGAGATCATGCCCGCCAGGGACGAACATGACTGGCCAAGTACGACCTGACCAGGGGCGACCAAGTATGGCCAAGTATAAATTGCCATGACGTTGCCTATGTAACAAAAGTTTCGAAGGACGAGAGCGCATATCGAACATGTCAAATATATCGTCAAAGAGTTTGAGTATCATACATGCGCAAGGAGTTTAGGCAAAATAAACCATGCAACAAAGTGTCGGAGTATGAACACACCGAGTGTGGGTTACAACCAAATCAGATAAACTCCAAAGCTAGAAAATTAAAGCGTAAATCAGGGTAAAGTAATATCAGAACAACAAAAGGATGTGTAAGAAAGACCTAACCACCCTCATGGCCACTGATAGATAACCAGGTTGGTCCCATCAGGCCTGCCGGCTGCCGGTGGGCTTCATAATCTGATTACCTAGGACGACATGATTGGGATAAAAAACAGTCGTGTCAACTAACACCTCGGAATAACGAAGCTGGACTTGCTTCAGAGCATTAGCAAACTGATCCTTTACACTCTCAACAGCATCACGTGTGACCCTGTCACCCCAATCTTTAGCCTCCTCCAATGCCTTCTCATTCTCGTCTCTCTCTTTCTTCAATTCTTCGACCTCATCTTTGAGTGTGGAAACCGACTTCTCGAACTCTTCCCTCATCTTAGCCTCGGAAGCCTCCTTGGCCAACTTCAGCTCTTGCAGCTCTTCCTTCATCTTAGCTTCAGAAACCTCTTTGGCGGACTTCAGCTTTTGCAGCTCTTCCTTCAACATGTTAGCCTTCCTCTCAGATCCCTCCAGGGCATCTCTGGCTCTCTTTGCTTGATCCAAAGCCTTATCCCTCTTCAAAACGTCAATAGCAGTGTCGATAGGGTCTTCCATGAAGCGATCACGGTAAGCAGCACCCAACTGGTCCAACATCACCCTAGGAGACTTGCCACGACCATGCTTTTTCTTCCCAGGTTGATCAGGTACGCCCGCGGAATGGTGGACCGCTCCGTCAGACACAACATCATCAGCCCGCCTCCTCTTTGGTTTCTGAGGACCTTCAGGGTCGCCACCGGGATGTGGATCCACCGGAGGAGTTTGTGGATGCGTCTCGAGAGGTGGAGGGGAAGGAATAGGGGTAGAACCCTCAGCACGAACCGATGTTCTGCGCTTCGAAGGCCCCTGCCTGGCACCAGCAACTAGCTCAGCAAAAGACAACTGTCCACCTGCCATCTCGTCTGCAAGAAAACAAACAGTTGTTAGAAAACAAGCAAGGCGGCAAATAAGTGATAAAACAGTCAAAAGAAAACAAACGAGACCATTACACATGGATAAAAACTAATGCACGAATAAGAGAGCCAGCCAACCTAAGGCTGCAGCCAACTTGTCAGGGGAGTCAGATAGAACAAATGGCTTGCAGGGAATCAGTTTCTCTCTAGAGGGTAAGTGGGAGGCCAAATTCCTGAGCAATCTCAAGGTCTCTCTATCAGTAGCACCCAACTGCTTTAAGGTGAACCGGTAAGTATGTGGCTTTTGAAGGTAGTGTCGCGGTGACCAAGAAATAGGAAACACGAAATTAATGGCCTCCCCGTAGTCGTTTAGATATCCCACCAAGTCTTGATCGCCACGGCTGGTCGGGGCAACCCAAAGAAACTTGCTCTTCCACTTCTTCACAGAATCCATATAAGGTACAAAAAGTTTGAAACCGGTAACAGCCTTCAAACTGAGAAACTCCCACCTAGTTTTGTGACTATGCTTCTCTCCACGCCGGTTAGTATCAAAGATAGTGAAGAAGAGCTTCTGAGAAATCGGCCTCTTCAGCTCGCCTAACAGAACTTCAAATGCCTTGACGAAGCCCCAAGAGTTGGGATGCAGTTGTGATGGGGCGACATCCAAGAAACGAAGGACCCCGCGCTCAAAGGGAGTAAAGGGTGGTCGTATATTCATGATGTTGAGAACCCTCATGTACATAGTGAACTTCAGCTCCGTTGGGAAGGTAGCAATGTGCTCACCAATTCCTATGCTCTCGACCTGCCACTCCTGGTCGTCATTGCCCACGTACTGGGCCGCCAAATCCAACTCACTTTTTGTCACTTTCGACACTTCATTCAGAATGGTGGAAGAAACCCAAGAATAATCAATGTCTGTTTGACCCCCGAAAGATGACCTGAGCCTGGCGGGTTTAGACGACTCTGCGCTCTGGGAAGAAGAGCCAGACGACCTATCCCCCGTAGAATGGGCATGAGACTCGGAAGAAGGGCCAGACTCAGAAGAGCTCGTATCCCCCTCACCATCTTACATCTCAGGAGATCTCCCCGTTTTTAAGGTAGCAACTTGAGCAACGTGAGGATCGGAGGATGGAGACTTGCGTCGAGTTTGCTTGGTCCTCGCGATGATGCAAACCTGCAGGAAGGGGCGATCACTCGTTAAACGAGTACTTAGGCTTGCGGATGAGGGGCGATTGTCTCCCCCAAGCCTGATCGCCCCTCCCCGCCAAACCAAAGACAAACACAACAAAAAGAATGAATACGAAAGAAAGGGAGAATACCTTTGTATCAACTTTGCCGACCGAGGAGACCAAGTCACCTACTAGGATGGTCAAGACAACTCACTGGATACAAAAATAAAAGGATCGATTAGACTCAAAGAAAAACGATATGATCAGCTTATAATTGAAACCACACAAACAACTATCTTCATAAATTCCAAGCAATGAAGTTTAAGGCCGTGTACCTTGAAAGAAAAGTCAAAGAACCCGAAAGATTAAAATGCCAAATCAAGAAGAGAAAGGATCAAGATCGCGATCAAACCTGCAAACACGGTATAAAAACGAGTGATTGCCAAAAATTACCAAGTCCTAGTAAATAAAGATGCCACCCCATCGATTTCCTTCAAGCTCACTACAGTAAAATTAAATGATACGAAGAATAAGGAAAAATGGGATAGTACCGTGGTAGACCACGAAATAAGCAGGTCGCCCCTTTTTTGGTTTACGCGCAATAAGAGAGTCGGTTGCCCCTTTTTGTTGCGCCAAGAAGGAAGTGGGTCGCCCCCTTTTCTTCACGCCAAGAAGGAAGTGGGTCTCCCCCTTTTGATGCGCCAAGGAGGGAGTCGGTCGCCCCTTTTTGTTCACGCCAAGGAGGAAGTGGGTCGCCCCCTTTTGATGCGCCACGGAGGGAGTGGGTCGCACCTTTTTGTTCACGCCAAGGAGGAAGTGGGTCGCCCCCTTTTGATGTGCCAAAGAGGGAGTGGGTCGGCCCTTTTTGTTTACACCAAGGATGAGCGGGTCGCCCCTTTTGTTTGCGCCAACGGTGAGAACGGGTCGCCCCCTTTTGAGTGGAAGAGGAAATTGAACTTTTTGAGAATGAGTGGTTGAAATGAAAGGAAGAAAAGAGCCCTACACTCTCATATATATAGGCCCACGAAAATAGGCCCAACAAAAAATAAAAGTTTTTTTTTTATTTAAAATATTTTGTATATTCGAAATATTCATCGGAATTAGGCGACCAGGAGTGTGTCTATCGATTATCGAACGATCCGATACGATATCAACCGCCGAAAATTCACAAGTCGTGAACTGGGGGAAAGACCTATCAAACTACTGATCGAGCACGACCAGCAGGACTGCGTATCAAGCCTTCACCCGCTCAACGATCGACCTTGGCTTGGGGGGCAACTGTTCTGGGCTGGGCCAGTCGTCAGGCCCAATCCAGTAGCAACGATCCAACCCAGCAAGGGAAGGGCCAGCTTCGCTGGGCCTGATCCAACAACTAACCAACCAGCCCAATAACGAAGTGGTCAGTTCCATTGATACTTAGGCCCCCATCGCAAATGGGCTATCCGACGCTAACGATCCAGACTATTCACTATAAATACCTCCAGTCACCAGATGTCAGGTACGCAATTCATTCACTAGATATTACTGTAGCTCGATATAGCTGATTTGGGCGTCGGAGTGTTCTTGCAGGTACACCCCCCGTGCGTTCAGGTCTTCCTCAGCCTACAGTATCAGACGATCCGTCCCTTGACCGTCTCTGCAGACCATCCGTCTCCGCAGACCATCCCAGGGCACGGTTCAAAAATGATGTGGAGCTTCCTAGAAGCTCAAAAAAGACTTCCTTTAGATATTTATATTGATGATAAAACCTATTTTTTTGATTTTGAGTTTTTATGGAAAATTGTTTTGAAATTAATTAAAAACCAACTCAACTCCATTTTACGCGAACATATTAAGAATTCTTTTCTAAGCTATCTAGATTCTCAATTTAAATAAACAAGTTCTTTATAATATACATGCTTTAATTTTTCTTGTCACGTTTGCCAACAGATTAAAATAACACCAACGGATTATATTATACTCACAACCAATTCTTAAACACCTTAAAATAATTAAAAAAATAGTTGGTGATGACTCATAACCAATTCTTAAAATATTAATATACTCATATTTGTGCCACTAAAACATTAGCGCCATCACGTGATAGCAAAGATTTCACGTAAAAAAATAAAACTTATCAGTTGTGAACTCTCCACATTGGTTAGTTTATATAAAATTATGTAAGCAAACAAAAGCATATTGATCCACCATATTGACTGGAAGTTGAAACAGTATAAATTTTGCAACCAATTAAATCAATGCATTGTTGACAAATTAAACTTAATGTTTATGGTAATCAATTGAATTATTTAATTATTAATTAACACTAGTTTAATAATTGATGATGTTTGTTTTGTCGGATTGAAGGAATACATTCCCTTCTTAAAAGTTTTGTTAATAAAATACACTTAAAAGTCCTACTATAGAGATGCTCTTAGAAGAGAGCAATTTTTATGTTTGGTTGAGGAGCGAAATAGGAAGAAGAGAGAGAGTTTGATTGTATTAATGCATATAAATATGAAATATATGTCACATATTTAAATGATGTATATTTTTATACACCCAAAACTATAGTAAAAAATTGAGATGCTCTTTACCCCTTTTGGATGTAGCATGGAGAGATACATTTCATAAAATATTGCACCGGTAATTCAATTAAGATACCCAAGAGCACTTGGATGAGATGGTTGAAGTTTCTTCCAACTTAACCAAAGTCCTGAGTTTGTATCCTACCTTGAACATACAGCCGCTCATTGTGCTTAGCTTGAGGGATTAGTCTCTACCATTCTCCGTAGATCATTCCCAATTTATAAAAAAATAAAAAAAAGAAATTCAATTCGGATAAGTCTTTCTAATTTAAAAGGTCAAATTCAACAAAAAGATACGCCAATAATGCAAACTATACAAAAGGGGAAAGAAAATCTATGCATAACCTTGGTTAGCGGAATAATAAAGAAAAAAGCTTGATTAGATTAAGAGAATAGTACTTACAGTATTAAAATAGACAAAATTCACGCAAACCGAAAGGATGAAGCACTAGAAAGAAAGCCTCCAATGGAGTTTTAGAGTCAAAAATAGTGGCTTATCTAAAAAAAAAAAAAAGAGTCAAAAATAGTGATAGCCTTTACAGCACATACCCACACGATATATTGGTGCAACTATCAATATCACACAGTCGTAGGTTCGTAGCACCCCAAAAGTCACACAGTCCTCACATGCTTTTGTTATAAATAAAAGAAAAATTCAGGTGTACCAATATTAAAAAGATTTTGTAAGGTGGGTTTACTGTTTTTCTGGTTTGAAAAGATACTAGTAGGATTTAATACAAAATCATGTACATCATTAAAAAAAATTGTTTTGTCAAAAAAAGTTTAAAATTTTTTAAAGTTTATTCATAACTACCTCAAATATTACCAATAAAGTTGCTCTAAATTATAACTGGACTTAAATTTCATCCCAAAGTCTCGTATTTGTTCCAAGGGATCAATTTGTTCCAAAAGGCGCAGAGACTTATTTGTTCTTTTTATTTTAAAATTTGTCAAGCTAGGGACTAATTTGGGTGACAACAATGTATTATGTGGCATTTAACGTGACACAATTGCAGTAAACACGACACATGGAAGGCATAAGATGAGGTGTTAATGACTGAAGGGATGAATGGACTAACATGTCATATTTTGAAAATGCGAGGGATTAATGTATCCCAAAAAAATTGTCAGGGAAGAATTTGTCCTACGAGAAAATTGTCAGCGACCAATTTAGGTCTTGTCTTTTTTTGGTACAGAAAGGAAAAGAAAGAAAAAAATCGAAGAACTATTGCCTTAGGAACAATACTGTATCAGCTTCAACAAGCAACATGCTATTCAAGTTTCAAGAGGGTCTTCAAAAAGATTTCAAGCTACATCATTAGAAGAACCAAGCTTTACCAAGTAGTCAGCACACGGGTTAGCTTCTCGAAGAGTATGGAAGAGATGCACCTTCGATGGGCGAGTGAAGAGATCCTTGACATTATGGATGATGGTTCCATAAACATGCCGAGTATTACGAGGAGCTTGAACTAAGTTGATGGTATGGACAAGAGTCTGAGTAGCAAACAATGTTGCGATGCCCTCCGTCGTCCTAAGTTGACTTCAAACCATAGAGGAGGGAGAGAAGTTCAACATGCAAATTATTGGAGATACAAATGAACCCCATTTGGGTCTTTAGTCTAAGGCCCTGTTTAGCAATGTCAATCTGCTAGTTATAGCAGATAGCTTATAGCGGATGAGCCATTGGTAAGTATTTGACAAGGGTAGTCTACAGCGTTTTTACTAGCTTATAGCATTTTTTAAAATGCTACTTGAAGTAACGTTTGAGCTTATAGGTTATAGCGTTTCATTTTTTCTCATTTTTACTCTTGTTATTTTCATTACATTCATCATTTATCCTCCATTAAATGAATATTCTCTCTCATATTTAAACATTGATTACAAATGTCTATTTATGTCATTTTATATTTATAAAGTAGTTTAATCGCTAATTTTACCAAGCACTTTAAAATCAATCTGCTATCCGCTATCACTTCATCCGCTATAAGCCAATTTATCTGCTATCCACTGCTTTTTGCCAAACATAGCCTAAAACAAAATAGGTTAAATACAATTGCATTTTTTTCTAAATTCTTAATAATTCTGTTTTATATTATATTGGCTGTCAAAAAAGTACTTAATAAATAATATCTTTTTTATGTAAGGATAATGGTGAGTTCTAATGTACTTAGCATAAAAAGTGGGTTACCAAACACTTGGGTGAGTTGTCAAATCAATAAGAGTTGATGTGTCTAAATGTTGCCAACTCATTTTAATAATACTAATTCTGAGAAATTGCAAATTTACTCTAAATTTTGTGCCCTAATTCCCATATTTCATTCTCCCTTCTATTCTTCAAGGAGCACGATAAACACAATCTGTCTCCAACCTTTGCTCTGCGTCACTCTCTTCGACTCCAATCATCCCTTCCATTCACAAACCACAAATTAGAACTCAATTCGCAGTAGAATACGATTTAAAAAGTAATATTTTCCCTAATTTTACATCGAATTTGAGTATAATTTCAAAGCTTATGCGGAAATTGAAAGAATGCAAAGAGTTAGGGTAAAATGAGACCTGGTATTTTAACTCCTCTCCTTCGGTACATCTCTCCATGAGTAAAGAACTTAACGATCTGCTCAAGCTCAAGGCGTATTTTACCCAGAGAGGCTGAGGAAATTGTTGGGGATTTTGTCCTTGTTGGGGGTGTTTCAGAAACCTTTAGAGGGAAATAAATGAGGGAATGGGAAGAGAGGAGAATGAATTGGAGTTTTGCTGAGTTTTACTGAGTGTGATAAGAAAGAGAGATCGATGACGGTGGAGAAGAGAGGAGAACGAATTTTAGGGGAGAGAAGGAAAAAGGGAATTTAGTGGAAAGGATAAGCAATTGGGCATAATAGAAATCGGGTACAAAAATTAGAGTCAATATGCAATTTCTTAAAATTGATTCTTGTTAAATGACTTGGCAAAATTTAAACACATAAGCTCTTATACTTTTAACAAGTCATTTAAGTGTTGATACTCACAACTATTAGATGGGTAACCAAGTTGTCACCAAGGATAATTACTTCGGAAGCAAGGCAATGTTATTTGCTCAAGTATACCCCCATAGCTATAGCCATATATTCTTATTCTTTTTTTCTAAAAAAAAAAGTACCGGCGTCGCGTCCCCTGACTGCGTCGCATGTCCTTGTATATGATGTGTCACGAACTGTTTGGCTATTAAATTGACGTGTCACCATACGACGAGAAGTGCGCACTATATCTCCCGCGTACATTAGCAGGACGAGCTTATAATATTTTTCGATTTCCCACCCACTGCAATATTCCACGATCTATCCATCAACTAGCATGGCCTTTCTTCTTTCTTCTGCATAAAATACAGCCCAGTCACATTTCACACACAATTACCCAACCAACCAACCAACCAACCAACCTTTAGACTCAGTCTCCCACTCGTCTCTCACTCTCTCTCTCTCCACCGCCCTCCAATCCAAATTCTCCAATCGCTAGCTATTTATTTAGTATACTTATAAAACACTTCAACGACCACTTTCTTACGCTTCCTCTTCACTTCCACACAATACCGATCCGCACTCTCTCTCAAAACTCGTAATCCAGTTTTAACGCTCACGTTAGAAAGAGAGTAGCTGAGTAAGTGTAATTTCCTCAAACTGTGCGTTTCATCAACGACGGTTACCGTTAGAGCTGGGAAGAGGTTATGTTTATTTGTGTTTAGGTTGAGGAAGAAAGACGACGGCGACGGTGACGGAGAAAACTGATTCGCACGTGTGTACGTGCATAGCCACCACAATCGTTTGTACTTGCAGGTGTAGATTTGTTTGGGTCGGTGGATAAAGGAAAAAAACAGTTAGAGAGATTCACGGTTATTTTGTGAAACTAAAAGTAATGCCTCACAGAGCTACTTACTTTTTCCCCAGGCAATTTCCTGAAAAACGGTTAGATGAATCTCCAAAGAAGATATTAGATCACGAGAAGAAAAAACTCGTCAACTCAATAGATACTTTTCGTGTTGAAAGCGACGCGCCGAAAAGCTCTTTTTCATCTTCAACGACAACACGAACTTCTGTTCCCGCTACTAAAGACGACGTCGTTTTCCACCGCGTGAAAAACTGTGTGGTTTCTGACCTCCTTACCGGCGGCGATAAGTTCCGAACTGAGCAGAAGCAGATTGCAGAGTTTTGCGATTGGTTGCTGGAAAAAAAGAGGAACCGTCATAAATCGAATCACCAGCTCATCCGTGAAGACGACGACGATCGTAACCTTCTACTTCCGCCGTCGGAGAAGGAATCGCCGGTGAAAGATGCCGTCGACCAGTGCTTCGACCGGCAGGTGTCGCTTCCGCGGTTGTCAAGTGGAAGTAGTTACGCCGGGAGCTTGTTTGCGTCGGATGGCACCGTTACTTTCTCTAGCGACATTACGAAAGATGATACGATTTCGTCGTTGTCTCGTGTTTCGACCGTGGAGGCACCAAAACGACATGAACAAGTGCAACGGCAAGAAGAAGAAGAAGAAAAACACAGTGACGAAGGTTACGCGGAGAAGTACAAAGAAAGCTATCACCTGCAATTGGCGTTTACAAAGAGGCTTTCTTTCTTATCAAGCCTTGCTTCCGAACCTGTTCACATTCTCGATACTGGAATAGAAACCTGGGACGCTGAATCCGTTTCTCGTCGTTTATGGGTAAACGACACTCGTTGATTAACTAACTTATTTTACTAAGCTCGTTTTGTTATAACCGTTTTTGAATCGTTTTGGGTGTTCAGGTGACAGGGTGTTTGTCGTACACTGATAAGATATCAGATGGTTTTTATAACATATTGGGGATGAATCCGTATTTGTGGGTGATGTGCAATGACGTGGAGGAAGAGGAAGAAGGGAAGTGTATCCCTACTCTGATGGCGCTTAAAGCGGTTGAACCAAACGACACGTCGTTGGAAGTGATACTTATTGATAGACGCGAAGACTTTCGGCTTAAGGAACTTCAAGATAAAGCTCAAGAGTTGTACTCTGCTTCTGAGAATGCCTTGGTGCTTGTGGAAAAGTTGGGAAAACTTGTTGCTATATGCATGGGGTAAGAAATGAGATGAGAATTATTAACATTAAAAAATTGAAGAATTGAAGAATAGTTAACTTAACACTTAATTATTTGTTTATTTTATTGATTGGTTTATCTATTTGGTGTTTAAAGGGGTACGTTCCCTGTGGAGCAAGGAGATTTGCATAAGCGGTGGAAGTTGGTTAGTAAGCGTTTGAAGAACTTTCATCAATGTGTTGTGCTTCCTATTGGTAGTTTGTCTTCCGGACTCTGTAGGCATCGTGCGATTCTCTTCAAGGTGAGTGATTTTTTACTTGGTTCTGATTATTTTGATGCATTGCTTTGGCGAAATCTGTCCTGAGAATAGTTGTTTTTGTCTTACTGGATCTGAGATTAGTTATTCACTGTTGCATTGGTTTTGTGGATGCAGAGATTAGCGGATTACATAGGTTTGCCATGTCGCATTGCTCGAGGTTGCATGTATTGTGCTTCGGATCACAGATCCTCTTGCCTTGTCAAGATTAAAGATGACAGGCAGCTATCAAGGTTAGTGCAATAGCTACTTTTGCAGCTATAGTTTTTTGTTTTTTCTTTGACTTTTGATAGGAATGTCAAACCAACACTAAAATCAGTGTAAGTGCTTATAGTTTGAGGTTAATCCAATGTTGTAAGAACCAAATCGGGCTGACCGATTAACTAGTCTAGGGTATATGATTATTTGACGGGTCGATCTGTTGAACACAATTGGACCAAGACTTAAAGGTCTAGTCAGTTCAATCTCGAGTTCGATTCTCAAATCAGTGGTTTGATCAATATGCCTACCATCATATAGTTTTCCCGGCTTTAATAATCTTCAACCTATTTATAGATTGTTAAGTTTTATGAATCATCGCATCTCGAGTTCGATTCTTAAATCATTGGTTTGATCAATATGCCTATCATCATATAGATTTTCCTGGCTTTAATAATCTTCAACCTATTTATAGATTGTTAAGTTTTATGAATCATTGCATCTCTGTTTACATTGCAACTAATACCTTAATGGCAGTGTAGAATATTACTAACATATTGACAATTGACATTGTAGAACTTTAAGTTCATTCTTGCTTGTCAAGAACTGATGTTTGTTTCATTTACACTATTTTTAACAGGGAGTATGTTGTTGACCTGGTTGGGGAACCAGGAAATATCCATGGGCCAGATTCCTCAATTAATGGAGCATATGTGTCTTCCACACCTTCTCCCCTTCAAATTTCTCATTTGAGAGAATTCCAATCACCCTATGTGGATGGTGTAGCATCATCTCAACCTTTAAGTCTTAATCAGAGTTCTGTTATTCCCGCCAATCGCCTGTATTCAGGTATGTTGTGGCAATTTGGTTTTCCAATTGTTGAAAACTGTTGGTATTTCAACTTCCAAAAGTTCATTATACAAGTTGCCTTTTGATGCATTCTTGGTCATTCAGGTGCATATTACTTAAACGGTTAAACCTCATTTATATAGTAGCGCAAAATAGTTTTACCAAGTGGGTAGTATGAATTATACTTCATAAAAGAACATTGTTAATTATTTTTGCAAGTTGTGCAGATGCACGAAAACATCACTTGTGCCTGTATGAAGTGGGATATTTACATCATCAAGCAAGTTTAAGTCTCATGTTTCATTTTTCATTCCCAAATTTTTTGGATCTATGCCTATTACAAAGACATTTGGTCTTCCTTTTGGACTTGGGCCAAATCCTTATTTTTCATAGTACATGCATTTAAAAATGCTTTGGCTTTCTCTTTCCTGAACTTGTGAACCATGGTTGGTTCTGAAATTTAAGATTGATACACAATCTTTTTCTCCTAAGGTTCTGCTTAATAAATCTTAATTTTCAATTCATTCATATTTTAAAGTTGATCTTAGTTGTTACTCAATCTTTTACAGGTCGTATAGAGGAAGATCAACAAATTAAAAAAAACAATTTGCTCAAGAATAACAATGGATCTATTTATGCTTCAGCTGATCAAACTTGTGGAGGTACAGAACCACCTCTAATTCTTTTTGGCTTGAAAGGGCGTGACAACTGACAATGAATGCGCAACTTTAGGCTTATTGATTTTTCCCTCTACCTTTGAAGGTGTTTCTGAAGCTCTTCATCCAGCCTCTGAAGCGTTATTACATGAAAGTCCCATGCTTGGTAAAGATTCAGTTTTAGTTCAAGAAATTTCTTACAATGAGATAATTGTGAAGGAACAAATAGACAACAGACTTGAAAACCAGGGTGCTGGGAATTTTCCAAAATACGTGAATCTTGAACCATCACTTGCAATGGACTGGCTTGAGATATCATGGGAGGATTTACGGATCAAAGAGCGTGTTGGTGCTGGTAATTATTTTCCGCATCTCCTGATTCTTAGTTTTGAAGGAACATAAATGAAATGTGACTCTAAACGCAGCTGCTCTTTTCTATTTGCAGGATCATTTGGGACGGTGTACCGGGCTGAATGGCATGGATCAGTAAGTGTTATATTAAGTACAGTCCTTTTCTTCATACTGAAATTTTGGTATTCTTTGCACAATTGAGTTCATGAATGTTGGTTTGTAATGGCTTCAGAGACACTAGTTTCTTAAGTCTGTTTGATTGTGGATCATAGTTGGTTGCATGAATAACGTTTAACTGCCAAGATGATTTGATCATATTGAACAATGGACACATTTTTTATTATTTCCTTTCTTATTTGGATATAGGTTATTATTTTTTCTATGCAAAATTGCAGGATGTTGCTGTCAAAGTTTTATCAGTTCAGAATTTCCTTGATGACCAGTGGAAAGAGTTTTTGAGAGAGGTTTGTCCCTACTATGGATTAAACAAATGTACTACCGGGTCTACTTATTTATTGCATTACTTCAGTGTCTGTGATGAAGTGGTGTTGTCCTGGCGTGTCACTACATATTAGCTGATTGTCAATTATCCCCATTAGGATGTATTCTTCTGTCAAGTGCCATGTGTTTAATCCTTTCCTAACTCTGACAGATTTCTGTTCCATAGAATAATAATGCCTGTTTTTCTTTTAGTAACTATTTTTTTCTTATTTTATATTACTAATATATCTACATCTATATCCTACTGAATTTTGTTTATAGTTCTTTGCCATTGTCACTTTTTTATGCTTGTTTAATTTCCATGTTTTCATTGTTTTAATAGGAGGAATTTATTTTTTGGAATTATCTATATATTTTTGTAATGTCTTAAAATTAAGAATGTTCAACTTAAGAATTCATGTTATTCCTGAAACTCTCTTCTCTATTCGTTTCTCATTTTGGGGTAAACGAAGTAAGTTACATTTCATGTTATACCATCTTATACTTTCATTGCTTCAGGTTGCAATAATGAAACGTGTTCGCCATCCAAACGTGGTGCTCTTCATGGGTGCAGTCACAAAACGTCCTCATCTGTCTATAGTGACAGAGTATTTGCCTAGGTAAAGCAATCAGTAGTTAAATGTCTTGTTGAACTTTTGCATTAAGATTTGTGTCTAACTGTTGTCCGTTTCCTGGTGCATCTATGACAGAGGTAGCTTATTCCGACTGATACATAGGCCAGCATCTGTTGAAATTCAGGATCCAAGGAGAAGATTACGGATGGCTTTAGACGTGGTTTGTACCAGACATTATAATTGTCACATTAATAAATTAATTGGTAATTGATATATGATTTGTCTAATTTCAGGCTAAAGGGATCAATTATCTCCACTGTCTGAAGCCTCCAATCGTGCATTGGGATCTCAAATCCCCAAACTTGTTAGTAGACAAAAATTGGAATGTAAAGGTATAATGAAACTTATTGAGCAATTGAGTTTCTCTTCAATTTATTAAAATTTTTGTGCTAATTGGTCTTTTAATTTTATCTTCAGGTCTGTGATTTTGGGTTGTCCAGATTCAAGGCAAACACCTTTTTATCTTCAAAATCTGTCGCTGGAACGGTAAATCGTTACACACTGATTATGTGCATAATATTATGGCATGCAGTTTCTAGTGTTCTAGTTCTCTTACAATTAATTCGAAAGTGGTTCATTGATTCCAACAAAATTATTTGGGTAGCAATTTGATGCAGCGAAGAGTGTTCTACGGTGGTGTCAACATACATAAGCAAACCTTGAGTCAAGTAGACAAAAAATGCTGATATTTCTTTTTTCACCTTTCCCTTTCAAATGGTCTTAAAATAAAGTGATGTAGAAGATTGATTACCACTGAACTCTCTTAATTTTTATTTTCAGCCTGAGTGGATGGCTCCAGAATTTCTACGTGGAGAACCTACAGATGAGAAGTCTGATGTTTACAGTTTTGGAGTTATCCTATGGGAACTAGTGACCCTGCAACAACCATGGGATGGACTAAGCCATGCTCAGGTAAACATGTTGAGTAATTAAGTTCTGAATTTGCTGATGCTTGAAGTTGACTTTGTTCATTCATACTGTAATAAGGATCATTTTCAAGAAATTGTCAATTCAAAATGAAAATACTACCGGAGAGAGGTGTAAACATGACTTGCATGTTCAAACAATGAAACCTCCAATGTTTGAAGGTGAATTCTGTTAGTTAATCTTCATGTATATGCTCAGGTGGTTGGAGCTGTCGCATTCCAGAATAGGAGACCTTCTGTCCCTCCAAACATCTCCCCAGCATTGGCCTCCCTCATGGAATCTTGTTGGGCTGAGTAAGTATTACTTAATACTTGTGCCTTTTTTTTTCAACAAATTTTCCATAAACTTATCTAGTTATCTCTAGAAACAAAACTAAAAAAAGATCAATTTGATCTGACCATGGTTCTAAATTTGATATTGTAGCAAAATGAGGGTAAACGCGGTCGATGCGGCCGCAATTGCGGTTGTGATGCCAATGGAGCACCTCTAAAACCGTTATATTGCAGCCGCAATTGTGGTTGCGGTCAGCAATTCAGAACCATGGATCTGACTCGTTCATATTTATTTTAGTAGCTTTTGTTTCTGATATTAAGTATAGACTAGAACACTTTTGATGATCATACCAAGTTTCATGTTTTGTTTTGCCTTGTTATCTGGTTCCTTCTGATACTTGCCAATTTTCTTGGTAGTAAACCTGCGGATCGCCCATCTTTTGCTAGCATAGTTGAGTCACTAAAGAAGCTGCTCAAGTCACCAGCAGATGCAATAAAAATGGGTGGAGCATAAGGGGCACACCGCCCATAAATGGGCTTCTTGTCGTTGACATTTGCTAGCTTTTTACGGATATGTTTATTAACAAGTAACATGATCTTTGTTTGGTCATGTACTATTATTATTGATGCACCCTTTTTGTTGTTTTTTGCAACTGTGTATCGGTTGTTTTGAACTAACACATTTCATAAGGAAGTTAAAAGCCATGAAGTCTAGGAACTTGAAAAAAGAGGCACTGCTTCTGGGGGGGCTTCCTGTAACGTGGTCCTTGGATCGCTTAAAGTATAAACAAACTCATGACCTCAAGCTCTTCTATGTATAGCTTGAGATCTTTAAAATATTTGAGCTCTTATTATGTCTTGTGATTTGCTGTATTTGAGCTATATAATTATTTGAAGCGTATTGCTGTTTTTAGGCCTATAACTATGTAGTAATGATTTTGAAAGCACAAATAGTATGTAGTAATACTCTTTCTTATGAGATGAAGAAAGAAAAACATTACAAATACAGGTATGAATCTCTGACATCACTACCTAATATTAGCACCCTCATACTCTCAACACTTATTCAACTTTACTTTTTTGTCTCTCCTTATCACACTATTCATCTAGTTTTTTTTGTACAATATCACACTATTCATCTATCACGTCTATTTCATCACTTTCTGTTATTAAATACACGAGTCTGCTCTATCTTACATCACCCATCTAATCTAATATTAAAGACGGATAATAGAAACAGTATATGAATATAACAAACCTAGTATCTTAAATATAGACGCACAATATGGTCACACCTTGTGGACCTTCTGTGACAATCATTTATTATATTCAGGAGAACACTTCTCTCTTGTTATAATAATAATCAACTAAAAGTGTATACCAAAAAATAAAAATAATCAACTAAAAGTAGATTAGATTAAAATGAGTGCTCATGAATCGAACCAACCGGCCTCAATAAATTAACCATACATTTAGTCGTAATACCAAAAATAAAGCGTAATGCTAATCATTATTATGAATGGCATAATTAGAAATATTATAAATAATTCTGTTTTGGACTGGGCCAGTTTTCAGGCCCAATCCACTAAGTGATCATCCAACTCAGTAAGGGGAGGATCTGCTCGACTAATACTTGGGCCCTAGCGCAACTGGGCTATCCAACGTCAACGATCCGAACTCATCACTATAAATAACATCAGTCACCAGGTGTCAGGTACGCAATTCATTCGAATATTCACTAGATTGTACTGTAGCTCGATATAGCTGACTTGGGCGTCGGAGAGTCCTTACAGGTACACCCCCTGCGCGTTCAGGTCATCCTCAACCTACAGTAGCAGACGGACCGTCCCTCGATCATCCAAGCCGCGGACGAAGCTACGGTTCATTGGCGACCACAGTGGGAGAACACTATCCCACCAACATTCCCAATGCCTCCAAAGACAACTCGAGGCAGACCGCAGACAATGGGAGGAACGATGACCAACACTGAGGTTGTTACCCTCGGTCCCCAGCCGGGCACGACCCAGCAGGTTGACGTCACCCTTCCAGCCAATCTAGTTCAGGAGCTTCGTGCCTTGCTTCGTGTCAGGGATCAGCAGATCGCTCGCTGAGATGACCGCCTCACCCAGATGTAGGAACTAATAGCTTCCAGACGAGGGAACACAGCGCCCGAGCCGCGCCGTCGCAACAATGGGTCGCCCATCCCTCGGGCCAACCCAGCAAGGAGGCATCGTTCGCCTCCCCACGGACAGCTCATCCATAGATCTCCACCCCGTCGAAGGGGAAGAGGAGGAAGATTAGCCCCAACGAGACGGGCCATGAGGCCACGACCTTAGGAGCGGGCGTCGATCATGACTCAGTAAAAAATACTTAGTCAAAAATAAGATAATAACAGATGAATCCCCAGTAGCAGGTGGCCCCACACGGGAGATGATCGCCCTCGAGTGGAATTTTTAACGCAAGACAGAGAACGTCCACAACGAATGAGAGAGAGTGCGCGCCGCGGAGAAAAGACACTCCCACCGAGAATTAACTCGCCCAAAACAGGGACCACACCGTGAGGGGGAGAACAGATCGCTCATAAGTAGCAAGGGTGGTCGTCCGCAGAGAAGAGGAGCAGATCGCTCGCAGAGAAGAGCACCAGATCGTCCGTGAAAGAGAAGTGCAGGTCATCCTCCGTGAGGGGGAGAGCAGATCGCTCGTAAGTAGCAAGGGTGATCGTCCGCGGAGAAGAGGAGCAGATCGCCCACAGAGAAGAGCACCAGATCGTCTAGGAAAAAGAAGTGCAGGTCGTCCTCCGTGAGGCGGGGGAGCAGATTGCTCGTAAGTAGCAAGTCACACAGGTCGTCCGCCGTGAGGGGAAGAACTGATCGCCCTCTGGGCTACGAATGGAGAGCAGATTGCCCCAAGGGGGGTGGTTGCTCCAGAGAATAATATTGGCACAAATAATATTGAAAATATTAGAAATTCATAGCGAACGACACGAAAAGCACCCATCAGTTATCATACGATCCAGATCGCTAAAAAAATTCACAAGTAATAACCGGGGACATGATCACCAGAACTGCAAATCAAGCCTAAGACTGCTCCACGATCGGAGTGTGCAACACTGACTGTGCGACACTGTCATTACCATAAGAGCGATGGGCATGACGCAAATGATCTCATGGCCCTCAAAGACGACGTTGAGGCATTAATTCGAGGGGGAAAGATGACTCAGTACGTAAGGAAGAACCAAGCTGATGGACGAGACGACAATCGAACACGTCAATCAACTAGGAAAGGTAAGACACCAGCCACCGAAGTAGCCAAAAGTCAAAGAAGAAGAGGAGGATGAAGACGATGGTGTCCCAGATACAAGAAGATCAAGGGGAAGGCAAGTTGTCATGATGATCACTGGAGGCATCCCCACTGACGCCTCAACTAACAAGTCAATAAAGGGAAGGTTCGACCAGATCATGAGCGTCGCGTCGACATCTGCCCCAAAGGTCCTCTCGAAGAGGCCGCCCATTCTGTTCGGGGATGAGGACCTCATTGACAGGACTCCCAACATTGAAGTGCCACTCGTGGTGGTTGCCGTGATGGCCAACATGGAGGTCAAACGAGTACTGATCGACCAATAATATGGAGGTCAGACGAATACTGATCGACCAATGAAGCTCCACGGACATCATTTTCGAACGAATCAATTTTAATGTAGCATCCACCACACTAATCGGACGAATCAAGTTGATTGTCACTATGGAGAAGGAACCTCAAAAGTTCGACCTATCGCGCGAGCAAAGTTCGAGCCGTGTTCGATAAACTGCGCGGTCAGGATACAACACTTAAACGAATTTAACCACAAACGAAGCGGCCTAAGATTGGTCGCACCTCCGAGGGCGAGTTCAATCCGAGTCGAACTTGGTAAACTACCCAAGGGTGCTTAAACGAATTCAAGCACAATCGAAGCGACCTGAGATTGGTCGCACCCCTGAGGACGAGTTAAATCTGGGTAGAAACCTGGTAAACTGTCCATGGGCATTCACGATCCTACTCGAACGAAACGGGTGGAAAGAATAAGATAACACGCGAAAATACCGAGCCAAGCGAATAAGGCAACAAGATAACGAGCGATCCTCCTTTGGGGAGGATCGAGTTCTCCTCCTTTGGGAGGATCGATGTCTCCTCCATTGGGAGGATCGAGTGCTCCTCCTTTGGGAGGATCCGGACCTCCTCATTTGGGGAGGATCGAGTGCTCCTCCTTTGGGAGGATCCAAACCTCCTCCTTTGGGGAGGATCGAGTGCTCCTCCTTTGGGGAGGATCAAGCGCTCCTCCTTTGGGGAGGATCGAGTGCTCCTCCTTTGGGAGGACCAACTCAAGTGGAGCGACCATGTGACGTCAACAAAGCAAACGAACTATTTGTTTAGACCCGAGCATCCCTACCTTGGTAGGAACAACTCAAAAGAAGCGACCATGCCTGTCAAGAGCGACCTGGACCCCTGCTGGAAATCCAATTCTGATGTCCTCGATCCCTGCTGGTCGCCCAAGATTGGGGCGACCACTTCTTGGTCTCTCGCGTGCAACCTTGGTGGGCTGTCCAGTATGGAGCTCATAACTTCGTCCATGTTTATCCGATGGGGGCCTGTGAGCATGCGTTGGAAAGCTAAGAAGCATGCCTACAACTTTCATGTTGGAGTCAAAATCTAATTTGGACGTGTTAGACCCCTTCTGGTCGCCCAAGACTGGGGCGACCACTTCTTGGTCGCCAGCGCGCAACCTTGGTGGACGGTCTGGTCTGGAAACCATAACTTCGTCCTTGTTTATCCGATTGAGGCGTGAGAGCATGCATTGGAAAGCTAAGAAGCATGCCTACAACTTTAATGTTGGAGTCAAAATCTAATTTGGACGTGTTAGACCCCTTCTGGTCGCCAAAGATTGGGGCGACCACTTATTGGTCGCCCGCGCGCAATCTTGGTGGACGGTCTGGTCTGAAGACCATAACTTTTGTCCATGTTTATCCGATGGGGACGTGTAAGCATGCGTTGGAAAGATAAGAAGCATGCCTACAACTTTCATGTTGGACTCAAAATCTAATTCGGACATGGTAGACCCCTTCTGGTCGCCCAAGATTGGGGCGACCACTTCTTGGTCACCCGCGCGCAACCTTGGAGGACGGTCTGATCTGAAGAGCATAACCTCGTCCATGTTTATCCGATAGGGGCGTGTAAGAATGCCTTGGAAAGCTGAGAAACAGAGCTACAATTTTTATGTTGAGTGAAAAATCTAATTCGGACGTATTCAACCCCTGCTGGTCGTCTAAGTTTTGGGCGCCCACAGCACAAAAAATGGGCAATCGGCACCATGGAGGGCTGTCTAGTCTGACAACCTTGGAGGCATGGGAAACCCAAAGTTATTGAGCATCAATCGTGCAAAGATAAAAGAGCACATGCACTTAAAGCAAAAGAAAATCAAGCGTGCAACAAAGTATCAAAAGCACAAACGATCAAAGTCGGAATTACTACAAAAGTCAGACCAAATGCAAAATTGGATCCTCAAGAGTAGTGATCTGAACCCGGAGTCGCCTTGTGCAAGCATTCAAGTGTCAAACCTTATCCGGTTACTGCTCTGGTCGTGCTCCACGGTCAGGAAAGAGGGCGGGTGTACCTGCAAATACAGTCCAACGCCCAAGTCAGGAGCGAACGAGCAGAGTATCAATACCGGTGAATAGTGTGTACCTGACAACTGACGTAATAAATGCTTATATAGTGTGCGCGAATAATGCCAGGCCGTTGGATGGTCGTACGGACTCATCTGCACCGTTGATCTAGTGTTTCCATTCTTTTGCCCATTCTCGTTTGGGCCGCTCTTATTGTCATAACTGGGGTGGGCTTCGGCCCATTCCAGAATAGTTGCCCCCCAAGCCAAGATCGTTCTAGGGACGGTCGAAGGCTTGAATCTTGACCGCTTTCTATAGCCCCCTAAGGATTTTGCTCGTTCAACCGCACACATTAACGTGCTTGGTCTCAGATCTTTATGACACGTGGCCCTGTAAGTGAAGCGACGTCTCCTCTCCTACCAGTCATTAATGATTCCTCGATTTCTGAAACGGTGGCGTACAATAATGATGACGGTTCAGGTTTCAAGGTTGTTCTGGAATGGGCCGAAGCCCATTCCAGTGACCTGAGAAACAGCGGTCAAGCACATTAGGGATCAGATCATTTGGCGACCACAGTGGGAGCCCGCGCGCTTTCCACCAATCCTGAAGATGCCCCCGAAGGCACCCCAGGGCCGACCAAAGGCCACGGCTCGTCTACAAAGTGTGGCCGAGATCCCTACTAGACCACCACCAACGGGTGTTGAGGGCAACAACACCGTCCCTGCACAGCCGGTCACTGTGGAGCTTCCTACCGACCTGGTCCAAGAGCTGCGAGAGCTACTGCGCGACCGGAACCAGGCTCTGAATTGTAATGATGACCGTCTTACGCATTTAGATGACCGAATCGCCTCGAGACGGGCGCACACGGCCCCAGAACAGCGACCTCACCATGAGGGTAATTCAACCGTGCGAACACATCCCTCGAGAGCTCGTCGATCGCCTCCGCGAAGGCAGTTGGTCCATCGATCTCCACCCCCAAGGAGGGGCTGCCATACCCTCAAGAATGACTCCGACCACGTCTGACTACACTTACTGGCCCGAGAAAGAGCCATCGCACGAGGGATCCTCTCGTGGCTCGACTAGTTCGCCTACCTGATCTCGCAGCCGATTTAGCGAGCGGCACTCACATCGGTTAGGGGATTGCTCCAACAATCATGGTCACAGAGCGTGCTACCCAAAAGAACGATCGTGCCGCAAAAAAGGAAGGGATGCCAGCCTTGGGCCTTACACACGGGAAATCGATGAATTTCGCATCCCGCACTCATTGCAGAAACCTCCGACCGACCTTAAGATGTACAATGGCGTGAAAGATCCAGACGCCCATTTAAAGCACTTTGATATCATGATGAAGTATAGGGGAGCACCCGGATCCGTAAAATGCAAAATCTTCCCCCTCACTTTGGAAAGGTCAGCGCTAGAATGGTTTACCGAGCTAAAGCCCGATACCATTTCATCTTGGGAGCAGATGGATAGGGTGTTCACCGCCCGCTTTACGACCTCCAGGATCAAGCCAAAATCTCAAGACATTTTGATCGCCATCAGACAGGGCCCGCATGAGTCTTTGAGAAGTTATGTCGAAAGATTCAATCGAGAAGCCGATCAAGTCAGAAACTTGGACGATAATCAGAGGCTATTCTTCTTGAGAACGGGCCTCTTAAGAGGAAGCCGTTTTGAAGTGGAGGTGGGACTCCACATTCCTAGGGACCTAGAAACGTTCCAAAGCGATCAGCCATTGAAGCTGCTGAGGCGGGCATGAACCAACACTCGCGATCGGAAAAAGATATAAGGGCAAAAGAAGATTGCACCAATAACCGCCCAACCAGGGAAAGTAGGATCAACAGATTCACTAAGTGCACTAAGCTAAATACCTCATATGCAAACATTTTGGCGGAGTGTGCTAACGCAGATTTTAGAGATGTTAAACCACCAGAACCCCTCGTGCTCAAAGACGGGCAGCGTCCCTCGAAGAAATATTGTAGATATCACAAAAGTAACGGGCATGACACTAACAACTGCATGGCTCTTAAAGATGATGTGGAAGCTCTGATCCGCAGAGGGAAGTTGACTCAGTACGAAAAAAGGGATCATGTGGAAGCACGAGAGGAGCGGAAGGTTACCCGTTCACCTAGAAGGGGAAAAGCAGAAGCAGATGAGACAATCAAAGTCGTAGAAGAGGACGACGATGAAGAGAATAGTATAGGTGATAGGAAGTCGAAGGGAAGGCCTGTCGCTATGGTCATATTCGGAGGAATACCCACGGACGCATCGACTAACAGGTCGATCAAAAGAAGATGGGATGAGATCATGAGCGTCGCCTCGACCTCCACTACACGACCACCTTTCGATCGACCATCCATCTCCTTTGGAGACGAGGATCTCATCGACGGAACGCCCAACTATGAAGTACCCTTGGTGATCGTCGCAGTAATGGCGAACATGGAAGTTAGGCGAATATTGGTGGACCAAGGTAGTTCAGCAGATATAATATTTGAAGACCTGTTGGACGTGCTAAAAATTTCAAAAGACGACTTGAGGCCGTACAGAGGAACAGTTCTGACTGAGTTTAATGGAGCCTCAACAACTCCTATTGGACGGTTAGAGCTGATGGTGACCTTTGGAGATGATACTGTAGAAAATCCCCTCTGCAGGACGGTCAGAACGGATTTCATCATTTTACCATGCAAGTCGGTCTATCAATGCATTATTGGGCGGCCAACTCTTGCCCGTTTAGAAGCGGTGCCGTCAACCGTCCACCTGAAGATAAAGTTCTACACCAAGTCTGGGAGGTCGCTACTGTCCCAGCTGACTTACTGTTCGCAAAGCGAGCTTTCCTCTTGGGACTAAGGGAAAAAGGTAAAAAAGTAGCAAGAGAAATAGAAGAAGCAATAAAAAGTGACGGACAAGTAAATTTGGCAAATCTTGATGCTCGTTATGACCCAGATAGTGAGGAAGAAGAAGAAGACGACCTTTTGACCAAAGAGTTGAAGAACAGGATTAAACGACCAGAGCCCGATGGAGAGTTTTGTCACGTTCAACTAGGGGACGACCCGAAGAAGACAATCAAGATTGGAACGAGTCTCTCCCCTGAAACTCAGGACGAGCTCGTCCAATGCTTAAAAGATCACGTGGATCTATTTGCCTGGAGCGCGGCGGACATGCCCGGAATCCCTCCGCAAGTGGCCTGCCATCACTTGGCAGTGAATCCAGAAGCAAAATGGGTTGCTCAAAGGAGAAGAGTTCAGAAAGAGGAAAAGGCGCGCGCAGCGTCCAAGGCCGTTGAGGACTTGCTCGTGCAGGCTTCATAAAAGAAATAAAATACACCACGTGATTGTCTAATGTCGTCCTTGTTAAGAAGGCAAATGGCAAATGGAGAATGTGCGTAGACTATACTGGCCTCAACCGAGCATGCTCGAAGGATGCTTTCCCCGTCCCCAGTGTTGATCGCCTGGTAGATAACGCGAGTGGATACAAAATCTTGTCCTTCCTGGACGCTTATTCTGGGTACAATCAAATTGCCATGCATCCACCCAATCAGGAGAAGACCGCATTCATGACGGAAATGGGAAATTTCTGTTATAGAGTCATGCCTTTTGGGCTGAAGAACGCTAGAGCGACCTACCAGCGCATGATGAACAAGGTTTTTCACGATCAGATAGGGAAGATGGTGGAAGTATACCTGGACGATATGATTATCAAAAGCAAACAAGATCGAACACACATAGACGACTTAAGAGAAGTGTTCAAAGAAGCCAAAAAAAATCGTTAAGATTCAACCCAGAAAAGTGTACCTTTGGGGTAAGGGCGGGCAAATTTCTTGGATTCTGTCTCACTGAAAGAGGTATTGAAGCCAACCCAGTCAAATGTCGAGCAGTGACTGAAATGAAGCCGCCAACGACCAAAAAAGAAATACAGAAACTCAATGGCATGATTGCTGCTCTCTCACGATTCGTGTCCAAAGCTGCGAACAAATCCTTACCCCTATTCAGATTGTTGAAAAAATAAATCGCATTCGAATGGACGCCCGAGTGCGACCAAGCTCTCGAACAACTGAAGACGGCCTTGGCAGAACCGCCGATCTTAACCACTCCGAAGCCCGGGGAAACGCTCTATCTATACTTGTCCATCACAGACGAGGCTTTGGCTGCTGTTTTGGTACGAGAAGAAGGAACGAAGCAAAACCCGGTCTACTTCGTCAGTAAAGTACTCTAGGGACCAGAGCTTAGATACCAAAAAATTGAGAAGTTGGCTTTTGCTTTGGTCGTGTTCGCCCGAAGATTGAGGCCGTATTTTGTAGCCCATCAGGTCGCTCTGCGCACCGACCAACCAATTAGACAGATCCTACATAGACCTGATATGGCGGGCAGAATGATTAAATGGGCTGTAGAATTATTCGAATTTGGAATCAAGTACGAGCCTAGGTCCACCATCAAGGGACAAGTCTTGGCCGACTTTATTGCGGAATTGACTACAGAAACGGAGGACCCGATTCACGACGTATGGACACTGCATGTTGATGGGTCGTCCAACGGCAAGGGCAGCGGAGCTGGCTTAATCCTTGAGAACGAGCAAGGAACGACTATCGAGGTCTCCTTAGCTTTCTCTTTTCCAACGTCTAACAATCAGGCTGAGTACGAGGCCTGTTTGGCTGGGTTGTTGCTCGCTCTGGAATTCAATGTAAAGAAGGTAGAACTCTGATCAGACTCGTTGTTAGCGGCATCCCAGATTAAAGACGTCTTTTCGGCCAACGACGAGATCCTCCAGAGATACCTTGCAAAAGTCAAGGAGTTGATGCAGAAATTCGAATACGCCGAAGTCAGGCACGTCCCTAGATCAGAGAACGCTAGGGCAGACATCTTATCCAAGTTCGCAAGCACGAAGAACCCTGGCAACCACAGAAGTGTAATACAAAAAGTTCTATCTCAACCGAGCGTAAGGCTGGAGGCCACGCTGGGCGCAGATATATGTGAAATCGACTCAGCCCGAACCTGGATCGACCCCATTTTCAACTACATAAAGGATGGGGAAGAACCTGTGGACCCTAAAGAAGCTGCGCTCGTTCGTAAACGAGCAACGTCCTACTCGATCGTAAACGAGCAGCTCTATAGAAGGGGATTCACTATGCCCTTACTGAAATGCCTCCTTCCGACAAAAGCGAGCTACGTACTAAAGGAGATCCACGAACGCATCTGTGGGAATCATATGGGTTCGCGAGCGCTGGCGAAAAAGTTATTGATCGACCCAAATAACCAATTACCTCTTAAGCGAGTTAAGTTCAAACCGGGTTTGATAAACTGCTTAGGAGGAAGCTTAAGCGATCTTAAGTACGAACACACCCGGTAAACGAGCTAAAACTCAAGTAGAAACTTGGTAAGCTGTTTACAGGGATCCCTATGAAGTTCGGCCCAACGAGGGCTGAAACAGGATTATAGAGCCCGTAGGTCGCGAGCAAAGTAAGTCAAAAACTTAGAAAAAGTAAAGAAAAGATAGACAAAGGATTATAACCAGTTCTTAATATTAGTCTGCCCGGAGAAGGTCGGGCTCCACGAGATTACAAGAAAAAAGGGCGACCTCTAAGTCCCACAAAGAAAACAAAAGGCACACTTTTGGAAAATATAAAAAAGGGGCGAGTCACTCAGGACGGCTGTAGATGACTGCTTCTTCTTGGATGACACTCCCATACTCATCTTTCTCCGCAAGACGAACGATCTGGCCGTTCCTCAAAAAATGATCGTTGCTCACGATCTCAGGGTTAATCTCCAGAGAGGGATAGCAATACTGGATATGAGCAACAGCTTCGTCAAAGCGCCCTTTGGCGATGGAAATAGTCATGTCTTCCAAGGCCTCTAGCTCGCCCTTGGCCTGGTCCCGCTCGCCCTCGACGGCCTTCAAAGTTTCCTTTAGACCGACCACCTGCTCCTCCAGCTGATTCACCTTGGTAGATTGCTCGGTCAAACTGGTAGTAGCGGTGGCAATTTTGGCTTCAACATCTACCTTGGCTTTTATGCCCGCGTCACGTTCAGCAGTGACCGAACCAAGTGCTTCCTTTGTGGGTTGAAGGGCGACCTCAGCATCCTCAAGCTTTTTCTTGGTACTCTCGAGTTCTGCCCTCAAATCTATAATATGACCAAGAGCGGACTTATACTTGTCAGTTTTATCCAAGAGGTCACCCTCCAACCATAAGTTTCTGTGGAGTAAACGCATACTTGCTTGACGGCCAGCCTCCTCAGATTTATAACGAGAAAGCTTTTGAGAAGTGACCTGGGCAATTTCTGCAACGAACAACAGAGGGTCTGCTCGAAGGCGTTCCAAATCGACATCCTTGTGATCGTCCAAATCCAAGGACGACCTCCTTGGTGTTTCTCTTCTCTTTTGGGGAGGATCAAGGTCAATCGGAACGGCGTCCACGGAATTCTAGGCTCGATCTCTCTTCTTTGAAGCGGAGTTCGTTCCTTGCTCGCGAGCAGGAGGTCTATGGTCGCCTTCGGTATGGAGGGGTTGAGAAGGAGAAGCAAAGGTCACCCTCTTCTAATTCCTTGACTTGGTCTTGGCCAAAAGGGCTTCGAAGCCTACGCCCGACATTTCAGCTGAAAAATAAAGGGTTAGAGGCAAAAACAAAGTAAAACGATCAAAACTAAAAAAAAAAGAAGTAAAAGCACACCAAGTTTATTTTCAGCTTGCTCAGACGTCCTAAGACAAGCAAACTTGTTACAAGGAATAACCCCTTTGGGCAGCCAAGTAACTAGGGTCTCTAGCATCAAGACACTCTCAATATCATAATCGCTCAGCCTCCTCTGATGCCTATAGTGGATAGTATCGCGGTCATAGTGTGAGTGCGACCAACCAAGAGGGAATTTCATCGAAGTAGCACGACCTTCAGCATCCACAGTTCCCACCATCTCCTTAGCCCGATCATTGACTGGAACGACCCAGAGGAAAGCATGCCTCCAAGGTTTGGACGATTCGCAGAAAGGTTTGAAGAGTCTGATCGTCCCCTTTCACCCCTTTAAAGAAACTTGTTCCCATCGCCTGGGTTCACTCTTCATCTCTACGGTACGACTAACATCGAATAGGGAGAAGAAAAGACGACAATTCACTTCCCAGTCAAGAGCGGCCATTATTATCTCGAAGGACTTGACAAGCGCCCAGGCGTTGAAGTGAAGTTAAGACGGGGCGACCCCAAGAGTTCTCAGGACGCGTCTCTGGAAGAATGTGAAAGGAGGTCGCACCCTCAAATCTCGGAGAACATTGGTGTACATGATAAATTTTAGAGAGGTCGGAATTATGGCCGCATGCTCTTCAGCCGGGACACCCTCAGCTCGCCATTCCTGGTCTCCATAACCAATCAGCTTAGTAAAAAGCGGCAACATCTCATCACCGGGTGGAAAGACCGAACGTTCGTTGGTTATAGCGGAGGAAATCCAGGAGCGATCATCATCAAGCCTACCCCTCCAATCATGCTCTTCCGGCAGCACCTCATTGGTCGGAACAGGAGGAGGCGCAGGGTTTACTCGGGGAGATTGAACGGTGTCGACAGTGTTCGACGACCAGATGATGAGAAGTGGAGAGATCGGTGGAAGAGAAAGTCTCGGACGGAAGCCCGCTCGCACCATTATCTCCAGAGCGAGCAGCACGCTCAGCCATATTTGCAGGTTGGCGACCGGAAATCCTCGCAGTTTTCTTTGTTCGCGCCACTGCCTTACCCTGTAAGGAGAGGGAAAGTCAGGCTCACCCTAAACGATGATTTGCAGAAGGGAGCGACAAGGTCGACCCCGAGCCTGACACCCCCTCCTCGCTCTACGCAACGAAGAATAGAGCAAACTAAAGTAAACGAAGAAAAGGTGCATACCTGGAGTGGGAGAGAAGTTCGGACTCAAGGTGGTATACTCCTTGATAACCAAAATCAAGCGACCAGATGAGTAGGATCGCCTGAGTTGAAAGTCGTGCACGGGCGAGCACCTGACCAGAATAGAACAGCAAACTATTGATCGTTCAGAGATCAAAAAATATGACCGCTTTCAGAGCTTCAGGATTAAGAAAGTGAAGAATGAGGAGAGGGGGGCAGCATATTTATAAGGTTTAGGGAGAAAGCAAATGAAACAACGTGACCTTCCACTTGCACGCGCCTTGAAAATTGAACCGTCATCATAACCAGACGCCGCCTTTTTGAATTTCGAGGCACCACTAATGCCCTTAGAAAGGACATGAAACGTCTCTTCATGTCAGGTGCCACGTGTCATACGATCAAAGCGGGATCTATCACAAATTAGAACGGTCGATCGATCAACCTCGTATTTTCAAAGAGCGAACATCTGTACGGTCAGGAAACAAGCCCGCGCCCGCTCCACGAACGACCTTGGCTTGGGGGGCAACTGTTCTGGAATGGGCCGAAGCCCATTCCAGTGACTCTACCTTGACCGGCCCAACAACGAATGGGCAAAGGAGCAGGGAACGAATCAACGGCCCCGATTGATCCGTACGCATAGATCCAACGTCCAAGGACTACCCTCCAACTCTATATAAGCATTAATGGCGTCAGTTGTTAGGTACACACTATTCATGGAGACATATACTCTGCTCGTTCGCTCCTAACTTGGGCGTTGGAGTGTCTTCGCAGGTACACCTGCCCTCTGAAGCGAAGCTTGGAGCACGACCAGAAGAGCATACAGAGATCTGATACCTGAGAAACAACGGTCAAGCACATTAGGGATTAGATCAAAGGTGTTTTTTCGCGAAGGGTCGCGTCGTTTCGCCTGCTTGCACTTTTGGGCCTTATAAATACGTTGCCCCCTTCTTCTACCATTCCTTACTTGTCACTCCCAAAGTTCTGAAAGGGTTGTAATTTCTTCTCCAGAGCGATCAAAGTTTTATTCTGGCCAGGTGTTCACCGGTACACGAATTTCAACTCAGGCGGTCTTTACTCGTCAAGGAGTATACTACCTTGAGCCCAAACTTTTCCCCCACTCCAGGTATGTGCTTTCCTTTCGTGTTTTCCTTTGTTCGTTACTTGACTTTTTCGTTGCATAGAGCGAGGAGGGGGGAGTCAGGCTCGGGGTCGACCTTGTCGCCCCCTTCTGCAAATCATCATTTAGGGTGATCCTGACTTTCCCTCTCCTTGCAGGATAGGGTACTGGCGCGAAAAAAGAAAACTGCGAGGATTTCTGGTCGTCCGCCCACCAATATGGCTGAACGTGCTGCTCGCTCTGGAGATACTAGCGCGAGTGGGCTTCCCTCCGAGACTTTTTCTGCTTCCACTGACCTATCTACTTCATCATCTTCCGGTCGCTCGTCAAACACTTCTGAGACCGTTCAGTCTCCCCGAGCGAACCCCACGCCCCCTTTAGTTCCGACCAACGAGGTGTTGCTGGAAGAGCACGATTGGAGAGGTAGGCTCGGTGATGATTGCTCCTGGATCTCTTCTGCTATAACTAACCAACCTTCGGTCTTCCCCCGATGATGAGATGCTGCCAGTTTTTTCTAAGCTGATCGGTTATGGCGACCAAGAGTGGTGGGCTGAAGGTGTCCCGGCTGAAGTGCATGCGGCCACAATCCCTAATTCCCCGAAGTTTGTTATGTACACCAATACTCTCCGCGATTTGAGGGTGCGGCCTCCCTTCACCTTTTTTCAAAGACGCGTTCTCAGGACCCTCGGGGTCGCCCCCTCTCAACTTCACTTCAACACTTGGGCGCTCATCAAATCCTTTGAGATAATAATGGCCGCCCTTGATCGGGAAGTAAATTGTCGTCTCTTCTTCACCCTATTTGATGTTAGTCGCACCGTGGAGATGAGGAGCGCGAGCCTAGGCGCTGGGAACAAGTTTCTTTGAAGGGTCGTAAGGGTACGATCAAACTCTTCAAGCCTTTCTGTGAATCGGCCAAACCTTGCAGACAGGCTTTCCTTTGGGTCGTTCCAGTCAATGATCGGGCAAAGGAAATGGTTGGGACGGTGGACACCGAAGGTCGTGTTGCTTCCATGAAGTTCCCTCTTGGTTGGTCGCACTCACAATACGATCGTGACACCATTCACTATAGGCACCAGAGGAGGCTGAGTGATTACGATATTGAGAGCATCCTGATGTCAGAAACATTGGTTACTTGATTGCCCGAAGGGGTTATTCGTTGTAACAAATTTGCTTGCCTTAGGACGTCTGAGCAGGCTGAAAATAAACTTGGTGTGATTTTGATTCTCCTTTTTACCCGTTAATCTTGATTGCTTCACTTTATTTTGTCTTTAACCCTTTTTTCTTTTGCAGCTGAAATGTCGGGCATAGGTTTCGAAGCCCTTTTGGCCATGACAAAGTCAAGAAAGCAGAAGAAGGTGACCTTCGCTTCCTCCTCTCAAACCATCTATGTCGAAGGCGACCAGAGATCTCCTGCTCGTGAGCATGGATCGAACTCTGCGTCCAAGAAGAGAGATCGGGCTCAGAATTCTGTGGACGCCATTCCAATTGATCTTGACCCTCCTCAACAAAAAAGGAATAAAGAAGCGCCGAGGAGGTCGTCCCTGGATTTGGACGATCTCAAGGATACTGATTTGGAACGCCTTCGTGAAGACCCTCTGTTATTTGTTGCTGAAATTGCCCAGGCTGCTTCTCAAAAGCTTGCTCGCTACAAGTCTAAGGAAGCTGGTCGTCAAGCAGGTATGCGCTTACTTCATAGAATCTTGTGGTTGGAGGGTGACCTCTTGGATAAAACTGATAAGTATAAGTCTGCTCTTGGTCGTATTACAGAATTGCTGGCAGAGCTCGAGAGTACCAAGAATAAGCTTGAAGAGGCTGAGGTCGCTCTCCAACCCACCAAGGATGCACTTGGCTCGGTCACTACTGAACGTGATGCGGCCATAACAGCCAAGGCAGATGCTGAAGCCAAACTTGCCACCGGTACTGCCAGTTTGACCAAGCAATCTACTAAGGTTACCCAGTTGGAGGAAGAGGTGGTCAGTCTTAAGGAAGGCTTGAAGGCCGTTGAGGGCGAGCGGGATCGCGTTAGGGACGAGCTAGAGGCTCTGGAGGAAGCAACCATTTCCATAGCGAAGGGGCAGTTTGATGAAGCTGTTGCTCAGATTCAATGTTTCTATCCTACACTGGAGATCAATCCCGAGTTCGTGAGCAACGATCATTTTCTGAAGAATGCCAGATCGTCCTCCTTGCTGAGAAGGACGAGCATGGAAATGTCATCCAGGAAGAAGCGGTCATCTACAACTGTCCTGAGTGATTTCTCTTTCTTTCAAAAATGTATTTTTGTTGCTTTTTAGGGGACCTACGGGTCGCCCCCTTTTTGTAATCAAGGAGCCCGGCCTTCTTCGGGTTAACTTTAATGTTTAAACGTTCTTTGTCATAATCGTTCTTTGGGCTTTCCTTTTCTTTTTCTATGTTTATTCTATTTGATTTCCCCACGGCCGCTTAGAACGGGCTTCGACCCTACACGGACTAAGCTTCGCAGGGGTACCTATAAATAGCTTACCAAGTTTCTACTTTAGATTTAGCTCGTTTACCAGGCACATTCGAACTTAAGGTCGCTTAAGTTTCCCCCCAAGCAGTTTATCAAACTCGGTTTGAACTTAACTCGCTTTAGGGCTCGCTCGTTTTAGATCGATCAACAACTTTTAAAGGAATAAAAAAGATAAGAAATTCCTCACCATTCTATTGACGGGCGAGCGGGCCTCAACAAAAAACCCCGTAGGGAAAAAGAGTGTCCCGCTCGTTTTGATTTTTCATTCATTGTTCAAGTATCAACACGACATTCTTTCATCTTTACAAGTCGTCAAGTAAATATCTCCTAAGGTTTGTTGCATTCCAAGTGTTTGAAATGATGCCTCCATCTATGTTCCGCAAGATGTATGCCCCTTTGCCCGTCTTGGCAGATATCTGGTAAGGGCCTTCCCAATATGGGGCGAGCTTTCCTTGACTGGCATTCCTTTGGCCGATGTCCGCTCTCCACAAGACGAGTTGCCCTACTTGGAATGTTCTGGGGACGACCTTGGCATTGTGTCTTGTTGCCATCGCTTGCTTAACCAATGCCTCCCTGAGGGCTGCCTTACTCCGCAGTTCTTCCACTAAATCGAGCTCTTCTCTGGTCGCCTGCTCGTTCTCTGATGGCTGCATAGGATTGGTTGTTCTCCAGTTCAATTCTCCCATCTCAACGGGGATTAATGCATCCGTCCCGTAGACCAGTTTAAAGGGGGATTCTCCAGTGGTTGAGTGTGGTGTGGTTCTGTATGCCCACAAGACTGAAGGGAGCTCTTTTGCCCATTTTCCCTTAGCTTCGTCTAATCTTCTTTTCATTCCCCTCAGGATGACTCTGTTGGCCGCTTCTGCCTGCCCGTTTGTTTGCAGGTGTTCGACTGACGTAAAACGCTGTTTCACGCCTAGCTCGACTAGAGTCTCTTGGAAGTGTCGGTCGGTGAACTGTGTGCCGTTGTCTGACACGATGACCTCTGGGATCCCAAACCGTACCAAGATGTTCCTTTTGACGAACTTGAGGCAATTCTTCGAAGTAATCGTGGCTAATGGCTCGGCCTCAATCCACTTGGTGAAGTTGTCCACTGCAACGACCAGAAATTTAAGCTCACCAGGGGCGAGGGAGAAGGGTCCCAGTAGATCGATACCCCACCATGAAAACGGCCATGGAGCGGTTAAATAGTTGAGCTTGTTTGGAGGTGCAATGTGAACGTCTGCGTGCCTCTGGCACTTGTCACATCTCTTGACTAGATCTTTTGCATCTGCCTCCATGGGGGGCCAGTAATAGCCCGTTCTTAAGGCCTTTTTTGCCAATGCTCGTGAGCCCATATGGTTCCCACAGATGCCCTCATGAATTTCTTTCAACACATAATTGGCTTGTGCTGGGAGAAGGCATCTAAGTAGGGGCATGGTGAATCCTCTTCGATAGAGCTGCTCGTTAATTATCTAGTAGGACGTTGCTCGCCTACGAACGAGTGCAGCCTCTTTTGGATCCTCGGGCTCTTCCCCGTCTTTTATGTAGTTAAAGATGGGGTCGATCCAGGAAGGTGTTGAATCGATCTCACATACGTCTGCTCCTAGGGCCGTTTCTAGCCTTACACTTGGTTGAGATAGGACTTTTTGTATTACACTTCTATGGTTGCCAGGGTTCTTCGTGCTTGCGAGCTTGGAAAGGATATCTGCCCTGGCGTTTTCTGCCCTAGGGACGTGCTTGACTTAAGCGTACTCAAATCTCTGCATTAATTCTTTAACCTTTGCTAGGTATCTCTGGAGGATTTCGTCTTTGGCCGAGAAGACGTCCTTGATTTGGGAGACCGCTAGTAACGAGTCTGATAAGAGCTCTACCCTTTTCACATTGAATTCTAGAGCGAGCAACAATCCGCTATGCATGCCTCGTATTCAGCCTGATTGTTGGAAGTTGGGAAAGAGAAAGCTAAGGAGACCTCGATAGTCGTTCCTTCCTCGCTCTCAAGGATTAAGCCCGCTCCACTACCCTTGCCATTGGACGACCCATCAACGTGCAACGTCCATGAGCCATGAACTGGGCTCTCTGCTCCTGGGGTTAATTCTGCAATAAAATCGGCCAAGACTTGTCCTTTAGCGGCCGACCTAGGCTCCTACTTGATTCCAAATTCTGATAACTCTATAGCCCATTTGATCATTCTGCCCGCTAGATCTGGTCGATGTAAGATCTGTCTCATGGGTTGGTCGGTGCGCAGGGCGACCTGATGGGCCACAAAATATGGTCTCAACCTTCGGGCGGCCACGACCAAAGCTAGAGCCAACTTCTCAATTTTTTGGTATTTGAGCTCTGGTCCCTACAGTACCTTGCTGACGAAGTAGACCGGGTGTTGTTTCGTTCCTTCTTCTTGTACCAAAACAGCGGCCAAAGCCTCGTCTGTGATGGACAAGTATAGATATAGAGTTTCCCCTGACTTTGGAGTGGTCAAAATTGGTGGTCATGCCAAGGCCGTCTTTAGTTGTTCGAGGGCTTGGTCGCACTCGGGCGTCCATTCGAATGCGATTTCTTTCTTCAACAATTTGAATAAGGGCAAGGATTTGTTCGCTGCTTTGGAAATGAAGCGTGAAAGAGCGACTATCATGCCATTAAGTTTCTGTATTTCTTTTTTAGTCGTTGGTGGTCTCATTTCAGTTACTGCTCGACATTTGTCTGGGTTGGCTTCAATCCCCTTCTCTGTTAGGTGGAATCCAAGAAATTTGCCCGCCCTTACTCCAAAAGTGCACTTTTCTGGGTTGAACTTTAATGAATTTTTCCTGGCTTCTTTGAACACCTCCTTCAAGTTGTCTACATGGGCTTGGTCTTGTTTGCTTTTGATGATCATATCATCCAAGTATACTTCCACTATTTTTCCTATTTGATCATGAAAAACATGGTTCATCATGCACTGGTAGGTCGCTCCAGCGTTCGTCAGCCCAAAAGGCATGACTCTGTAACAGAAATTTCCTCTATCCGTCATGAAGGCAGTCTTCTCTTGATCAGGTGGGTGTATGGCAGTCTGGTTGTATCCAGAATAGGCGTCCAAGAAGGATAGAATCTTGTATCCACTCGCGTTATCGACCAAACGATCAACACTAGTGAAGGGGAAAGCATCTTTCGGGCACGCTCGATTGAGGTCAGTATAGTAGTCTACGCACATCCTCCATTTGCCATTTGCTTTTTTAACCAGGACGACATTTGAGCCGCGTTGTGTATTTTATCTCTTTAATGAAGCCTGCTTCGAGCAGGTCTTCAACGGCCTTGCACGCTGCTCGTGCCTTTTCCTCTTTCTGAACTCTTCTTCTTTGAGACACCCATTTTGCTCCCGGATCCACTGCTAAGTGATGGCAGGCTACTTGTGGTGGAATTTCGGGCATGTCTACCGCACTCCAGGCGAACAAATCTGCATGTTCCCTTAAACATTGGACGAGTTCGTCCTGAACTTCAGGGGGAAGGTTTTTTCCTATCTTGATCATTTTCTCTGGGTCGTCCCCTAGTTGTACATGGCAAAACTCTCCATCTAGTTTTGGTCTTTTAATCCTTTTCTTCAACTCTTGGGTCAGAAGATCGTCTTCTTCTTCTTCTTCTTCGCTATCTGGATCATAAAGGGCATCCAGATCGACCAAGTTTACTTGTCCGCCACTTTTCATTGCTTCCTCAATCTCTCTTGCTACTTTTTTGCCTTTTTCCTTTAGTCCCAGAAGGAATGCTCGCTTTGCGGACAACAGGTTAGCTTGGACGGTAGCGACCTCCCCAGCCTTGGTGTAGAACTTCATCTTCTAGTGGACGGTCGACGGTACTGCTTTCAAACAGGCAAGCGTTGGTCGCCCAATGATACATTGATAAACCGATTTGCACGGCAGTACGATGAAATCCGCTCTGACCGTCCTGCAGATGGGATTTTCTACAGTATCATCTCCAAAGGTCACCATCAGCTCTATCCGCCCTATGGGGGTCGTTGAGGCTCCATTGAACCCGGTCAAAACTGTTCCTCTGTACGGCCTTAAATCATCCTTTGAAATTTTTAGTACGTCCAACAGGTGTTCGAATATTATATCCGCTGAACTCGCTTGGTCCACCAATATTCGCCTAACCTCCATGTTCGCCATCACTACGACGATCACTAGGGGTACATCGTAGTTCAGCGCTCCATCAATGAGATCCTCGTCTCTAAAGGAGATGGATGGTCGCTTGGAAGGTGGTCTTGGAGTGGAGGTCGAGGCAACACTCATGATTTCGTCCCATCTTCTTTTAATCGACTTGTTGGTCGAGGCGTCCGTGGGAATTCCTCTAGTGATTACCATGGCGACTGGTCTTCCTCTCGACTTTCTTGTGTCTACAATGTCTTCTTCATTGTCGTCCTCCTTTACGACCTTGATTGTCTCATCTGCTGCTTTTCCCCTTCTAGGTGAATGGGCAATCTGGATTTCTCCTCGTGCTTCAGCATGATCTCTTTTCACATATTGAGTTAACTTCCCTCTTCTGATCAGAGCTTCCACATCATCTTTAAGAGCCATGCAGTTGTTAGTGTCATACCCGTTGCTTTTGTGGTACCTACAATATTTCTTCGATGGGCGCTGCCCGTACAAGGGGTTCTGGTGGCTTAATATCTTTGAACTCTGCATTTACGCATTCCGCCAATATGTTCGCGTACGAAGTGTTCAGCTTGGTGCGCTCAGCAAACCTTTTAACCCTGCTTTCCTTGCTCGGACGGTTACTGGCATAATCTTCCTTGAGCCTTTGATCTTTTTCTGGTCGTGAGCGTTGATTCATGCCCGCCTCAGCTGCTTCTATAGCGGTCGTTCTTTCTTCGTAATTCATGAACCTTTGAGACCGCCTAAGGAACGTCTCTAGGTCCCTGGGAACATGGAGTCCTACCTCTACTTCAAAACGACTTCCTCTTAAGAGGTCCGTCCTTAAGAAGAACAACCTTTGGTTATCGTCTAAGTTCCTGACTTGATCGGCTTCTCGGTTGAATCTTTCCACATAACTTCTCAAAGACTCATATGGACCCTGTCTGATGGCGATCAGAACATCTTAAAATTTTGGCTTGATTCTGGAGGTCGTGAAACAAGTGGTGAACACCCTAACCATTTGTTCCCAGGATGAAATGGTGTTGGGTTTTAGTTCGGTGAACCACTCCAACGCTGACCCTTCTAGAGTATGGGGGAAGATTTTGCATTTTTCAGGTCCTGGCGCTCCTCGATACTTCATCATAATATCAAAGTGCTTTAAATGGGAGTCTGGATCTTTTACGCCGTTGTACATCTGAAGGTCGGTCGGAGGTTTTTGCAACGAGTGTGGGATGCGAAATTCATCTATTTCTCTTGTATATGGTCCAAGGCTGGTATCCCTCCTATCTTTACGACACGGCCACTTATTTGGGTAGCGTGCTTCATGACCGTGGTTGTTGGAATAATCTTCTGACCGATATGAGTGTCGCTCAATAGATCGGCTGCGAGAACGGGTAGGCGAGCTAGTTGATCCACGAGAGGATCCTTCGTGCGATGATTCTTCAGGCCAGTAAGTGTAATCGGATGTCGACGAAGTCTTTCTTGGTGGTGTGGCCGCTCCCCCTCGTCCCCTCCTCGGGGGTGGAGATCGATGGACCAATTGCCTTCGCGGAGGCGATCGATGGGCCCTCAAAGGGCGCGCTCGCACGGCCGAAGTGCCCTCATGATGAGGTCACTGCTCCGGGGTCATGTGTGCTTGTCTTGAGGCGATCTGATCTTCTAATTGTGTTAGGCGGTCATCATTAATATTCAGAGCCTGATTTCAGTCGCGCAGTAGTTCTTGTAGTTCTTGGACCAGGTCGGCGAGAAGTTCTACCGTGACCTGTTGTGCAGGGACGGTGCTATTGCCTTCAACACCTATCGGTGGTGGTCGAGCGGGGATCTCAGCCACACTTTGAATACGAGCAGTGGCCTTTGGTCGGCCTCGAGGTGCCTTTGGTGGCATCTGTAGGGATGGTGGAAAGCGCGCGGGCTCCCACTGTGGTCGCCAACTGATCTGAACCCAGCGTCGCCTTGTGCAAGCTTTCAGGTGTCAAACCTTATCCGGTTACTGCTCTGGTCGCGCTCCACGGTTAGGAAGAGGGCGGGTGTACCTGCGAATACACTCCAACGCCCAAGTCAGGAGCGAACGAGCAGAGTATCAATACTGGTGAATAGTGTGTACCTGACAACTGACGTAATTAATGCTTATATAGTGTGCGCGAATCATGCCAGGCCGTTGGATGGTCGTATGGACTCATCTGCACCGTTGATCTGGTGTTTCCACTCTTTTGCCCATTCTTGTTTGGGCCGCTCTTGTTGTCATAGCTGGGGTGGGCTTCGGCCCATTCCAGAACAAGTAGCGTGGGAGCTGTCGTTTGGATTTCGTGGGGTAGAAGGAGGAGCAGAGGTCGAACCCTCCGTAGGTCCTTTCCAAGCCCGTGAAAGCATTCGAGCGAAGGACGAACCTTTACCCACCATCTTATCTGCAAAAGAAGAAGAGAAAAACATTAGTCACAAAGAAAAGATGTTAAGCAAAATAATGATCCTGGGCAACCCGAGGAGTATGGGCGACCATGCTCGCGAGGCAACCCAAAGAATGGGCAAGGGACTTAGACTGTCTAGAACCTGCCGAGGCTGGGGACTCAGCAGGAGGACCAGACTCGACCTCCTCATGAGAGCTCACCTCCTCTTCGTGCGGAGAATGCACCTCCTCCTCAAGAGAGCTCGTCTCTTCCTCACCATCCGACATCTCAAGAGATCGTCCCTTTTTCAGGGTAGTAGCCTGAGCAACGTGAGGATCAGATGTCGGAGGTTTGAGTAGAGTTTGCTTGGTCCTCGCCACGATATAGACCTGCAGGAAAGAGCTACCGCTCGTCAGACGAGTTCGTAGGCTTGCGGGTGAGGGGGGCGATTGTCTCGCCCCAACAAATACAAGTAAAAGAATAAGCAAGGAGGAAAGAAAGGAAGTATACCTGAGAATTAAGGTCGGCTGACAAAGAAGACCAAGTCACCGCTATGAAGATTAAGGTCACCCACGATCAAGATCACTCACTGAATACAAAAATAATGGGAAGATCAGGCCCGCACTAAGACAATAAACTGAAGAGTTATCATTTATAATGCACATACGACAATTTTCACAAGTTACTAACAACGAAGTTCAAGGTAGCATACCGTGAAAGAAAGATCAAGCCGCCCGGAAGATCGAACTACCAAATCGGGAAGAGGCAAGATCACGATGCGACCTGGAAGATCGAAAAATCAAATAATCAGGTTATTACGATCCTACCTGAAATCACTACATCGATACTTGAAAAGGGGAAGAGGTAAATACCCAAAAGTACGTCTTACACCAAGAAGGAAAATACTAGCGAAGGGTTGCTCGAGCCACACAATGGATGGTCTCTCCTTAGAGCTGCCGATCATCCACCAACAAAACATCATAATTTAGAACACACGAGATAATAATCATGACAAAACCTCTAGCAAGGAAAATCAAGGTAGCAGTCCATGAGAACTAGTTCAAATCGAATTAAAGATCAAACAATCAGATCGCAGAGAGAACAAATTACCAAGGTATTCAGGTCCTACCAAATTATTAAGAGTTGAAGGGAAAATTACCAAGGTACTTAGATTTAATACACAAAAGAAAGTAGAAAAAGAGGAGAGTACCCGAAAATTTTGTCAAAAAGTAAGTTGAACGCTCACGATGCCCACGATGGGCAACCGAGCAGATCAGGTCGCCTCCTTTTCTGGTTGCACGCGGGTCGCTCCTAGGAACTTCGGTCGGGTCGTCCGAGGAAGGATCGGGTCGCCCCTTTTCTGGTCACACGCGGGTCGCTCCCAGGAATTTCGATCGGGTCGTCCGAGGAATGATCAGGTCGCCCCCTCCCCAGTCGCTCGCATACACGCAGGTCGCTCCCAGGAGCTTTGGTCGGGTCGTCCGGGGTAGTGACCGTCCTCCTCACACCCGATGGATAGATCGCCAGTAGAAACGAAGAGGTAATCGCACCAGGGGAAGACTTTGAGGTGCTGGTCGTCCTAGAGGGGTTATGGTCGCTCCAAAAGAAGGATCCTCCTAAAAGTTTCAAAGTGATCCTCCCAAAGAGAATTTTTAGAAGAAAAAGAAAATGTGTTTGTGAGAAATGAGTGGTGAGAGTGAAAGACTCCTCTCATCCACCTTATATATGGGCCCAAGAAAATAGCCCAATAAAACATTAAAAATGTTCAAGATTCAGTGGAGTCAAGACGACGCGAAAAATACCCATCACTGATCAAACGATCCGTTACGATCTAGATCGCCGAAAAACATCAGAAGTAACGACTGGGGGCACGACCTTCCCGATTACACGTCAAGCCTATGCCCGCTCAACGATCGACCTTGGCTTGGGGGGCAACTGTTCTGGACTGGGCCAGTTGTCCGGGCCCAATCCACTAAGTGATCATCCAACCCAGCAAGGGGAGGATCCGCTCGACTGATACTTGGGCCCCCAGCACAACTGGGCTATCCAACGTCAACGATCCGAACTTATCACTATAAATAACATCAGTCACCAGGTGTCAGGTACGCAATTCATTCGAATATTCACTAGATTGTACTGTAGCTCGATATAGCTGACTTGGGCGTCGGAGAGTCCTTGCAGGTACACCCCCTCACCCCCCACCCCCCTCGCGCGTTCAGGTCATCCTCAGCCTACAGTAGCAGAAGGACCGTCCCTCGATCATCCACGCGGAAGACCCGAAGGTACGGTTCAAATTCATTGTTGAGTACCAAGGTTAAAAAATTTGAACCAATTAGCAAATTCTCCTAGAAGGCAACAACATCCTCACGGTCCAGAATTATATGGAACAAATTTTTAAAGTGGTTGAGACACATGGTAGGTAATATTTTAAGAGGGGTTAAATATAAAAGATATTTTTTATAGGGAAAGTAAACATTAAAATAGAATTAAAAGTAGAGGTGGCGAAATTTACCAAAAAAAAAGAAAGTAGAGGTGGCGAAAAGGGCTACTCATCCGTATTGGGTCGGCTTGCATCAAACTCGGGCTTTTAAAGGCCGGGATTTATAGCCCATATTGAAATTGATACTCAGACTTCACCGACTTCACAGCTCAAGCCTGGCTCTATGCAGACTACGAGCTTTTCGGGCTAGCTCACATTATACGCAACACTAATTAAGGAAAAAAATGCTCAATGTCACTGTGAGCACAAAATGCGGAGAACAAATCCACAAATAATCACCATGCACAGCATAAATGTCAAAGTCAAAGACAGTAAAGAGTGAAGTATATTTTGCTTTCAAATGCTCACCATGCACAGCAAATGCTCAAATTCAAGAGCAAATGCTGTCAAGACAATGAAGCCTTACTTGATTTCACTGTTAAAAAAAAGAAAATGCTCAAAGTGAAGAACAAAAACGGTAGCACACTACTTAGGCAAAAGCAATCTACAACTGTAGCATTAACGAACTCTGGAGGCAGAGATTAGTGTCTATTTCTTGCACAGAGATAGAGATTTGAGAGAGATTTTTTTGTCGTAAGAGAGAGATTCAATGCAATGAGAAGGAGATAGAGATTAGAGAGGGAGAGAGTTGCGTGCCTAAGAATTGAGAGTAGTGGACTGCGTAGGTGGATTGTAACTAGTATAGTGAGATGAGTGTAACACATAAGGTTTTGGTTGTTAATTTTAGTACAACACATTACCATAAAAGCCTATTTTTTAAAAACTTGCGGGCTTACGGGCTACCCGTTGCCTGGTCAAGCTAGCCCAACACGGGCTTGGACTTCTTGGACTAGGCTACAAAAATGGAAGATCAAAAGAATTGACTGTTGAGCTATATGAGTCAGGAAACTCTCAAGTACGGTTCTAAGGGAAGAAACTTACTTACCTATTCCGACCGCGGAGAACATGCCACTCGACAGGGAGATTTTGAAATTGCGAAATCTTGGTTTGCCCTGTTATGAAAACGAGCTCAATTTTAGTAGGCTCAAGCCTTGCATTTTTTAGGTTTTTTCGGACCGACCAATTTTGCCAACTTTAACTAAAAGTATTAAGAGAACGAAAAGAAATTTTTTGCAGAAAAAATTCAATTTTGTAAGATTAAAGACTCTTTTAGTAAACATTTATGAAAGAGGAGATGGAAAATTAGCTAAATAGTAGAAGATAATGACACATTATTATGGTCCAATTTGTATTATAAACATTATTGAAAGTGAAATGATATAAGTTTGTTGGAGTATAAAAACAAGACATTATTAAACTATGGATATCAATATTTATCATTATACCTTGTTTTTCTTTTTTATTTTATTTTTAGGGTAATCATATATGATAGAATTGATAACTCTAACTAATTTCTGAAATTTTCTTTTCTCATTGATAACTGAATGTGTTGCAAGAGTTTATATACTGGTTTACTTTTACCAGAATTCTTCTAACGGAAAACAAAATTGCAGTAACTGAAATATCACTGCATTGTACGGTTACAACAATAGGTACTGTACAGTGAATGCCATTACAGCTACGCAACATACAATGTATTATCCAGTACTATCTAACATTTCCCCCTCAAACTCAGAGGTGTGCAACACTCTGAGCTCGTCTCTAAAAGAGCATAAGTGATTCTTGGACAGTGGCTTAGTTAGAATATCAGCAAGCTGGGCTTGTGAAGGCACATACTCAACAATGAGAGTTTTGTTGATCACTTTCTCTACAAAAAAGATATCCAGTTCTATATGTTTTGTTCTTGAATGAAGCATTGGGTTGTGGCTCAAGGCAATTGTGCTTTGATTATCACAAAAAATGATTGGAGGTGGCAGAGACAGCTTAAATTCTTGCAGCAGGGATTGCACCTAAAGGACTTCAGAGGCAACTAGAGAAAGGTTGCGATACTCAACTTCAGCACTTGATTTGGCAACCAATGTCCACTTCTTTGATCACCATGAGATAAGATTAGGACCCAGAAAAATACAGGCACCAGAAGTAGATCTTTTATCATCAATATATGATGCCCGATCAACATCACATAATGCCATAATAGAGAGAGGATACACATTGGTTGTTGGTAGAAGAGTAAGACTGAGGTCAATTGTACCCTTTAGGTATCTGAGAATACGTTTAACAACTATGTAATGGGAGATGAGAGGTTGTGACTGAATTGACAAACTTTATTGACTACATACCCCAATTCAGGCTGTGTAATAGTAATATATTGGAGAGCTCCAACAATGCTACGGTAAAGTAGGAGATCTTCAAAATAGTCATCCCTTTTCTGGTTTATTTCGGATCAGCAGGTAGAGGAGTAAAGATGCTCTTACAGACATCCATGGCAGCTCTGTGAAGGACATCTCTGATGTACTTGGCCTGAAAGAGAACCAAGGCACCAGTCGTTATATGCATGCATTCAATTCCTAGGAAATAATCCAAGGCACCCAATTGCTTGAGAGAAAATTTTGCATTGAGTTTAGTGATAACCGATTGAACCAAATTTGTGGAGGATCCAGTTATTATAATGTTATCAACATATATCAACACAATAATACATTGACCTCCACGATTGTAGATGAGAAGGAGGGATCACACCTGAATTAAGAAAAGCCAAAGCTCATGAGAGTCTTGGTGAGGCTATCATACCAAGCTCTAGGGGTTTGTTTAAGCCCATAGATGGCTTTATGGAGCTTGCATACTAAAGATTTGTCACCAGAGGCCAACCCAGGAGGTTGAGCCACGTAAACATCTTCATGGAGATGGACATTTAAGAAGGCATTGTGCAAATCTAACTATTGTATAGTCCACTTGTAAGTGAGGGCCAACGTGAGAACTGTCTGAACAGTAACTGGTTTTACCATTAGAGAGAAAGTGTCAGTATAATCATAGCCAAATTTTTGATTAAATCCATTTGCCACAAGACGTGTCTTCTGTTTGTTGATCGAGACATCAAGATTTTCTTTTATCTTGAAGACCCATTTGCAACCAACAAGAGTTTTACCTAGTGGCAAATATGTAAGTTGCCATGTATTGTTAGCCATCATAGCATTATATTCAACTTGCATAGCTTGAGCCCAACAAGGGGTGGCCAAGGCTTGGTGGATGGTAGTAGGTTCATTGTGGTGAGCTTCAGGCTAGAATATAAAAGAGGGTTAAGATTGGCTGTTTTGGATAATGTGAGCATAGCACGGTGATTTGCAGGTGGTGGTGGGGATGGAGATGGTGAGGGTGAAGAATCTTGATGAATGGTACTTGAGGTCGTGGATGGTAAGGGGGTAGAGGCAAGGGATAAGGGTGAGTCCATATGTGTAATATTAGGGCTGTGAGGAGGTGTGACAGGGGAGAGGGAGGTGGTTGAGGTTGAGTATTGGGTATTATGCCTAAAGGTACAAATCTGGAAGGGGGTGGAATAGTGTGAGGTGTAGTTTGCTTATGTTGAAATGGAAAATAATGCTCATTGAGTAGGACATCCTTAGAGACATAAACCTACCTGAGGAGGCAGCACACTTATAACCCTTATGGTACGAGGAATAACCAAGAATGATGCATTCAGAAGACTTGAATTGCAACTTATGATTATTGTAGGGTCTTAGGAGAGGGTAACAGGAACAACCAAAAGCAAGAAGGACCATATGTTGAATACTGAATAGGACCTGAGAGTGATGACCTGTGAGTGGGCAAAGGGGAGTCTATTAATTAGGTACATAGCTGTGTGGAAAGCATGATCCCAATAGGAATATGGTAAGGAGGAGTGTAAGAGAATAGACAAGCCCATCTCAACAATTTGTCTGTGCTTACGCTCAACCACACCATTTTGATGATGAGTATCAGGACATATGACTCTATGTATGATCCCTAGGTCAGCTAGATATTGTTTGAATGGTCTAAACTCACCACCCCAATAAGACTGGAAGGCCTTAATTTTCTTACTTAATCAAAGTCTAGCTAAGGCATTGAATTGTTTAATTGAGATTAAAAGAGTTTCAGATTTTGCTTTAAGAAAATAGATCCAGGTGTACCTGTTATATGTTAAGGCAAAATCCCTAAGACATGTTTTGATGAGAACAAACAGTTTTGATAAGCTTATTAAGCTTTTCTGATTCATTGGTGATCTAATAAGTTCTATTGAGTGATCTTATAAACAGGGATAAATTACTACATTTCAAGAAGAACATGTGCTATGAATTAGCACATCATAAGAAGAAGAATTGAGCCTTAGAAGATACTAGCTAAGCTCAATGAGGTGCTTAGAAGTTGATAAGCAAAGGGTTAATACTATATGACCTAGCTTAATAAAGGGAATGGGATTACAAGAGAAAGCTGGATTATTTGAAACCAAACTAGAGGAGTGTAGAGGGTAGAGACCATCTGATCCCAACTGACCTTAAAGGAGGACTTTATCAAAAACTTGAGATTTAACAACATAGTGAAATGGGTGAAATTGGACATACACATCATTATCATAAGTAAACTTACTAACACTAATTAAATTCTTGTTAAGTGGGGATACATGAAGGACATTGTTAAGATGTACTATAGTGTTTGATTTGTGTGGGAGAGGGAAAAAAGAGTAAGAGCTAATAAAGTGAACGGGAAACACTTGGTTGTTGCCTAAGAAAACATTCTCCAGATGAGATGGAGGTGGTCGAGCTCTGGCAGGTGGTGGTAGGGTGGTTACATGGTGCGAGGCAGCAGTGTCCATTGGTGCAACATATGCACTAGTCAAGTGTGCTCGAGGTCCAGAGGAAGTGTGTGTCTGTGCCAACTAGAAGTAGCGGGAATAGTACGGAGAAGGTACTGAAATGGATTACCCGAAGGATACAACGCTAGTTGTGACAGACCATATGCAGAGTTGAACCGATAATAACAATACGAAGCATCGTGACCGAAATGATGGCACACTTGACATTGTGTGTTGTTACGACCACCACCACGTCTACTGCGACGGCCAAAGCGACCGCCATGGCCACATGGATTGAAATTACCTCTGAAATTCTATTTTTGACCTAGATTCTGTGCATTTCTAGAATCATTTGCAACATTGGTGTAGTTTGCTTGAGCCAAGATGGAGAATTTCTCTTCCCATGAGAGGACGACTTGACTTGAGTGAGATTCGGCGTTGTAACTTCTTTGGTGATGTGTTGTTTCTCAAGGTTCACGCAAGAAGCAGCGCTTTGATTTCATCAAAATTGAATCAGTCAAGCTTTCTATTGATTACGATGGTGAGAAAGTCAAATTTCGAAGGCAACCCCTCAAGAATGACGTCCAATTGATCCTGAGTTGCGACATATTCACCAATCGAGGTCAAGGAGTCAAAAATCGACTTGATCTTGGCAAGAAATACTCTGATTGAAGAGGTTCCTTTCTTCGTCGTACGCAATTGCTTCGCCCGTGCTTTGGTCTTGGATAGAAAGTTCTGATGGATGCCTTCCCAAAGTTGGAACGTGTGCCTTCAACCGATGACACTAGGAAGAATTGTTGCAGAAAGAGACAACTGGAGCCAAGATAGCAGGAGTTGATCCTGCGATTCCCAATCGAAGTAGGTCGGATTCTCAATATTGTTTGCGCGATCGGCTTCGCAAAGAAACTGTGGCTGAATTTCCGGTGTAACGCAATGGCAATGGAGTCGGTGTGCACGGAGAACTGGCTTGATTTGTTGGAGCCTAACACAATAATTCTTGTCATCTAACTTTTCTGAGACTTTATAATTGAAACTCGATGGGGGAGGAGTTACAGAGGATGACACCAAGAATGGCGGCGTTGGTGGCGTCGAGGTCGCCATGGTTGACGAATGGCGGCGTTGCTAGCCTTGTCATATCATGATAGAATTGATAACTCTAACTAAATTTTGAAATATTCTTTTCTAATTGATAACTGAATGTATTACAAAAGTTTATATACTAGTAAACTTTCACCAGAATTCTTCTAACAGAAAATAGAACTGCACTAACTATAGTAACTGAAATATCACTACACTGTTCAATTACAACAATAGGTACTGTACAATGAATAATACAATGTATTATCCAATTCTGTCTATCAATATCTCATTATTATAACTATTTCTAACTTGTTATTTTATTTTTGGGTAGCAATGACTATCCAATTACAACAAGAGGAGCCGCCATAATAAATCATTGATGTATTCCTTTAGAGAGTCTTTTCATGAGCGATCTTCCATAAAAAAGCTTGTTTTTTAGGAGGTCCTTTTTTCCAAACAAGTTTAAAAGGAAAGAAAGGAACCGCTGAACCAGGTTGAGTAATTGCTTTAGAAATCTTGATAAGTCGTCTTGATCGAAATTAAATCATTATTGGAATTACCAAGAAGAGTTGGCTAGAGTGGTTATTGGACTCAGATCCCATCCCAAAGTCTTGGGTTCGAATATTGGGTGTGATAAAAATTCTATTAGGAGGGTACAACCACACAGACCGACAAAACTAGGTACGTGATCGGTCAGGTTCCCCGACGTAGATTAGTCGCCAAGAAAACCGATAAATACTACACACCAATAACACGATAAAAAATCATAATTGGAATTCAGGTGGGAAAGTCGTCAAGACTAATCAAAGAGGTTTAATAGGAGGAGATTCTTGAATCTATCCCAATTACGGTTATCTCCATAGGCATAACTATAACACCTTATATTTCATGGAATATTTTTAAATATGTTTGCCTTTTTTTTTGACCAATTGTTTTTGCCTTATTAATTACCATGATTTGTAGATTTAATAATTTTAAGGCCATATGTACGTTTCTATTATTAAAACTAGGGGGGAAACACGGGCTCGGAGGGCCCGTCTTTCATGTGTTGGTATATTGGTGTGTTAATGAGTGGTTATTTTTATTAGAATTAGAAATAGAAATGTGTTGGGTGTTAGTAGATAGTTATCATCATTACAATAAGAGCATTTTTGTCAGAAAAATCTGACATCAAAATGACAGTTTTTTTTAGAATTCTCTTTATTAATAGTTATAGATATGTTAAATTATTAGTTATTTGTACTTTAAAAATATATATTGATCTTTGTCAAAAAAAATATTGATATTTATATTTAATTAGTTTGTCATAATTTTTTTTTTCGATAAAACCAAATTGATATAGTAATTGAATTATTATTTATTTAAGAAGAGTATTCCGAATTAAAGAAGTGTTGCTATGTGGTTATAGCGACTACTTTTAAAATAGTATTTGGACTGTTTAATTGAATTATTATTTATTTAAGAAGAGTATACCGAATTAAAGAAGTGTTGCACCCTTTTTTACTTAACACAATTCCTCTCCATGTTTCCTACACCCCATTTTAGTTATGCATACGAATACGACGTATATGTTCCTAGGGCTGGGCAAATTGTCAGGTGATTCAGATCCAGTTCCAAAATCATCCATCTGGAGCAAAATGAGGACACGGAAATTACATTCATTTTCGACCGTCCAAGCTTCAGTTACAGCGGATGTAGTTTCTACCGTTGTAAGATTTTGTCGGGTGGGTTGGTTCGGTTGTAGTGGTTCTGTCGTGTGGGTGGTGGCGACTCAGAGGTGGAGGTGGCGACAAGAAGATGAGGTGTTTTTGCTGGGTTGAGATGTTACCAACATGATTATTTATTTAGAGAAGAAGGAGAAGAACAAGTAGGGGAACATGTCTTTTTTTGCCTACATTCATTTTATCTCTTCATCTGTGTATTGTAACTTGTGTAATTAATATTAAAATAATAATAAAGATGATCTCTTTGAATTTAATTTGCGTGTAAGGTAGTATACAAGCACGGATCCTCAGCTGCACGCAGAATGGTGTTCGCTAGCGAGGACCGTTAGATCTAGAGAGCGCACTTCTCTCTCTAGATCTGACGATTCTCGCTGTGCAACATCATTCTGCACACAGTAGAGGATCCAGGTTCCTAGTATACTTTGCTTTTGCTTTTATAGTGTGGCAAAGATGCTTTTACAGTGTGGCAAGAAAGTGCTAGTGTGGGACCGTGTAATGCACAACTATATTTAGTGTTGTGAATTGATTGAAATAAAACTTAGTGCATCGGGTGGATTCGGACACCGTTGTATCTAAATTTGGAGGATCGAACCCGCCCGCTTGAACCTACTCTTTATTCTTTCTTCTCACAAAAAATACCCGACATCTGATTTAACCCGCCCGTAACACCAATTCTGATCTCAGGTATTTCGGGTTCTGGTCGAATTACACTTTTTGTCTAGCCCTATATGTTCCACAAAATTTTGCCAACTTAAATGAATGAATATCCTCTTTTGAGTTTTAACGAAAAGAAAGCTTCTTTTTTTTGTTTATTTTACATATTGTTTGGGTTTTGAGTTTTGACAAAATTAAACTTTTCTAGTTGGTGAGAAAAATATAGTTTTTATGTTTTATCTTTCATCTTGTTTTCGTTTCCGTCACTTAACTTTTCATAATTAATTAAAATGGTTCTTCTGTTAAGTACACTGTTTGATAATTGTCTGTGTTATTAGAGAATTAAAGTTAAAATAGCTCTTCTTCCCCAAATTTCTCAATCTAAAATTTAGGGTTTCTAAAGGTCAAACCACGATGAAGTAGCTAGGGGTAGAGTGCGCCTTTCACTGTGAATCCATCAAGCTTTTACTGGTTCTTGATTTTTTTTGTTCTTGATATTTGAGTTTTTTTCTTTTCGCTTTTTGAATTTCTTTAATGTTCAGTTGTGCGAATATCAAAAGCGGCGGACCTAACCGGGCATGGTGTTGTCTTCTACCGTAGTCTTCTTCTTTGTAATGTAACTTTTGGTGTAAAGAATACGTAAGTTTTGGTCTCCCTCGTAAACTTTTTTCCCCTTCTGGCCCTAAAAGACACCATTCTAATAATTTGCTACATAATCACTAATGAAGCCACCTAATTAAACTACTAAAGAGTGTTAATGCCACAAAGGACTTTTGTCAAAGTTATTAATTGAAAAATAAAAAAGAACAATTTGAAACTATTAACCAAAGTAAATGACGTTAATGCACATTTTAAAAGATAAATGATTCTGGTAAAAAAATAAATGATAAATATTTGTCATTAATAATTATAATTTTAGAAGACTATTGTAAATCTACTATCTATCTTTTACCTACTAGCAAAAAAGTTCAAACTAGAAATACATGTGACAAATATTTGTCACAGATACCTAAAAAAATGATAAATAACTGTCACTGATATATAAAATACATGAAATAAATATTTTTCGTTGATAATTATTTTTCGAAGACTACTGTAAATCTACTATCTATATCTTCTATTATCTACTAATCTACTAAAACTAATGGATTTTTGTAATGTAACTTTTGGTTCGTTTTGGAATGGTGTCCAAAATTTACGCATTCTTTACACCAAAAGTTAGGCCATAAAAATCGATTATTTTACTTTTGGTGTAAAGAATACGTATATCGATTTTTGTAATCTACTAAAACTAATCGTAAACTTTTTTTTTCTTCTGGCCCTAAAAGACACCATTCCAATAATTTGCTACATAATTACTAATGAAGCGACCTAATTAAACTACTAAACGATGTTAATGCCACATAAGCACTTTTGTCAAAGTTATTAATTGAAAAATAAAAAAGAACAAATTGATTATAATAACTTGCTTCTTTAAAAAAAACAACGCAGCTGAAATCAGAAACCCAAACAACGAGACTGAAGCCGCAACCGCAAGGGCTGAACAAGACGGAAAACAAAACACCTTGGCGAAAGACGTTAACGGAGGAAAGAAATCGTCAGAAAATACAGGTTTTCTTCCTTTTCCCCTAATTCTCCTTCTTCTCTTCCCGTGTGGCACTGTAGCACACCGTAATTTCTTACCGCCATTCCGGCCGCACCCTTAATCAGCGACGCTTTGACGGAAGAGTAGCATCGAACTTCCTCTCCGCACTGCTCCGCCGCAAAACGCACTTTTAACAACTATAAATTGCTTTTCAGATTTTTAGGTTAAATGGAGGATTCAGAGCAAAGAAAGAAAAGGCTAAAAGAAATGCGCGAACAAGCTGATCTTGCTGAAGGTTCTGGTCGTGTTGAAGATCCTGAGATGCCTGGTGCTCTTTCGAATCCTCTTGTTGAAGTTTCTTCGACTATGCTATCAAATGCTGCTCCAAGATTTAATTATTATACGGATCCAATGAATGCATTTTCTTCTGAGAAAAGGAACAATCCTAATGTTCATGCTCCAACGGATTATTTCCCTCCCCCAAAATTTTCAAGACCTCCTATGGAACAATTTTCTTCACCGCGTCCAGGTACTGAGATAGTATGCAATTAATCATTAAGCTACTAACCTAATTGTTGACATTTTTTCATAGATGAAGTAACTCTTCAAATATTTAGGGCTTGTTTGGTGACTTATTTAGGTTTATTTACTAGCGTAAGCACTTGAGGGACTGAGGGACTGTTTGAGAAAATTTAAGGAAACTACTTATGACATGTCCATAAGCTCCTTTTAGTTTATTTCTATAAGCTATGCAGTATAGCTTATAAAAACAGTTTAACTTTATTTTATTTTTTATTATAGATTATAGAAGTAGCTTATACATATGATAAACTTTTGAGAGAGAGCTTAAGGAAACCACTTATGACATGTTCATAAGCTATCTAATATAGCATAGCTTATTAAAACAGTTTTACTTTATTTCATCTTTTATTGTAGAAGTAGCTTATACATAAATACTTATAGGATAAACTTTTGAGAGAGTTTAAGTAAACAGCTTATGACATGTTCATAAGCTATTTTTAGCTTATTTCCATAAGCTATCCAGTATAGCCTAAAGGATTTGATTGTGTGAAGTTTGGATATTAATTTAACTACTTTTTGAATGATTCAATTGCTGTAATCCCAATCTTTCAAGGTACAAAAAATCAGCTTACTCTTTAATGTATGAGAAGCTTCTTGGGTCCATTTTCACTAAACAATGGTTGAATTGCGGTCTACAGCATTGCTTTATGAGTTATTTATTGTTATAATGTTTAGTATTAACCATCTGGAGTTTCTCCCATGGTGTAGATTTACCTATGTTTTCTCCTCCTTCAAAATTCTCATTCATTGTTTTCAAATAACAGAATCAACAAATCGGCAGATGAGCCCGTCTCCCAATCAAGTAATGCCGACAGCCTATGGAAACCCGGTTTGGAATGGACCTAGAGGCCCTGCTCACCATAACTTTCCATTCCGTCCAGCAGGTGGCGGTACTTATCCAAGTCCTAGGTTTGAACCACCACGGGGACCATCATATAACTCTGCACAAGGCATGAATCAGTGGCCCAACCATAGTCCGAATATGAATCAGTGGCCCAACCATAGTCCGAATATGAATCAGTGGCCCAACCATAGTCGGAATATGAATCAGTGGCCCAACCATAATCCGAATCCTTCTCCAGAATACAGGAACAGTCCTGGCCCTAATCAAGGGCGAGGCAGGGGCTTCTGGAACAACACTAGAAGTCCAGATTCAGGACAGGGTAGAGGACAAGGATCAAGTTCTCGTGGTCGCTGGTCCAATGATGACAGAACTTGTGGTCCGGATCGATTTTATAAGAGATCCATGGTTGAAGATCCATGGAAGTCTTTGGAACCCGTAATATGGAATGTATCACGTGGTTATTTTAATACTGCACACACACCTGAGAATTCAAAACCCCGGACTCCTTCAAAATCAACAAGTACTCAAAGGGAGGAGTCATCTACTGTTTTTGTCAAGCCCAATTCTGGACCAAGCCTTGCTGAGTACTTGGCTTCTGCATTAGATGAAGCTGCCAACAATGAAGAAAATGGATGATAGCTGCTGGTAACTACAAGAATGTTCCCTCATAATGATGGAAAAGGATTGTCCAACTGGTGAAAAAACTACCAAGATTGTGTTGGTGTACTCACCAAATGTACTCACCAAACACCCCGAAAGGTTTTGAAGAATGTGTTCAGGTCACTGAAACGCAATGACTATTTGAAGTCCAGTTGTATAACTATTAATGTACCTACTGAATTACGGTTGAATTTGTTAGTGCAGATACGAGGTCTATGATGATCTGGCTAGAAACTGTAAAACTATGTAACCACTTTTTGACTGCATTAGTTGATTTGCTTCTAATTTCTTTGGCATGGCACATACTAAACTTGAGTGATGGTAAGCATTTAATTGACCGTGAGATTCAGATTAAGTTGTTATATGTACATTATAAACTTCAATTTTTTCGAGTGCATGACTAGAACATTGTGCTTATGTTTTTGTTATTATAGACTCGGCTTATTTATATTGCTGTTGTGCCATCCTCTAAACAGCATTTTGATCAGAGGATGTTTTATGGCTTTTGGTGAAAGGAGGTTTTATCTTTTTAAAAATGTGTAATGTGACATTCATCTTTTCCATTTTTGCTTAGAATTATTGTTAAACAAATCAATGTCTGATAAATCGATTTGGAGATCAAATTGGCCAGACTTTTAGCCCATGATTCCATTGTTTTATAACATTTGAATCGATACGAACCGAAGGTCAAATTACCCAAGTAACAGAACTATGGACTTGAACGATTCCCAATTCAATGAACTGTGGACTTGGACGATTCCCAAATCAATCAGTTGAATTGGCCAATCTTTCTTAAAACATTGAAATAAACAGCCATTTTCTCTGTTTAGGATTTCTACTGTGAGCTCACTTACAAGAAACTTTTCTAAATACAGAAAAAAAATACTGGATTAAATTTCGTGTTGATCTCTTTACCTCATTTTAGTCCCTTAGAAGAATTTCATTCATTCTTTAGCGTTTGTAAAATATAAAACCTGTTTTTTTACCAGATACACTTTTATATAAGGAGTTGAGATCCTCTATTTCTCAAAAAGAATAGATGGTCAATTACCTACATTTTGGGTTTATAAAATATATAAATCCTTAATATATATATACTTTTAATTTTAAAATGTATGTAAAAAAAGGCCGTTTCTTTCCAAACCCTAGCCGTCTCTCAATTTTTTCTCTACTCTTCTTTCTTGCTCAAAAGGGGGTGACTTTTGGTCAATTTTTGGCCTTGAACCACCCCTAAATATTTGTTTCCCGTGTTGTTCGTCGTCATGGTGCGGCATGTATGATTTCCCGTCTTGTTGCGGTATTTGTTTGCTTCAGATCGACAGATCAACGTCGATCAATTTCAGTTTCAACCAATGACTAGGGCCTCAAAGTTATAAATCCAGAAGCAGTACTCCAATGACTTTTATTTTGTCACATTTGTTTTTACACTATTAACTTAGGTGTTGAGTTTGTTCGCAGATTCATTTGTGTTTTTCGCAGTGCTGAATTTGTATTATCATCGATGTAATCTCTCCATTTGAATGAATATCATTTTTTAGTCAAAAGAAATGTGTGTATTCATACACTCAAAATAAACTTAGGTAATATGTATCCAGTAATCAGCCCACTGATGAATCCATAATCGAAACTTAGGTAATATGCATCCAATAATCAGTCCTAATAAAGTTAAATATTTATTTAATCGCTCAAGTCATACTCCATCAGTAGTAGAATTTACTTTATATTTTTAATTAATAGACCACATAATTTCCATCTAACAACAAAAAATACGTTAGAATGTTAGAGTGCATGTTGTTGTTAAGATATACCATAAACAAATCACCCGATGAGGGAACTAATGAAAAAACTGATCCATGGACTATCCCTACAACTCCCACAGAAGTAAGTGCAAATAACTAGATAAATATCAAGTGCCATTTAGGTTCATAGGACTCAAACTAAAACCAATTTCAAGTATAAAAATGATGATAATCCCAACTAAGATTTTTGCTCACAACAAATCTCATCTGTGAAAGTGTGTATTAGCTGGTCTGCTAAGCTTGCTGGGTCATCAATCAGTGCATCAACAAAAGCACTAACCACTCTTCTCTCTTGCTGATTAGCCTTCAGACTGAACCAAGTGAGAAATTTCACTCTGAAGATTTCATCTATGTGCCCTTCATGCTCTAACCACTTGACCACCCTTACAGAATACTCGTAATCGTTTTCCTTCAACCGCTTTCTAGAACTGAAACCAGTAATGTGCCTCATTTCATTCGATTTACAAGGTGTGGAAGGCGAAACTGCAGAAAAAATTTTATATGAAAAAGGTTCAGTTGAAGGAGGTTTTGTGAGGAACTCTTCAAACCTGTCCCTGATGTTTAAAAGAATCTGTTTTGCAGGAAGGTCGCGAGATGAAAACTTTATGTTAGAGTTGGCAGATTCCCCTTGATGATTATCAGCAGCTATGTTAATTTGGTCTTGTGCACATATCTCCACAGTTGTATCTCTTGAATTGTTACCACCATGTGTAGTAACTTTTGAAAGAGAATTTGTGGGTTCGCAAGGTGTCACCCAATTAGCTTCTGCTGCACCCAAAATCCCTGTGCTGCTGAATATAGAAGCTTTGCAAGAGTACTCAGTTGAAGGATGGAGATTTTCTAACTTGAATATTTTCTCGGGCCTTAAAACGATGAAAGTCGGTTGTTCTGGGTAGTCCGTTGTTGATATTCGGTGCCAAAGCCTGCAGCCTAGAAAGTTCTTTAGTAGTTTCTCTTTGTATTCTAGCACAATGACCACTGAGGTAGGAAGACACTCTTCAATACGTATAGAGCATGCTGCCAAAATTAAGTTACAAGAAAAGTGAAATCAGTGTAGGTAAATCGAAAAAGCAAAATCAACTAACGCGGAAAATATAATAGAATCAATGTTGTTTTCTGCTGCTGATGTTCTCTTCCCTTTGAAATGCATGTCGGAGAGGGGGAGAATAATATTGTTTCATGGTTTAACTAATTTACTTCTATATTCTCCTACTTGATGTCATATACAAGCTTACAATATAAATAAAAATATCGAAAGAATGCAATCTCATTTATCTCAGTGATTATGCCTACCATGGAATGGGACTTGGAGGTGTGGTTCAATTAAATTTCCATATCTGCTGTAAGCACTAATTGAAGTAAATGTAAATTATTTAGTTTCCCATTACATTCTTCTGAATTTCATTTCTCTCATTTTTTAAGTAGCTAGATGAAGCCTTTGAGCGTTAAGTACTCGGATACTGATAAAACGTATATAATGCTATTCTGGATTCAAAATTTCAAGAATGAACATGAAATGCAGAGGATTTCTGATTCTGTATGGCCATTATAAGTTCAATCAGCTGACCTTCAAAAATATAAAAAATAAAAGGCTTACTTGGTGCTTCTTTCTTTTCTGTAAAATTAGAAAAGAGGTCAGAAAATTTTGAATCAAAACATTCAACTGCAGTAGAGCACAACTTCTGAACCTCAGCACCACATGAAAGCCTGCTCACAATTCCACGCGTCATCCTAGCATATACATGATCTAGAGGTCCCACTTCATTCTCCAGTAATTTCAGAGCCGTTTCTACAATCTTCTGCACTTCCTTATAGACTTCTGTTCCTACGAGAATTCTGTGGGCCAACAATATTCGTAAAGAGAGTATATCCACTCTTCTTGCTTCTTTGGCAACCAATAACTGCTTCCGCCATGTCCTGTAAAACCCAAATATCCATTCAAATAGTTAAGTATACTTTACACAGGGTTCCTTAAACAGCTGACGCGAAAAACAATACGATTCTAGCAGTCACATGTATGTATGTATATATATATATATATATATATATATATATATATATATATGGATGTGTGTACGAGAGTGTATGCAACTATCTATGGATATTTTACTTGTGTGAGTAAACTAGTTTGTAAACTACTTACCTCATTAATTCATTAATTTTTCCACAAGAAACACAATAGAAGCTTCCATCCAAGGTTATGCCACTACTTCCTTTCAAAATGCCAGACATTTGATTACTCAAAGCACATTGCAAATGGCATGACATTCCACATGACTCCTCATTAGGTTGATCAGAACCACAGGTCAGCCACAAACTAGGATCCTTGTTATCATCATAACAATGACATATACAGCAAGAACACCTTTTGCAAAAAGAATTTTCTGGATTCAATGTGGCTTTGCATGCAAGATTCTGACACACTAAGGTTTTCACTGTTTCCTCTTTACTGTTCTCTAGATGGGCGTTATTTAAATCCGGAGTTGGAGGTCCTTTTTTTCTTTTAGATCCAATGCAACCTTTGGCAGGAGAATGGGCAGGACTATCTTGGACGATTTGCGGCTTAGATTTCTTAGAAATTATCTTCAGAAGATATTCTATCATTTGACCTTTAGTATATCCTGTGTACTTCCTTTCTTTGCCTAATTCAGCACAGATTAATTCCAGAAGTTCTCTACGAGTAAATGCTTGAAGTATATTTGGGGCATCCTTTGATCGAGCAACCTCATGGACTAGTCTTTGCCTGTCTTGCAAATTCAGCTCACTATATTTTGCAGGGTCAAGAATATAACCTGCATTGAAATACGAACATAATTCTTAGGTTGATATTACCCCTCAAGTGCAAATAGATGAAGTTCAACAAGACTATATGGAAATCTTTTAACAAATTTATAAAGTTCATGACTGTTCTCTACAGGAAATTAAACAGTATATTTATCATCTCACAAAAATATCTCTATCTTACTGACAACACAAATCAGGAAAACTTTTAAGAAGATTTCATAAGATCAAGGTTTTAAATTTTCCATCTGCGACCGCAATTGTAAATGTAACGTTAAGGTTTTCAAGATCTCCATTGTATTGGTCTGCAATTTTACTCAATATATCAAGGATTGCAATGTAACCACAACAACAATGGCGATTTAAAACCTTACATACAAAAAATCCTCCCAGAAAGGGATAACAGAATAGAAGCACTGACAGATCAATAACAATAAAGATGTTGAAGTAAAAAGATCGAAATTACTCAGCTGCATTACTAATCCCACTATTGAAATTGCAAGTTCAAGAACTGTCAAGCAAATATCTGTAAAATTTGTAACCCCCAAGAAATATTCTGTCAGGAAACTTGTTTCCTCCATCAGGGAGGTTGAAAAAGTGCCAAAATAGTTTCGTTTTCCATCAAACACAATTTTACTATAGTGAAATGCAGATATTCAGATTTCAGTATCGATTTTGCCTCAAAACCTCAGATTGACTCGACGGGATTAGAAGTAACTTCACATTGGGTCCATAATTTTACACTAAATTTCACATCAAATTTGGTTTTAGAGTAAAAACATCCAAACATATATCACTTTAATTCAAATTCAATTTTTTAACCAAATCATCTTAACAAATCAAGTTCAAGAGGGCGACCCTTGGCGCAATGATAAGGTTGTTTCTTAATGACCTAGAGATCAAGGATTTACGTGGGGGGTAAGATCGCACACATCTACCCCGTCAATACCCCGTATACTGGAAGCCTCGTGGATTGGGCGACCAAGTTAATTCAAAATCACGTTAGACGCGCGCTCACCCCAAACATACACATAATGAATTAGAAATGTCTCAAACATATGCCAACACTAATGCTACAAATTTCAAGTTGTCTATAGGATTATTTTTCCCTTTTTCCTCCTAATTAGTAGGTTTTCCTCTTACAAAAAATAACAAGAAAACATTTATGGTACTATGTACTAGTGACTAAGGCAAGAAGACATCATAGTCAAATAAAAAGTTATCCACTTAGGTTGTAAGTACAAGGAACCTTCCATTTACATGACATTGAGCAATTAGTACAACAGTGAAACAATTATGGTTAATCCCTAACTATAGTATAAATAGAGAACTCTAATCTCATATGAAGCGAATAAAAACCCCTATTCTTCAAACATGTAGGTAAAATCACGAACATCAGAATGCAACAAAAAAATGAGGGAAATATTTGTATAACCTACATTGTTAACAGCACAACAGCAACGATAAAATAAAGAAACATAGAAAAGAAAAACGAAGCAAAAAAAGTTGAAGCTCGTGTTATGAAAAAAAAAGATAAATCACAGAAAGCGAGTAATAATAATAATAATAATAAAGAAAGAAAGAAAGAACGGAAAGAAAAGCGAAGGAGAGAAAAAGAGAAACAAACCGGAGTTGGTTGCCGTGAAAATGGACATGTTGGAGTGTTGTTGGTTCATGATTCTGTTGCTACTCAGTTCGGAAAGCACAACATAGAGTGAGTTTTATCTATCTCTCAGAGTCTCTCTCTCTTCTGTGGCATTAGTAATCGAGAGAGAGAGAGAGAGAGAGAGAGTAGCATGTAATTTGAGCATTCAATGCCATGATGAGTGATTTGGCATATATTAATTTCCCGAGAAAGAAAACGAAACACACATTAAATAATAATAATAATAATAATAATAATCTTGTCAACAAAAAAATTCAACAATAATTTTTTTGTCGAGACCACGGTATCCAACGCCGAATGCGCAGTGACTAATTCCTTCGCTGGATTGGAGCCACCTCGAAGGGTGGGACAATTGGCCAAAAATAATATTAATTTCTACCAATAATAATAATAATAATTTGGTAATTATAACAGAATGGAACGTCGACATTTGGGTTTAAACCCGAGTGTAACTGTGTGATAGTAGTTACAGTATTTATTTGTCATTTCATTTAAACTCACAACAATAATGGGAAGTCACATCTACCTCCTAAGTCACGATTAAACGTTGACAACTCTCTTTACTTCATGTTCCAATGGTGTAGCTCATGTGGTTAGGTTAGAGCAAGAGACATATTTTGTTTGCTCCTGAGTTCGAACCTGGTATGCGACACTCCCAATTCTCATTACCCCTTATATGTGACCATTGTGCCAGCCTCTTGAACAAACAAAAAACTCTCTGTACTTCACGAACAAATTCAATTAACTTAAGGGGACATTAGTGAAATTCCCCCTATAATAATAAATAATAATAACTTTCATCAAGAAAAATAAAAATAAAAATATTATTTATTAAAATAAATTAATTTTATTTCTGTGTCATATTTAAAATTAAATACAGAATTTAGACTAAAGACCAATTTTAGTCCTTGACAATCTTTTGACAGGAAAAATTGGTTCATGACAATCTTTAGATAAATTAGTCCTTGACATTTTCAAAACAGGGACAAATTAGGACTAGTTTGTTCTCGTTTTGAATATATCAGGGACTAATTTGTCTAAAAAAATTGTCAGAGATCAATTTATCATGTCAAAAAACTGTCGGGGATCTTTACTCCAAAATTAACTATTATTTTATTAATAATAATATCTCCAATTATTTAATATAATAGAGTAATAGACAACAAAAGAATAATAAATAATTAAAAATGTTATAGAAAAAGATTAATAATATTAAGAAAGTAGCAAAATTTATTAAACTTAAAAGAACAATTAAAAAAGGAATAGCTATCATGCTGAATTACTTGGTTTGTATCGGGGGGTCTTAGTTTTACTTGTGAAATGCTATTCTGAGTTAGCTCTTTCCAATCATCTAGTCACTTCGCCTCTTAATAAGTGGCATTTTTATGCCATTATTAAGAATGTCTTAGATTTTCTCTCTAAGAATTAGAATGATGTCCTTGTTCACACTTTACGAGAGGGAAATGCGTGTGCAGATTTGTTGGCGAAACTTGGTGCAAGCGACACAAAAGGTTGGAATTTATATGTTGCTCCCCCTCCTAGGATTGAGAGTCTTCTTCTAGCAGATGCAAGTGGAGTCTCCTTGATTAGGAGATAAGGCTGTGTAGTTTTTGTTTACTTTTTTTTTTTGCTGTTTCCCCCTTTTGTACCAAAAAAAAGGAATGAAAGTAGCTTTTGTAAAAAAAAGAGAATGAAAGTAGTAATAAAGTTGTGTTTCTTTATATATTTATATAAAAAATAGACCCATCTTATAATTGTATTGGTAGACCCAAGAGAATTTGAATGAGATACTTGGGTCTTTTCCAGCTTAACCAAGACTCTGAGTTTGAATCCAGACTTGCGCAGCAAATTAAGCTGGTTACAAGTGACCAGCCAGACTCCTCGATGTTGATTAGTCGCCGAAAAATTAGAACCGAACGTTACTTACCTCCAAACTGAATTCTAGATTAGTCAGGACCTCTTTCTCCCGGGCATCGGAGCAGTCGCAAACACCTCTAGAAAGAAAAAGTAAATATGCCAATGAAGGTTGGCTGAGTTGGTAAGGAGATGGTGGCTCATTCCCTGCTGCCGGCGTGAGTTCAACTCCTACTACCGGCGTGAGGACCTCTTTGGTGTGTCCTCTGTAAGTACTTCCGTAACTGGATATTAAATTTCCTTTATACCAAAGTGGATATCCATAATTACATAAGCCACCTTTCAACAAATTAATTAATATTGTGGGTATTTTGAGAATAGAAATTAAAATTATCCATTTTGAATATTTTTCCTTAATCTTGATAATTTGTCCTTTTATTTCTTATAAGTTGGGGTGTTCACATTTTTATCAATCCAATTAAAAAGTTACAAATCGTTGCAAACGAAGCTGAAAACAAAGATAACAAATCTTTTGGTTCTATTTAGGCCTAAATTGCACTTTTAGTCATTTATTTTTGACCAAAATATTAGTTTGGTCATTTATCTTTTTTTCCTACTTTGGTCCTTTGTGTTTTATATCCGTGTCAGTTTAGTCTTTTAGCTTTTATTTTTCTCACTTTTGTTATTTATCTTTCATATATGTTTCTGTTTGGCCATTTAAAACAAAAACTCAAAAAAATGAAGAACACTATATGAATGTCTTCAACGACACCAATGTCTCTTCTATTTCTTGTTTTTTGAATAACTCGTGCAATACGTGACCAAATGCAATAAAACAGACTCTAAGTTGAGCGTCTTGGTTCAGTTTGCAGGTCTTCACTTATAATCGAACCAAACCAAATATAACCACTTATATTTTAACAAAAATGGAATACCCTAATGTTATCGTGCTACTAGTACTAAACTTATGCTTAGACTAGTTTTTTTTAGTACAATGCTTAGACTAGTTTTATCTATTATTAAGTAATATGTGTTGATATATTATTATTATTATTACTACTATTATTATTATTATTGGTGAAAATCTTGATATATATTATGTTGCCTTAAAATATTGCGCCCTTTTATATCTAGTCTCTATTTGAATATTATTTAAGCTACTTTTTCCATCTTTGGCTTTCACGTGGTTTATTTTGGAGCTATTTTTTGGTTAGTAAACATAATCATAAGGCCACACATAAGACTCATACACACAATTGCAAGATCTTGGGATTTGAACTCAAGTGATGGTACCCAACCTAACAATTTTGGCTATTGATAATTAAACTAAGCCTTACAGATATTTTGGAGCTATGGATTTAACCAAAAATTGCTCTGAAAATTTATGCACGGTTAGGAGATATTCTTCAGTTACTCAAATTGCTCAATTGTTCATATTGCTCATATATTTAGATATGCACAATTGCTCATATTCAAATATATTTTCAATTCTAATAACTGCATTGCGTACTATTTTGTACATTTTTTCAAGTCATCAAAACCGAATCATTCAATGTAACTACTGAAGTGGCATAGAGAGACACAAGAAGGGAGTTGAATTGTGACCATTTGAAAATTTATATCCTGCAACTTAGAAAATGTCCTCTCAAGTTGATACCTGGAGATGAGATAGTTAGCATAAAACAATTTTACAAAACATCCTCTTCTTGAGTAGGTTCCACGCATTAAACCTTCTCTTCATTGAGTAAGTTCCACACAGTGAACCTTCTCAAGTGGAGTAGGTTCGATGCAGTGAACCTCCTATGGTTGAGTAAGTTCAATGTGTTTAACCTTCTCTGGGATGATTAAGTTCCACACTGAGAACTTTCTCTACCTAAGTAGGTTCCATGCAGTGAACCTTCTCTTGTTTATAAGTTCAATACATAAATTTCGTTTTGTATTTATGCATAAAAACATTTTGTAGATCATATGGGATTTATCCTTTTGTTGAACGTGGTCATTTAGTGTTTGATAACATGATGAACATATTATCAAGACATATGTATGTTAAGGATAAACTCTTTAATGTATAGAAGCTTATGAGGATAAAATCAATAGACTGAAGCTTCTTAGGATTATAACAGATGCTTCAAAATAGAATATGAGTTATGCATAGAATACACAGTAGGTTATGTTTTAAGCATTAGTTAATGTGAGGATAAGATGGTAGTTCAATATAAGCATAATGTAAAACATGCAGAGATAAGGGATGAGAGGATTACACATTGAAGATTTATCCTGGTTCACCCATTAACTTATCGCTACATCCAGTCCTCACCTCCTGTGAGATTTTTCCACTATTCTCCAATCAATACAAGTGCTCTTTCTTCAAGCCTCTTCAAGCTTTACATCAAGTATTGTTTCTTCAAGCCTATTTAGGGTCTACATAAAATATTCTTTTTTCAAGCCTCTTCAGGTTCTAAATCAACAATTTTCTACCCACTGTTTCCTCACCAACACTCATCCATCCTAGGTAGCTTAATTGAACAATACACACTTGTAGTTTCTCATCAACACTCACCTATACCCTAGGTAGCTTGATAGAACACTACACATGTTGTATTTTCTCATCAACACTCAACTGCTCTAGGTAGCTTGATAGGAAGAACAAGGTACAAAGATAGTGAATAAAAGGGCTTGGGATTTGCTACAACTTGATACACTTACAATAAGTGGATATGAAATAAACACAACAAGCTACACACTCTTTATAAGATATCCTAAGGTGTATAGCACATGAGTAAGAGTGTGAAGGAAGATAATGATGGAGAGCAATAATTGATCTTGATATGGCTTGTGTTTATCTCTCCATATTTTTCTCCTATTTCAGCTTCCAATCACTTATATGATAGATGGAATTTGAGTTTCTTTGCTGAAATTTCTTCTAGAGAAAGCCCCTCATTTTTTAGAAGATTCAGACCAAGCTTCTCATTTCTTGAGAAGCTTCTCAGAACAAGAGAAGGCTGAGGAGATGAAGAAATATGATGTAGGCACAATGTAATCCCTTTCCCTTGAGTTTCTTTAGCTTTCCCATGTGTTTATATAATTGATTTCTTCATTATAGCCGTTAGGAATAAGCTAGGAGAGAAGGAAACACAAAGTACTAGTGATGACACAACACTAATGTACTTTGGTGTTTTTTGAATAAAGTTGTTTGCCCCTTTAGTGTGGACAACTTTGACAGTCAACCTTCTCACGAACCTTCTCAAAAATCTTCTCACGAACCTTCTCAAGATCCCTGTACAGAATCTTTGAATGTATGGCCTTGATATAGTCTTTGGACAGTGAATATGGCCTTTAGATGCCCAAAAGAGTCGTTGAAATTATCCATGGGTTCATAGGAGTGATTTGGAGTGATGTAATGGCAGTTGAGAAGGTTGGCAGCTTTTGAACCTTCTCAAGCTGCATTTGTACTTTATCTGAACTTCTGTACCTTCTCATGCTGACACTGTCCTCTCCTCTGCACATGCTAACCTCCTATAACCTGCCACTGTCCTTTTGGACAAGCTGTGACAGCTCACATGAACCTTCTCATGCTTTACACTTTGTACAAACACCCTTTACGGATCATAGGAATAATTAAGGAGTTTCTCTTTTGACATTCAAAATTTCCAACATATTTAATGCTTGAAACTAACATTTAATGCATCTGATATTCATACAAGAAGAAATGTTATGTTTCTCTAGCTTGAGTAGGTTGTTGTTCTTTAACCTTCTCAAGCTTGATCTTTCTTACTTTTGAACATTCTCATCAATGAACCTTCTTATCTAAGATCTTGGTGAGGTCAAACTTCTTTTAACTTTTGGTCAAACCTTCTGTTAACTTAGCCAAACCTTCTGTTGACTTAGTTAACCTTATCATATTTTAACTTTCTCATTTTGAAGTCTTGGCTTGATCTAATATTCCGTTGACTTGGTCAAATCTTTCGTTGACTCGGTCAAACCTTTCGTTGACTTAGTCAAACCTTCTCATAATTGAATCTTCTCATGTCATTTCTACCCTTGAATTGATTTCTTACATGTTTTGGTCATGCTTTTTGGTATGCTTCTACATAAGCTTTTGAATATTTGATTAAGAGAGTACTAGTAGAATATAACCCAATTAATAATTATGAGAATCTTCTATGCAAAGACTTGTACACTCCTTTGACCAATACAGTCATTCGGTTCATAATACCCCACTTGATGAGAATTCACTTATTGGCTTGAACTTTTCTCTTTTTAATATGATAGATTAGATAGGTCAGTTATTCAATAAAGTTACATTTACTATTAATCAAATTAATCTACAAGGAAAACTAAAATATCTCTAAAAAATTGTAGAAGGACTGATTTGACCAATATTTGAGCACTAAATCTCCATACGTGCACTTTCACACTATCCATCAGTTTCATCTGTACGGCAGCGAATTACATTCACTATTAATCAAATTAATCTACAAGGAAGACTAAAATATCTCTAAAAAATTGTTGAAGGACTGATTTGACCAATATTTGAGCACTAAATCTCCATATGTGCACTTTCACACTATCCGTCAGTTTCATTTGTACGACAGCGAAGCGTATCTCCGTTGGTAAGATACTTAACCTTGTGTATTCGGGCTATATGGGAAAGCCTCCCTCTGTCCGACTCTTAAACCCGCCAAGGGCAAGGAAAAGGACGAGGAAAGGGTTGAGTATTCCTTTGACATCTCCAAGGCCGACCAAATCTTTGACTACCTCCTCAAAGACAAGCAGATCAAACTCCTTGGCGGCCACAAGATTCCCCCTCCTGAAGAAATAAAAGGGATGAAATACTGTAAGTGGCATAATTCCTTCAATCATGCCACTTCCAATTGTATTATCTTCTGTCGAGCAATTCAAGAAGCCATCAAAAAGGGGAGATTCAAAATGGCCGACAAGGGAGCATCAGAGATGATTGTCGACACTGACCCTTTCCCTAGAAGAAATACGTGTGGGTCCCCAAGAAGGAAACTTCCCCTAAAAGGGAGACTGCTGTGTTTGACGGCTCGCCTCCCAGGGGATCCACAGTAGCGAAATGTATGGCTTCGTTGCAAAAAAAAACTACAGATAGGGGCACCGAGTCAGCCTCAAGGACCTCAAAAGAAGCTCCCTAAGCCGGAGAGGCTCATCCATGAACTCAGGGAGTTGCATTTGTCCAAACTAAACACTGCGAGACATTTGCCTAAACCCAGGGACTTGAGGGGAAGACTCCAACACGTCCCACTTGGGGGGCACGGTAGGCTCGCCAATGATTCCATTGGACAGGCCACCTTGCCAACCCTGGGGGAAGAGACTCGCTGATTAGTGTGTAGATATGCATATGTTATATCAACTTTATGTGCTATTTAGCTATTGTATCATAGTATTTGTGTCTTATTTATACATAATTAGGTATTATCTAGGGTAAATGTTTTTATACATAATTAGGTATTATCTAGTGTAAATGTTTTTTAAACTGTACTAATTAGGTATTATCAACTTTATGTACTATTTAGCTATTGTATCATAGTATTTGTGCTATTTAGGTATTATCTAGTGTAAAATAATAACAAAAATGGCGATGCGCATTTGTCAATCTATTCTTGTAGGAGTTTTATGCATTGCATTGGTTCTGGCCACAGGTAAGAAGCGTGGGTACATATTTAGTTCTACACAAAAAGGAAAAAAAATTCCTTTATAATTCTTTTACTTTAATTTTTAATTATTTCTTATTCTTTTTCATGAAATTTGAATATAAGTTTCTGCTTCTAGGAAGATATTTGATATTATAAAAACTAGTTCGATATAGTCTTCACATTGAAGTTAACACTTAAATCTCATACTTCAAAAGGTTTTGATGTTGATACAAAAACAAATTAAACAAGGAATTTTGTATTTGTGAATTTTGTTCTTGTAGAAGGAGCAACAGGAGGTTTGAAGGATCTTCTGACATCTGATTGTTTTTTAGCGCAAGGGCTATGTATTACTATAAACTGCACCAAAGAATGCTTTGCCAAAGGCTTTAATCATGGAGGTTTTTGTTTGGCAGGCATTACGTGTTGTTGTTATACGGAGCGTATCAAGTAAGAACTAGTGCTTACCGTGAAAAATGATAACTCTTAAAAATAACCGTCAGATTAAAATTAACGGTTCAAATTATGTCATTAATTACAAAAATCATACGAGATCTTGTATTTAGTTTGAACCGTTAATTTTTATCTGACGATTATAGTTAAGAGTTCTCATTTTCATGGTAAGCACCAGTTCTCACCTGTGTATGTATTAAGTGTGTAAGACTCATCTTCCATGGATTTCATTTTCATATTGCAAAAATAAAATATGTTGTATACATAAAATATGGATGTAGTACTATTTGAGCTATATTCACCAATAAATATAAGAATGTCGCCTATTGGTATATAACTCTAGTTGCAAGCTCTAGGACGGAAGTTTGTGTTCTCTACTAGTTAGCAACCTTTTTAATAAGTTTCTATGCATTCTCTCGCTCTCTCTCTCAATTTACAATTCCGTTGTGTATGTATGTCAGAGTTTATGTTATATTTATTTACAAATAAAACAACATATATATGTAAATTCAATTGAAATTCAGTCCATTTCCCCTCAGTTCAATAGTCAAAAAAACTATTAAAATCACTTAAAATGACCTTTTAACATCAGTGGTGAATTCATTTAAATGCATTACCATCTCAAAATGTTAATATGAAAAAGGAGCTTGGAAAAAAGATCACACTTTTTATCTTTGTTTTAAAATCTAGGCAAAATATCTTCTGATGTCCCTTAACTTATTTCAGATAACAAATAGGTCCCTTAACTTTTTTGTAACGATTAGGTCCCTTAAGTTTTAAAAACATTGCGTCGTTGTCCTTTTTAACGTTTTGTTACTAACACTGTTAAACACTCTATTAGTTGACTGTTTGACTGTTGAGTTGGCATGACACGTAGATTAAATTATTATTAATATTTTATTAAAAAAATGCATGAATCTTCAAACACAAGACTGAACTTCCATCGATTCTGGAGAGATACTTCACACAATAAGGCAGAAACGATTCCCAGATCTGTTCGAAATTGTTTTCCGCATAAACCATCGAAGACCATAGTGGTTTAGAATTAATGTTTTCCAAAAAATATGCATCAGTTTCCACATGCATATTCATGGGTTTAGAATTAATATTTATTAAAAAATAAAGGCAAAATCTCTCCGAGGTCCCTTAACTTATTTTCAGATAACGAATAGGTCTATTAACACGCGCTTCCAAGCGCCTTTCGAAAGGTCAGATCACCCAAACTAGCGTCTTGTAAACCACCAAAACTAGGAATGTTTCCTTCCCTTGATTTCTAGCCGCCAAATCTCGTTCAAAACACGAAACCACTCGAACAATCCCCGTACGATGTCTTAAGCTCCCACGAACTCGAACCCACTTCCATTTCGACTTTCAATAACCCTTAGCTACTGAAGTTCCTTCTAATGAGCTTCATTTCACAATGTAGCTCCAGAAATTTGCTCAAAGCCATTCCCAAATTCTAGAACTCGGCACTAACTCCAAATTCGGTTTGGGCAGCATCTGTATACTGTTTTGCAATAGGCATAACTAATTCAATTCTTGACCAAAACTATCCAAACCAGTGCCTAATGTGTAGATAATTTTGTCTATTTTCGAATGGTTCAAGTCCCACACGGATATGATGAGTATTCAGAGAGTTATGGTTAAAACAATGTGGCTGATACCAAACCGTTATTGTTACAAAAGTGAAATTTGTAACTAATTTTTCTCACTCAATACCCAGTCAAATCAAGTGGTTCTTGTGCATAACTTGAAGGTTTTCGTGTCCAGTTTCTAAAGAAACAAAAATGAGCTTAAGATGAGGTCTGTTGAGTTATGAGGAGAATACCAAAGACTATCAAAACTGTCTTTGAGCAGAATTTGTTGTGAGCTTATATCTTCAACTTGCAACCACCATGAGCCACGAAATTGAGCTCCTAAATGCAGCCCATGACTTCAATCTTCAACTCAGTACCTAATCTCTTCCTCTTGATACTCCAATGCATAATGTGGCAACCCCAAAACTCTATTCTTGCTCCAGATGTAACATGCAAGGTATTGAAAGCTTCAAAATGAACTTGGAGCTTCAACAATGGTGAAAAGCAATGGAGGAAGAGATAGTTGATAAAATTGGTATCAATGGGTAGAGGACGAATAATGGAGAAGAATGGTGGTATTAACCCTCACATGCAAGGAGATTTGGTGTTGATCTCTCCTCTTCTTCTCCCTCTCATTCTCGTGACCTCTCCCTCTCTCTCTCTCTCTCTAATTTCTCTCTTTACTAATTCTGAAATTCAGCAAGGTGAGGAAAGAGAGAGTGGTGTTGTCTTTGGTTTAGAAAGAGCTGAAGGTTATTAGTTGTAGGAAATATCTAAAATGCCCTTTTTGCTCTAATTCTCTCTTAAATTCAACCCAATTAAACACGTAGACAATAATTCATATAGTTCAATCCATAATACATGTAAACCATATAATTGAGCAATTAACTATTACTTTCTCGATCACCTCATATCCAAGACTTGACTTATTACTTACTCGAATAATAAATCACTGATTAATTCCGTTATTCGAAATTTACAGAAATAGGGATGTTACAAAATACATTTCAAAAAAAAATCTTGAAGTCACCCTGAGGCAACACCCATATGAAAAAATCATACATTCTACCGTTAACTTAGAGATTAATTACGTAGTATTCATTGAGGGCCTAATCATGACTCACTTTTAGAGCACTAGTATTTAGAGGTTAATCTTGTAGTTATTTTGAAGGCGAAAATAATAACACTTTAATTTTTTGACAAGAAATATGAATACTTATAACTAATATATGTTTTTCTTTGTAGATGATAAATTGAGATACGAATAAATATTTGTTGGGAGATGTTAACCCCTTAAATAAATATCTGATACCTTAGAGGATTAGTCTCTACAGTCATCGTGGAGGATACCTTGGCTTACCAAAAAAAGTTGAGGTGTAATTTTTTATTGACATTAGATTGAGGTATGGATTGAATATTTAATATGTTTACTTTTTAATTGAAAATAAAGTAATTAGTAAATATAGTAACCTTTCTTAATAAAAGTTGGATACTGTTTCATTAATTATAGTTACTTTTTTATTAATAATATATTTACTCATGATTTTTTTATTAATTATAGTTACTTTTTTTAATAAAAGTTAAATAGGGTTTTAAATATAAAAGTGTAATAAATTTATTAGATAGAAAAATTTAGATTGACGTATGAATTGAATATTTAATATGTTTTCTTTTCTTTGTTTCGGATTATTGCTGGCGACCTCCGAAGTGTCCCGACGTTTTCAACAAAAAACTAAACACTGCTCGTTCTTATGATCAAATTTCACACTGGCCAACATAGAGTTTGTTCACTGCAGAAATCGAACCTGGAGTATTGGGTCGACCCCATTCTTCCAGGGTAGATTAAGTGTTGGTTTAATATGTTTACTTTTTAATTGAAAAAAATTAATTTTTAAATACAGTTACTTTTTTAATATAAAAGTATAATAAATTTTTTAGATGAAACAACTTATATTGAGGTATGATGAATATTTAATATGTATACTCGTTTCTTTGTTTCAGACAATTGGTGGCTACCCAATGAGTATCCCAACGCTTTTAACGAAAGACTAATATCCATTCGTGCTTAGAATTAAGTTTCGCATTGGCCATCAGCGAGTTTGTCTACTGTTGGAATTGAACCTGAGAGCACAGAGTCGACCCCATGTCCTAGGACAGATTAAGCCATTGGACCAATGATGTTGCTTAACATGTTTACTTTTTAATTGAAAATAAAGTAATATTTAAATATAGTTACCATTTTTAATAAAAGGTAGATACATTTTTATTAATTATAGTTACCTTTTTATTAATAATATGTTTACTCATGATTTTTTTATTAATTATAGTTACCTTTTTAAATTAAATTTAGATAAGGTTTTAAATATAAAAGTATAATAAATTTATTAGATGAAAAAAGTTAGATTGAGGTATGAATTGAATATTTAATATGTTTACTCTTTTCTTTGTTTCATATCATTGGTGGCTACCCGTACCAATGCTTTTAACGAAAGACTGGTTTCCGCTCGTGCTTAGAATTAAATTTTGCACTGGCCATTAGCGAGTTTGTCTATCGCAGGAGTTGAACATGGGAGCAACGAGTCGACTCCCATGTGACAGGATAGATTAAGCAATTAGACCAACGCTATTGGTTAATACGTTTACTTTTTAATTGAAAATAAAGTAATTTTTAATACAGTTACCTTTTTTAATAAATTTAGATAAGTTTTCATTAATTACACTTACCTTTTTATTAATAATATGTTTACTCATGATTTTTTTATTAATTATAGTTACCTAATAAAATAAAAGTTGGATAAGGTTTTAAATTAAAAGTATAATAAATTTATTGAGGAGGAGGGCCACCAAGTTCACTATAAATAGGGCACCATGTAATAAGCTCATTCACACAACACTCATTAAACTTCCATAGTCATCTTTTCTTCATAGCTGGCAATGGAATTTGCTCATCTCTCTTTTAGCTCTATGCTTTGTAAGTTATTTTCTACTCTACTTCATCACTTATCATTATCTAAAGTTCTTCCCTTTTTTATTATGAATTTTGGAAGATTTTATTTTTTATTCACAATCAAACACTAATGTGAACATTTATTTACAGTTAGCTATCGTGGGAATTGATGCTTCATCACCATCCTCTGCTGAAAATCACTGGTTATCTATTTGGCCAAGCACTCCTCTGCCCAAGGCTTTCTTAGATTTGATCCTACCTTGTTAGTATTATGAATTATTTTAACTTATCATCATGATTTTAACCTTTTAAATTGGTGTATGCATGTAGAGAAACTTTTTTATTCTTTCTTAACATTACATTTTACATCAGAAAAAATGGGAAAATGTGAAACTTCATTCTTGAAATTTTAATACCCCATTGATGAGTGTTTTTCGAAATTATTAACTTTTAAAATGTTCTTCTAAAAATTGGAAAAAGGTAAAAATCTTGTGATTTACTACCTCTAGTCTCATTTATAAGTAAAAAAGAACTTTTTAGGTTCATCTGTATCTAGTCTATACAATAGACCAGATTCATTAGTTATTCAATGAACCTAAAAAGTGCTTTTTTGCTTATAAACGAGCCGGAGGTAGTAATTTTAGATTTAACTTGGATAAAGGTCAACTTTACAATAAAGTGAGTTGTGTCAAGATATAATCTTGCATTTGTGCACATTTTTGACTTGGGAAATATTTTTTTCTTTATATGGCAGACGGTAGAACCAACAGTTTACCCATCAAAGCTTATGAACTAAACCAATACTCAACACTCTTTTTCGAACATGACCTTTATCCCGGCAAGAAAATTACATTGGGTCAACCTCTCAGCAAGAACGGACGACAATGTGTTACAGATTCCATATGGCTAGCAAATAAAGAGAGACAAAGTCTTGATGACTTTTGTGGGAGCCCAACTGCTCTAGGAGAACACAAACACTGTGTATCATCCTTGGAATCAATGACGGATTACGTCATATCCAAGTTTGGAACAACCAAGATTAAGCCCATCTCAAGTACCTTTGCTTTAAACCAAGACCAATATGATGTGGAGGAGGTTAAAAGAGTTGGAGACAATGCAATTATGTGCCATAGATTGAATTTCGAAAAAGTTGTGTTCAATTGCCACCAAGTCAAAGCAACAACTGCTTACATCGTCTCATTGGTAGCCCCAGATGGAACTAAAGCTAAGGCTTTAACTGTTTGCCACCATGATACAAGAGGAATGAACCCTGATTTGCTTAACGATGATCTCCAAGTTAAGCCTGGAACCGTCCCAGTTTGCCATTTCATTGGCAACAAGGCTGCCGCTTGGGTGCCTTATTCTTCTAACAATCTTCCTTGCGCCATCTAAATGCGCACTATCTGGTTATGCACATCATTTCCCATTTAATAATTACATGCTTAAATCATGTTTGTCAGTCGAGGATTTGTCACTAGCCTCATGTTCAAACTAACTTGATTTTAAGTTATTTATGTATGGCGAAATATGATGTGCATTTATCAGATCTAATGTGGATAGTGGCATCCATGTATTTCAAATAAAACTAGCTCTAATTAGTTAGATCTATGGGTGTATCTTTGTTTGGTCAGTGATGTATGTTTGAATTTCTTAATGTGAAAAAAATCAAAAAAGATGTCTTCCATTATATCTCTTTGTTATCTGAACATTAAAGATCATTGTTGTGGCTGGGAAAATTTCCATCCCAATTAAATTGAATTTAAACTACAATTGGCCATAAACCCATACTTTTGTAGTTTTGTCATCTCCAACATAAAATAAATATATTAGTATGTATGAGTTGTTTTCTAAGTAATTAACATTGATTATAAGAAGCCCAAGCCCAAACATCATTGAACATCAAGTAATTCTAAGTAAGAACCGGTTTACTAAAAAATATATGTACTGATAGTGATGAAGGGAAGGATTAATTTTCAAACAAGTTTGACATATTTTAGTACGAAAGTCTTGATGTAAGTAAAGTTTGTCACCATCCATCGCCAGAGATTGAATTCAGATATTAGGAGTTCATCCTTTTAATTGAAGTGGTTTACCTCCTGAACCACTTCAAGGTTTGAGCACAATCCATGTATGTTTGGCTTGTTTGAGCTGAACCTCCTGAACAATCTAGTGTTGGTTCCTATCTCTATTCTTTAACAATTATGCATTGTTATTGTCTTGAATTTGTGTATTATGCAATTTTTGTTATAATTGACAGGTTAATTGCAAGTCTTGAATTTGTGTATTAGAACAATAGCGGTAATTGCAAATATATGGCAAAAAGAATGCTAACAACACATCTTTACCACTTTCACTACAATGAAGTGAAATTCCATCTACTCAATTGGGAAGCAGTGCTATTGGTAAGCATAAATATACAGACTTACCTATATTTCATTATACTATACAGTTCATGCAAGAGATTAATCAAATGCTACAATACCAATAACACTATAGCTTTTGATACATAAGTTTACAAATTGGCATAAAAGTTTCCTTTTTGCAAATGTTTACAATTCAGTACAAATAGTACTGGTGAAAGTGGAACAGACAATACAAAATATATTCAGATATGTGAGGCAGATAGCTAGATAGGCTATGTTCAAATAGAAGTATCAAAAATGTATTAATAGTAGTAGTAGTAGTTATCTTAACGTGTGACCTGAAGGAATACAGTGTAATAATATAATCTTAATATTCAAGTGAGCATATTGATAGTAATTCAGAAACAGTGACGTGTAATTAATCACCAAGCGTTTGTCCAGAACTTGGACAAAGGAATTCTATGGCTTGTTCTCCCATTTTCTGAATATCTTCAGGAAAAGTATTTTGATATACCACACATTATTGACAAATGATCAGCAAACCGTTATCCACACACCAAAAAAACAATATGTCAACAAACATTAGTCAAGAGAAATAAATAATTACTATAGCAAGTCAAATGAAAATTAAGTGGTATTTAAATGTTATTTTAAGATTTCCATGATTGTTGAGTCAAAAAAATGTGCCCATGATTGTATTTTTTTATTAACTATAGTTAGCTTTTATATATTAAAAAAAAGAAACTTATAGGCAGGTTCAAAAAAATATACTTAAATTTTTTGGTTGAAAAAACAACACATGCAAGCATTTTGGGTTACCGATTTCAATATATATATATATATATATATATATATATATATATATATATACTAGTATGATTCACCCGTGCCAGCACGGGTCGACATTCATTTGTAACTTAAAAATTGACAATTTTTTTAGAAATTTAAAAAATAGAAGCTGTTTATATCACTTGCGTTCAGTGTTATATTAAAAAAAAATTATCTAACATTAAGCTATTATGTTTTATAATAAATTTAGCAAAATATATTTGGTTAACATATACTTATCAAGAAGCCATACAAATTAGTATATCTAATTATTTTTGAATATATATATATATATATATATATATATATATATATATATATAGACACACACCACACATTTTGTAATATCGTCTTCACGAACTTTATTAATCGATTTTCGAAGGAAACACCGACGTGGAAAACAAAAATAATAAAGTAGGAGATAAAATTTGAATTTATGGGACATAATATGAGGTATATATTATGTTATTTTTTAATATTTTTTCAACAAACAAAATTGTATAAAAAAATTTCTGTAGTTACAACAAATAATTACAGAAATGTAGTATCCACACACATAATTACAAAAACATTTGTAGTTGCAACAAATAATTACAGAAATATAGCATTCCACACACATAATTATAATATGGATATAAATTAATTGGAAGAGTTGTAAAATCAGCATTTAAAAGTTTAATGGTGATCCAAATTCTATGGCCTAAAATTATGCAAAAGCAATTACAATTGTATTCATTCACCCTTACAGCAAATCTGTAATTTGCAAGGCAATTACAATTGGCCTAAAATAACGTATGCTGATTTTATTTTTCTGTTAATACATTATTGTCGTGCTGATTAATAAATGCAATTATTAGGCCATAGAATAAATGTTATTTTCGTGCTGATTTTATTGTGATTTGGAGAATAAATGCAATTAATTATGGCGTGCTGATTAATTGCAAAGCAGGATGATCCTGGCCTTCTATTGTGGAGCTGCAATTTTAGATGATTGTAGCCGTTGATATTTCTCCAACATTTCCTAATTGTAATCTATGCCGTCGGATCTGTTGAAATTGGTTCTTTTCCTGGTTGACCTGCGCTGTCAACATTAGGTGGCTGCCCAAATGTCATGAAAACACTGACGTGGAATTGACTCAAATATGACGTCATTTAAATGAATATCTGACGTGGACTAAGCCATGGACATTTCCATGGTTTAGTATAATAAAGATAAAGATAATATCTTCTGAACTGGGCCAAGAGGCCCACTCAGCAATTGGACATGGATAAGCTAAATCACTTTGATCCATATCCACAATAAATCAGCCCATTTATGACTCTCATACCTTGACGGTTCAGATTCTCCCGATCGATTCAACGGCTCAAAGCTGGTACGGATCCCTATAAATACTGTAACACCATCTGCCCCGTCATGACATACATATAGCATAAGTAAGAAAAACAACCAGAAGCAAAGTCTTGTCCAAAATAAAACTTTAATTTAATGGGATAAAGACATCACATTTACAAACTTGCGGAATTATAAAAAAAAGTCTTAAATGCACTTTTGGTCCCCCTATTTTACTCAATGTGCAATTTTGATCCCCTATTTTATTTTGGGCAATTTTGGTCCCCCTATTTTACAAAATTGTGCAATCTTGACCAAACTGGAATTTCAAACTCTAAGATATTGATGTATGAATATTTTAATTGACATGACAATTGACTAAGATTTATTGGTATACCACTTCATTTCTTTTATTAAAAAAGCAACTACTTTAATTTTATATTTTATAAAATGTTTATTTAAAATAATTAAATACTTTTTATATGGCTTAAATAATTAAATTTTATATTTTACAAAGTCACGACCTTTCTTTCTTTCTTCCTAGAAATCCAATTTTTCCATGGTTAATCCACCAAATGGTGTATTTAAGTTGAAATCATCCCATAACAAATGCATGGTTCATTATTTTTAAATAAATATTTTATAAAATTAAATTAAAAGTTTTTTAGTAAAAGAAACGAAGTGGCATGCCTATAAGGCTTAGTCAATAGCTGTGTCAATTAAAATATTGACACATCAACAACATATTAGAGTTTGAAATTTCAATTTGGTCAACATTGCACAATTTTGTAAAATAGAGGGAACAAAATTGCCAAAAATAAAATAGGGGGATCAAAATTGCACATTGAACAAAATAGGGGGACCAAAAGTGCATTTAAGCCAAAAAAACCAACTGATAAGTAAAGCAAATAATCCAAATTCCCGATGCCACAATAGTTCAGAGCTGACCCTTACAAAAGTACATCGAAAAAGCAAACTTTTAGTCAATAGCAAAAACTAGCTAATTCTAATTATGGTAACTCCAAGAGCATAATCACTCCTCAGGTCCATCAACATCAACACCTGCAAACACATCATCTATACATACACAATGGTGTATGCATAACCACAACAAAGGTGTTAGTCATCATACACCCAAGTAGCATTTACGGTAAGAGAGATAAATGAGCAATACACTTTATAACAACAAATTTTAATATCTCTTAATATCTCTCGTAGCACTTTAATGTTTGATTGCTTTCACTAAGACGTCTAATCTAGCGATGAAAAAGAAGAAAGGGAGACAAACAAATAAAAGTGAAGGAAAAAATCGTGGCGTGTTATGAAATTGACCAAAACAAGAGTAAGATATAACCATCATAATACACTATAGATGAAGAAGAACTAGAAGAAGAGAGCATTGCATTCTACTCTTGAAGTTACATCATTTACAATGTCGTATGAGTCCTATTTATAGGATATGAGTCTTGTAACCTACAAATGAATTAAGGCCTACCATAAAGTGTCTTTAACATATACAATGAAGAACAATTACAAGGATTAATAATCTTTATAAATAAGTGTCTTATAATATTCCTTTACTATGTAACACTTGTATCTCATAGACATCTACATTACTATTATTCATAACACGACGATTTTTTTTAAGCTAATAGGTAAGAGAAAAATAGAAAAAAAAAGTTAAATATTTAATTCCTCTTATTTTTTTGTTATATTCTCTCCTCTTTTTTTTTCCTGCTGTTTTCTCTTTTCCTCAATTGTACCAAAATAACTTCTTTTAAAAAATAGTATATTTATAAAACGACATAAATAAATTCAAGTGAAAATATAAAGTAATAAGAAAAGGCAGCCCAATCAATAGAAAAAGAAAAGGCTACTCAAATTGTGCTTTTCGAAAATGTCTCTCTTCTCTTCTCTTATAAAGTAATGGACGAAAAACCTTTTTATACAACAATTATGTATTATTTGTTTTATTCTTATAAGTTACACAAATTAATAACTTCATAGCGAAAATGAATTTATTAGTTTAATAGTCAAAACTCGAGTATCTAAATTATTTGAGAATTGACATACATATTTTATTTATCTGGTGAAGCTATCAATTTGTGTAAGCTTCTAAATTTAACACATGTTTTCAACGAATCTTTCCAAACGCACATTCTCCATTAAGTTTTTTCGTATACTTAGACGAAATAAAAAATAAACACCAAACACTATCACAAGTCACACCGAGTTCGAACCCAAGAGCCTGCATCCCCATGTTGTTGAAATTGTCAATGCAACCAACATCGAGAGACACTCGACGGGTTATTAACACGAACACACACCTTTTGTTAATGCTGGAAATTGCACAATGATGACTCTCCTCTACACGTGGTGGTTGACGACTCCAAGTCTCCACACTGGAAGGTATCCCTGCAAAGACACTTCGATGTCTAAATCAGTTTAGGGATTAAGGAAAATAAGAGAGGAGAGCAATATAAGTTTTTAGGTCACAATAGGGGTTAGCAAACCTAGGGGATGAAGACCCCTATTTATAATAGTGTTGTTCAACAAACCCTAGGTGCGGTGACGCAAACCCCTACTGTGGTGATCTCTACTAATTTAGGCGTAAATACCTAGTCTTCCAGTAAATGTGATCGTGGCGAGATCTTTGCTATTAATGTTGTCGTTGTGTTTTAGACACGTTGTCAAATGGAAATCGAGATTAGGGTTTGACACCGACCTCAACCTTAGAGTTATGAGCTCGGTTCCAAAGGGATCCACTCAGGGTAACATTTGGAACCCGATTCCATACTTAGCATTTCACGTGTCCGTAGAAGCCGACATGTCCAAGAGAGCTAGACCTCTTACTATTGTGATGGTGGTCGGTTCAGTTCAGCTAAGAGTTCCATAGAGGACTCAAGACTGAGCTCCATTGCACAAGTTGTGGCCATAACACCAAAGGAAGTGAAAAAATAATGTAGTGAGAAAAGGCAGCCCAATCTATTTAAAAAAGAAACGAAAAGACAACTCAAATTGTTCTTAAAAAATGTCTCTATTCCCTTTTCTTATAAAGTAGTCGATGAAAAACCTTTTTACACAATTTTATACAACACTTGTGTAATACTTGTTTTATTCTTATAGCTTAAACCAATTAATAACTTTACGGAGAAAATGAATTTATGAATTTAAGCGTCGAAACTCCCGTGTCTAAATTACTTGAAAATTCATATTTCGTTTTTCCCGTGAAGTAATCGATCAGTGTAAGCCTATAAATTTGATACATGTTATCAACGAATCCTCTCCGCACACACATTTTTAAGTTTTTTTCCGTCTTTTTAAACAAAATAAAAAAAGACACCACACACTATCATACAGTCACACTCAAGTTCGAACTCGGGAGCCTGCATCCTCATGTTGCTGAAATTGTCAATACCAGAAGACAATAGAGCTCATGAAGTTATCAATACGGGTTTAAAAAACACACGCGCGAAGAGGGAGGGAGGGAGGGAGAGATCAGCATTAAAAACTCTTTTTTGTTTTGATGAAATAAAAGGGACATGCAAGTAAAATTTATTTATATTATTTATATCATTAGTATTATTGTGAATAAAGTGGATGTCTAGGTTAAATGTATATGGATGTCTAGGTTAAATGTATGTGGATGTCTAGCTTAAATGTATGTCATAGGTTACAAAACTTGAGCCTATAAATAGGACTCATATGTCATTGTAGTGTGATACCTTGAAGAGTGTAATACAATAGCCATCTTCTTCTTCTCTCATTCTCTCATTTGCTTGTTCTAATTTTTGCTCTAGTTTTAGTTAGTTTTATAACACGTTATCAGCACGATCTCTAAATATCTTAAGGCACTATTCTTTCTTCTTCTTTAAAATTGTGATGATCTTTTGAGCAATAATCTAACAATTCTTCTTCTTCTTCTTCTTCTTCTTCTTCTTCTTCTTCTTCTTCTTCTTCTTCTTCTTCTTCTTCTTCTTTAAAATTGCGATGATCTTTTGTGCAATAATCTAACAAGAAGGATTAGTAATATTATCATTTTAGTTGCATAGACATTTTATTATCATTTTTCTTTTACTATGATGAATTCCCAAAGAAATTCATCACTTAAGTAATCCCTGTTGGATTACAATGCTTGTCTACTTTTGATCACCTAATATTTATTCTATCAGTTTAGTAATCCCTGTTGGATTACTATGTTTGTCTATTTTTGATGAATTCTAGAAGAAATTCATCACTTAAGCACCCTAGTAATCTCTGTTCTAGTAATCCCTGTTGGATTACTATGCTTGTCTATTTTTGATGAATTCCAGAAGAAATTCATCACTTAAGCACCCTAGTAATCCCTGTTGGATTACTATGTTTCTCAAAGCCATACTTGCTTAGTATGAAGAAGTAGTGGGAAAATAGGTTTATATAAGATGATAACTTCCATTGAGTGGGTTCCAATTTTCGGTACCACGCTTTTCATTACGTTAATTTTAAAATGATATTTCTTTTTGTAACTACCATCTAATTTTAAAATGATAATTTTTTGTAACTACCATCTAATTTTAAGGTAACTACCATCTAAAATTCAATATTAATTTTTTTTAGTATAAAAAGAGAGCAAATCGACAGAAATTACACACACACAACACTGAGAAAATACCGTAGTTCACAGACACAGAATTCGCACAAAAGAAATTATGCAAAATATCAGAAATGAGGTTTCACGCTGAAACCCTGTTTCCAAAGTTTTTTTTCTCAAAAAAAGGGGGTTCTGAAACAAAGAAGACAGCACCAGTCAAGGAGAACAGTAGCAGGTAGCAACATCAACAATCAATCGAAGAAGAACAGAAGCTGGAGTGAAGCATGAAACTCTACCAAAATGATGGCTTAATAAGCTTGGAGGCTAGTTAGTTAAGATAAGTTTCCTTTTACTATATTTATGTTAGTCTAACTTATTATCATGTTATGATATTGTTCCTCATAGATTTTATTTTATCATGTTAATATTTTATGTTTCTTGTAAACAAATTTTATTTAGTTACCACGATCATCTTTTTTTTTCCTTCTATTCTTGATGAATTCCTGAAGAGTTCAACATTCAAGCATCCCTGTTGGATTGCATAAAGACAATTAGCATGTTTGTCTATTCTTGATGAATTCTTGAAGAATTCAATATTTGCATCCATTTTGTATTGCATAAAGACAATTATCATGTTTATCTATTCATGATAAATTCTAGAAGAATTCACCATTTAGGCATCCTAAAAGGATTGCACAAAGAAATTAATCTCGAAGCATATTGTGTTTGTCTATATTCTTGATAAATTCCAGAAGAATTCATCATTCAAGCATCCCAGAAGGATTGCACAAATGACTGAATATTGAAGCATCCAATAGGATTGCTCAAAGTATGAAAGTTTGTGATATAGTTCTTGAAGAACTGGAAAAAAAATATTAATATTCAACCATCCCTGGAAGATTGTTGAAAGAATTATGGTAATCATATAAACTCGTGGTATAACTCTTGTTCTCATATAAACTCGTGGTATAATTCTTGGAGAACAAATAGTTAGAAAGTATGATTTTTCTTGATTATCACTAATGAAATATTTGTGATCAAGTTCTTGAAGAACTCAATCTTTAGACCGTGATTGTATTCTAAATGATCTGTTTGATCTTAGTATAATAGATTCAAATAAATATAAGGAAAATTTTATTTTACTTGAATATGCTCCTGGAGTAGCATAAACGAGAAAATATTTTCAAGAATATTTTAAATCAAGATTATGTGTTACTGTGATTGAAAGAAAAAATACCAAACCACTCAATGGGTTGAACTTCATTCTTAGAAGTGAATGATTCACATTAAAATTTTGGGCACAACAAAAGTGGTGGTTATGATCTTTAATGTGGTATAGGTTATCATTATCCTATTAAAATGGGTCATTAGTATGATTTATGATTATGATTATGATTTCTGGATCTTTAATGCAGTAGTTTTATTTCTATCAATATAATGATTTAGTAACTTATATACATTATGACAAAGTATAATTTCTCTAAGTGTAACTTATTGTCTTTCTCATGCTTGGAATTCCATATAAACAAATAAAAAAATGTGCATCTTTAATTTTTTTTGTTTGCAAATAGTAATTTTTGTTATATGCATTAGTTAGTATTTTCATATTTTGTTATTTGAATGATAAGATTTTAATGCATCATTTTTATTAATTGTCGATGCAAATATAGATGAGAGTAATTAAAATTATGCTAAAGTAAACCAGAAGTTTGCTATGTACTTTTAAGAAATATATATTTTAAACCTAAAGTTTAATAGTCTATAAAGTTTTACCATTTACAAGTCATACGGTAGCTTGTGTACTTATTTCCAACTTGCAACCAGAAGTTTGCAAATATAATAGAGGACTCTAGAAGAGCTATTATATTGTTACTTAAAGGAACAAAATTACACATTGATGTATTAGATTCTCTCAAGTCACATAGAAACTAGTTAAGTTTCAAGGATACTCATCTAAGTGCATATACCAAATTGAATATCATAGACTTACCTTAAACCAGAAGTTTAAGGATCATAATAAGAATGTTGTTGGCAAGACCGGTTGGGCCATCCCGTGAATATTATGATGCGGAAAAAATAGTTAAATTTTTATATAAACATGTATTGAAGATCCCGTCGATTCTTCAATCCATTAATCTTTGTTATTACTAATTCCCAAAGGAAGTTGATAGTTTGAGGGAATAAGCCTCCTGCATCTCGAAAATATATATAAGGTGATATTTGTAAATCAATAATCATGTGGACCATTTAGATATTTTATTATTTTAATTGATGCATCAACTAAATGGCAACATAAATATAATTGTCTTGAACTCACAACCAGAAGTTTGTGAGATTTTGCTCAACTAATTCGAGTAAGAGCTCATTATGTGAATTATCTTGAAAGCATTTGATAAGTATCTTATGACTATTAAAATTTATATTGAACATCACATAGCATATGTTCATTCATAAAATGGTCCTGAAGAACCATTCATTAGACATCTAAAGTTAGTTATATGACCAATACTTATGAGATGTAACTTCCATTTTCTACTTGGGAACATGCAATCTTGCATGCTAAGACATTGATATGCATCAAGCCAATAAGTGAACATATATCTGTAAGTTCTCCCCTTTAAATTTGATTTTTGGTCAATGGCCTTAATATTCGTCATCTAATATATTTTTGATGTGTTGTGCATACTATAATGAATCCATCACAGCGTAATAAGATGGATCCTTAAAGAATGTTGGGAATATATGAATCTTCATCCATCATAAAGTATGCTGAGCCAACAACCAAAGATATTTTTATAGTTTAGTCAGCTAATTATCATTTTGATGAATTAGTTTTCCCAACATTAAGGGGAGATATAATCAGCTGGAAATTAGTATTTATTTGAAATATATTATTATTATTATTATCTTATCTTGATCCTCTTATAAACCAATGTGAACTAGAAGTTCAGAGAATAATTCATTTACAAAATTTTGTAATTATTCACCAGCTGCAATACGTAAATAAAAATTGATGTCCCTGTTGGACACTCAAACATTGCAAATAAATCTTAACCACACATGAAGCGTGTTGTTTTGTCGGTTCCAATGAATAAAAATCCTCGAACAAGGAAATGAGCTTAAAAGCAAGATAGCCCAAAAGAGGATATGGAAACTCCAAACGAATAATTTGACATTATTATTTTTCATGTTCCAGAAGAACTGATCAGGTACTTGAAATTTGGGGAAATGAGATCTCAATAAGTTATGTCAAGAATGAAATGCGATGGAACGGAAAGAAAGTTAACGTTGACAATTTTGTGTGTGCATAATATAGCGCTAAATGTGTTAAGTGATGAAGAGGATCATGAACCGAAGTCTATTAAGAATTTAGACAAAGGATTGATTGGCCAAAATAGAAAAATGCAATTGAAGCGGGATTAAACTTGCTTTGCAAAGTAATACGTTTTTCCGACCTATAGTGCCTACAGTTGAAAATGTGAATCTAGTTAGACTCGATGTTCAAAAGTATTCGCACAATCTTAACATTTGAATTTGAATATAAATTCACCCGTAGTGAATGCAAGTAATTTTGAAAGGCTCAAATACAACCATGGATGTGTTACAACTCTTGGTATGACTTATTGATAGTCATGATTATATGAAGATCCCAGAAGGATCTAATTTTTTGAGACCAGTTGTTCATACTCTTTAGATGATTTCTCCAATTAATTTAGTCCCTCCATGGGATAATATAATCTGCACACATGTGATATAATCATCTCAATGCATATTTTAATTGCTTAAACAAAGAGTTTGATATGAAGGACCTCAAATTATATTTGATGGATTTGAAGGTTGAACATCTGATTTATCTCTAACTAGAAAATCCTAGAAGGATTAAAGATTAGAGGAATATCTTAAATAAATATTTCAGCGAAACAAAGTTTTGTCTCGACCTTCAGATCGATCAATTAGCTAATTGAATAAAGACAAATTATATTTATTGAGTATATGATGGGTGTGTCAAGAAGATATATCTCTAAGACTTTAAATAATTAGAGTGCGCACATTACTAAATGTCATATCGATTGATGTGATTTGTGAGATAGAATTTATCACCAACTAAAATGCATTAGAACAAAGTGAGATATATTATCTTATATTTCTACGATAGAATTGAAACAATTATTTTATGAATATATGTCCATTAAATTAACCATGCAGATACAAGATATTTTTCTGGCCCAGATCAAGCTGGTTCTAAAATATGTGATTATTTACATATGGCGATATTGAGGCATCATCATGATCTACATAGCAATCTATAGTTTTCATTTCCTCATATCATGTTCAAATACCAACAATTCAAGGAAGAAGCCCCGAAGAACATACCAACTATGAAGCTCAATTGAAAGGAGAATATATTATGAAGTATATTGCTTCATATGCATCAGGGGGAGAAAATCTAAATGTACATTCTTAAGAGATTCTTCAAACAGGGGGAGAAAACTGTACTCTTTTTTTCTTGTCGTGGTTTTGTCCCATTGGGTTTTCCACTAAAGGTTTTTAACGAGACAGTTCTGACATAAACTATGTTGTACTCTTTTTCCTTCACTAAGAATTTTTCCCACTGGATTTTTTCTTAGTAAGGTTTTTAATGAGGCATATCCTTAATAGACATCCAAGGGGAAGTATTGTGAATAAAGTGGATGTCTAGGTTAAATGTATATGGATGTCTAGGTTAAATGTATGTGGATGTCTAGGTTAAATGTATGTCATAGATTACAAAACTTGAGCCTATAGAATGAATAATACGAGCATACCGGTTCCAAACATTGAGAGGCGAGTTAACAAGTTGAAGCACATTTAGGGAGTCAGTGTAGCATATTAATGATTTGAAGCCTTTGTCCCAAGCAAGCATAAGACCATGTTGCAAACCAAGTAATTCCGCATGAAGGTTATTAGAGATTCCAATATGGCCCGTAAAGCCAGCAATCCAATGACCGTCCTGACCC